>CATQJL010000223.1:86587820-87074653 GCA_958299035.1 Cylicocyclus nassatus
AACGATTTATATGTGCGCAATGTACAAAGCAATGTGAGTGATTGAATATGACATCCAATTACTAGTTTTGTTGAAGTGTACACTGTCCGTGTGCACGATTAATTAAGCAAAGTGCTGAAAATGAACAAAAAGACGAAGTGGAGGAGAAAACCGACAAGTACGTTGAGTTGTCAAAAGCACAGGCGATTGAGTGATGAAGCGGTGGCAGCACAGAAATCTAGGGTTAAAGGCAGCGTCCCAGCAAAATTTCGCTTTTCAGTTTTTCAGCCATTCGGAGCCTTCTCACCCTGAGCAACACATATCCGGGGTTTTCAGCACATGAAAATGCAAAAATGAGCCTTATTCGAGGTTTTCCAGGTCCGCATTCAGTGAGAACTCGCCGGAATTCTTCCGCGCTCCACCTCCCTCGTTCCGGAGCTCACCCACTAACACGTACTTTTCACTAAATGCAGGCCTGGAAAGCTTCGAAAAAAGCTCGTTTTCGCCATTTTCATGCGCTGAAAAGCCCATATAGAGATTCCTCATGGCAGGAAGGCTCCGAAAAGGCGAAAAACTGGAAAGAACCAGTGCCTCCAGTAAGAAATGATTGAATACTGACGATTTGGTAACTTTCATAACGATATCGCAATTGCTGTATGCAGCTCCCGACATTGCACACCTGTGTAAAATTTCTCAGAAATACGAATTTCCTCTGTACAATATAATTCGTCCCAGATACAGCCAGTCGGATCCTAACTTAGACGTCTAAAATCGGCTCTTTCTAATCTGCCTGATATGAAAGCTTCAGGATCCTAACTTCTTACCAAATTTTATTTCATCATCGGCAGTATGGAAACGCTGTCGCGCAGCAAGTGTCGCAAAGCGGTAACTTTCATCAGCTCCAATCTATCGACTTTCACTGTAGACATCCGAAATACAGTTTAGAACCTTAGCTTTCACCTTTCTTTCTTTCGTGAGCGGCCATTTAATTGCAATGTTGAGCCGGATGTCGCTTTATTTAGACCTACAGAAAAGTGTCTTCCGCTAGTTTTCCCTGAATTTCGGTATTAGAATTGCGATACCTGCGTAACAGAGAAAACCAAAGCTTAGCACAGCTGGCACCGGGTCAAGCTGGATATCGTTTTTAGGGCGGAAAGCTGCCGTGAAGCCCTGCTCTATTGACAGGTAACAGAAAAGGCTGATTCTTCTTCTGTTGCAGACTATGGTAGAATCCATGGATGAAGAAATGGAGGCCATGATCCTTATGGACGAGGAGGGCAAGCGCATTGAGGATCTTCAAGCGCAAATCGCCGGATTGACGCGGCAAGTGCGTCAGCTAGTGGAAAAGCAGTCTCAGGTATGTGTTGTACCTGTCAAAATGGGCGAATGCTTAGCAGAGATTCGCAGCCTTGTAAGTAAGGAGGGGGGGCGAAAAAGCAGAAAATAAGAAAAGCTTCAGAAGCACCAGTGCCGACCGTTTTTAATTGGTAGCGTCTGTAAATGACCAAAAGTAGAAATCGGAAAAATCGCGCAGCTGGTTGAAGAGCTAAATAAGTTCAAAAATGTGGGCGTGGATCAGCGATCAGTTAAATTTTAGTCTCTCGCTTATTCCATCACTCTTTTTCTTCTTATTGATGATGCCGAAGTGCTTACTCGTTGCTGGGTGTTAGTTGGTTTTTGGACCCTAGAACTGATTTCACTTTTCGACTGATTTACATACCGATCGATAACTTTGCTTCTCTCATACTTCCTGCCTTGCTGCACTATTTCCATTGACTTCTTATATATAAAGCTGAATGTGTGTCTGTATGTCTGACTGTACGTATGTGAGGAATAGAAATTTTCATTTCTAAACCGATTTGGACCAAACTTGGCACACATACACTTCGGGGCGGGGAGCGTGTCGTAGGCTACTTTTCGTTATCGATCGATATCGATTTTATCGATTTTTACCGACTTTTGTAAAGTTTGAGCTACAGGGCTGGGAGTTGGCACAGGGGGGTGATCGAGCATGCTGATTACGAATACAGTATTAGATTTCAGAATTATCGATTACTTCTATCGATTTTATCGATTTTTTGCAAAGTTTGAGCTACCGGGAGTTGGCACCGGGGAATAAGCGGACATGGCGATTCTGAATACAACACAGAGAACGGGAAATGAAGTGTAGAAGTGGGCACAGGGAAAGGCTGTACAGGGATAGGGATGGGATTTTCATTACAGTGTTTTGACAGGGCCGACGGAGCCGGGTAAGCAAGCTAGTGCCTCCTAAAACTGCATTGCCTCCCAAATCTACAAGGTCACGCAATAACCAAAAACCGGCTGAACCTATTTCTCAGCCACAACACGTCATTGATTCTAGTGCATCGCAGTTTCGCAACTCTATGCGTCGCAAGTTCTCGCAAGTTCAAGCCTCGCTTTCGCCTCAGAATACTTCAGATTCCCGTACCGAATCAGTTGCTCAGTTATTCATAAACTCTTAGATCTTAATATCCCCGAGGTGCGAGAAATTACAAATGAGATTCTCGCGAGGCTTGGAGAGTTTGGCGAGACTGCGATCAAGGCAGATTGTCGATCGAGAAGCATTGTTATCGCAGGCCTCCCTGAACTCAGTGGGGAACGAACGGGCGCACTGAACCGGCTGCATCAGTGCGCCAAGAGGATACAGAAAAGAAAGTCCGTGAAGTGTTGGATGTTCTTGATTTGGAGTGTCGACCTGTTAAGATCTTTCGAATGGGAAAGGGAAAGACGGGTATGCCGCGCTTGGTATAAGTAGAATTGCCATCGAGGAGTCATTGGGCTTTTGCTTTTTCCCGAGCCCGACTGCTTAAGGATTCCCCCTGTCATAAGGAGTCAACATCCGTCGAAGCACGACGGCCCGGGAAAGAGAAAAGGAGCGCGAGCTGCGGGATCAGGCCAAACAGCTGAATCAGAATCGTAGCTTTAAAGATTTATTGTCTACAAGGGGGAGCTGATGCTTGCCAGTTCATTGACTAGCAACAATCTAGCTTCTTTTCAATCCGCAGTTCTCTCATACCGCGTTTCTTCTGCAATGCAGGGAAACTATACCGTGTCATTATGAATTACGGACATATCGTATACCAGAAGATTCGTCTCATCAAGCTGAAGCCAAATCTTCACGCAGATTACAAATAAAGCTGTTTTAAAAGAAGTTATAGCTAAATACCGCAAATCCCGCAAATCCCGCGAATCCCGCAAATCCCGCGAATCCCGCGGAATCCCGACAATCCCGCGAATCCCGACAATCCCGCAATTTTGGACAAATTCTACCGCTGCAACTGTACACTTGAAAATAGGGTAAATTTCTCAGAAATTTTCCACAACTCTCCTTCCAGAAGCGCTCTGCAGATAAGGAAAGCAGACTTGGAATCAGCATTTTATGCTCTATAAGATAGTACACGTTCTTCTATATCGAAACGCCACATCGAGCAAATATCCTCCTTGTAATTTGAAGCCAGCTTTATAGAATGATGCCTAAAGAACGACGGAAGACATTGAAGTAGGAGAGTTACTAAAATCAAACAGTGTGCACACTCTGGAACACTTGTATTATAATTATGCTAATGAATAAATAAGTAATATAGTATGCGCCAGCCGCTCTCTGCCGCTACGCGGCAGGTTCGGCTGGTACTCGGCAGCTTCGCTTCCCTGTATATGTTTCGTCCCACTCTGTATTGTGCAAATGTGGAAATTTGCTAGTGAACTTAGTCTGCACGCAACACTTCGGCTTAACCTATGCAGAGGATGATCGAGGACGCAGTTTGGCCTCTCAATCAAATTTGTGTTAATATTCCAAGCAACAGACTATGTAAGTCAACAATACAGAAGGGCTGGATGTGTCCCATGACAAGTCTAAGGTCCGTGTCCATGTGACAGACATGTTCACTTATTCATGTTTATTCACATTACATGTGTCCCATGTCCCATATAAGGTAAATGACGGTATCACGGTGTTGGAAGTGGTAGCATTCAAAAAAGTGGGATGTGAGAAAGTCGTCATGGTATGAGGAAAAGATGGGGGGGAGGGGAGGGTATAAGGGTATTGATTGTCATTTAATTGCATTGAATTGACGTGATTGGTGGTCGTATTGATCCTATGGCTGAGTGAAATTTCTGTTTTCGCCAAACTTAGCTAGTCGATGAATCCCGCTGAGAAAGGGATTGATGCGTAGTCAGATATCAGTGTTGTCGAGAATGTTAGATGAAAAAAATAATGAATAGGTAGAGAATGTCAATAATTGAAGCAATAGATATTGTATTCATGATAACCATGCCTACCTTTCCTTGCCGCCAATTTCAAGCCTCAAAAGCGTAAAGTAAGAAAAATTAGTAAATCGATTTAGCCTATGTTATTGGAAATAGCGTACTAGCAGAACCTTCAGAAGTTTATGCTGCGAAGTTTGATTCAGATTTCATAATTTTTTTCTAGCATTCTGTGTCATTCATAAATGGCTGAGCAAAAAACGCCGGAAGTCAATGAAACAAAAACGACAATAGATTATTTTTGATCTAACTTTAGTAACTCCCGTACGCCACGAAGTTCACGTTTGCGAAGTTAGTTTCGGACCTCGTAATTTTTCAAACATTTTGGGCCGGCAACTTTTTTTGAGCAAAAACTGCAAAAAATCAATATATATATATATATATACAGACTGTCCCAAAAAAATGTGAACACTGTTTGATCGTTAATAACTCCCTTGCTTTTATGTCTTCCGCCGAGCTTGCGGCACCATTCTATAGAGCGAGGCCTAACTTGATCTACAGTATGGAGCGAGTCGTCGATCGCTGTTCATTACTGTAGGATTACGGTAGGAACTTTGACAAGGATTTTAAGCCGTTGAAAGCCATATTCTGCCTCGGAACAAAACCAAACAGGCCAAAAACTCTTATACATGGGTAATGGAAGCCGCTGAGTTCGAATATGAAATTTTCACTTCACTGTGACGCTTCCTTTTGAGGTTATCCCAGGTACTTAATAACCGAATTTCCAGCATTTGTCAAAAATGTGATTACACCGTCAAAAAGGCTAGAAACACTCGTAAAAAGGTGCGTTATGGAATCAGGGTGCGCGAAACCCTTAGTACACGATTTTTCAGATTTTTTGAAAAAAATTTTGTCAAATGGCATATTTCCCGATAGATCCACATGCCAGAAGTTCATACCGTAATCCTACAGTAATGAAGAGCGATCGGTGTTTCGCTTCATGCCGCGAATCTAAGTTGAACCTCGCTCTACAGAATGGTGCTTCAAGCTCGGCGAAAGACATAAAAGCAACGGAGTTATTAACGATCAAACAGTGTTCACATTTTTTTGGGACACCCTGTATATTAGGTTGATTATTAATGCACGTTTTGAATTTCAACCGCAGTAAGTCATACACTTTTCATTCTTATATAGGCTTCAAAGTACCATTGGATAGAGCAAAGCAAGCTCTACAAGATGGCACTCATGTCTTTGCGCCATGCTCAATCCACGGAGAGTTCGAACTCAAAATCTAAAGATTTCCAAATGCCCAAAAAATCGAAAAAAATCAGATCTTCGTCCAAATAATTTCTACGGACCTCCCACTCGCTCACATCAATACTATCGCTATCTGATATCCATATGTGCGATTGCCGTATTTTTCCCTTGACTAAAAACTGAGATAACGAAAATTTCCCTGATTTTCTCAAAGCAATGCTGAGCCGTTTTTGCATATGTAGTTCTATACTACAAGCCTAGGTAAGTATAACTGTAGATTTTCAGCCCATTCCAAGCGGTAGTTTTCGAAAAATAACGAATTCGGATTTTTTCGTTTCAGTTTCAGTGCTAAAATCGACATTTCTCGAAAAGTACCATTCGAAATAGGCTGAAAACCTACAGTTATACTTACCTAGGCTTGTAGTATAGAACTACATATGCAAAAACGGCTCAGCATTGCTTTGAGAAAATCAGGGAAATTTTCGTTATCTCAGTTTTTAGTCAAGGGAAAAATACGGCAATCGCACATATGGATATCAGATAGCGATAGTATTGATGTGAGCGAGTGGGAGGTCCGTAGAAATTGTTTGGACGAAGATCTGATTTTTTTCGATTTTTTGGGCATTTGGAAATCTTTAGATTTTGAGTTCGAACTCTCCGTGGATTGAGCTTGGCGCAAAGATATGAGTGCCATCTTGTAGAGCTTGCTTTGCTCTATCCAATGGTAATTAGAAGCCTATGTAAGAATGAAAAGTGTATGACTTATTGCGGTTGAAATTCAAAACGTGCATTAATTATGAATCAACCTAATATATAGAAGCAATCGGTAGGTTTTGAGCAAAATAACTTATGAACACATGTCTCGCATCATTTGAATGCGTATGAAATGTGCTATACCCTTCTTGTTTATTTATTGGTGATACTGGATCAAAGTTGCTAATAAGACATTTTATTCCGACACCAAATCTCAACAAAAACGATAGAAACGCGCAGTAAATTGTCGTTAAAGGTAGCCTATGCAAGCAGTGGTATCAACGCAGAGTACTGTCTTTAGAGTTGAAACTCCTTCTACAGTGCTGGCCAAAACCATAATTCCACCTTGAGAACTGCCGTAACTCATCTGCTTCTCAACGAATTGATCTGAAATTTGGTACAGTTGTGTGTTTAACAGGCTACCATCAGTAACGAGAACGGATCTCGTGTTTGTTTGATTATTCAGGAAAAAATCAAAAATTTCGAAAAAAGCAGGCTTGAAGGTTGGCCAAAACTATAATTTCATTCAAGGTTTCTGTCCACTAAAGTAATTCTCAGCTTCCAAGATATTTTGTGCACATACCTAATCAGAAGTCAAAACAGTCGGTTCAGTTCAGCTGTGTTATAGTTTTATAAGAAACGTTTGTCTGCTTTTTTTCGCTAAAAAATACTTTCATGCGTATTTCGTTCCCAAGAATGTGTTTTATAAGTAACTAGTTGACTTACCCGGCTCCGCCCGGCCCTGTCATTATTATATTCGTAATCAGCATGCTCGATTACCCCCCTGTGCCAACTCCCAGGCCCGTAGCTCAAATTTTGCAAAAAATCGATAAAATCGATATCGATCGATGACGAAAAGTAGCCTATGACACCCGCCGGGGCCCGAAGTGTATGTGTGCCAAGTTTGGTCCGGATCGGCTCAGAAATGGAATTTTCTATTCGGAACATACGTACACACAGACAGACAGACAGACAAACAGACATTCAGCTTTATATTAGGTCGTTTCAAAAGTAATTTCGCTTTTTTCAAACTGGCGCCATATTTGATGGAACAAAGGTTTCTAAGAGATCTTGGAAGCATTCGATGCAGCATTTCATTGTCTTTTCAACGGTTATGTAATTTTTACAAAACAATCAATGAGCTTTCAGAAAATTACCAACATCCGCGACCCATGCTTTTTGAGATGGTCAAGTTTCACGATTTTTTAAAACTTTCATATCAATCCTCAGAAGGAGTTCAAGTTACCATTCGATAGAGTAAACCTTACAGGATACAGCACTTCTTTTTTCTTTTTCTTGTAACTCGCCGTAATTTTTTAAAAGATTTTTTAACAGAACCATCGGATTTTGGCAGGCCCACCTCAGCCACAATCACATCAAACATCATAATTTTTCGGAATCTGAGACTACCAAGCTGGTGCTAAGAGTTAGCATTGATTTTACAAAACAAGTGATTGTTTACGGGTTCGAAATATCAAATTTCGAGTTTTTGCGGGTACAGCCTGGGGCTCGCTAAAAAAATGAGTTATGACGATTTTTCCCCGGAAGCTAAACGAATCGGAAACAAGAAACACCTGTTAGAAAGAGGAGAAAATTCTGCATCGAATAGTGCGCGAGCTGCCTTTCTTTTGATGTTCTACGAGGATTTAGCTGCCCAAGTATGGAAATCGGTAGCATAAGTTAAAATTCTGTTAAAAATGTATGACAAGCTATGGAAAGGAGAAAAAAGTAGTACTGTATTCTATAGGGTTTACTCTATCGGATCGTTACTTAAAGTCCTTTTGAGGATTGATATGAAAGTTTTGAGAAATCGTGAAATTTGACCATCTCAAAAAGAATGGGTCGCAGATTTTGGTTATTTTCTGAAAGCCCATTGATTGTTTTGCAAAATTTTCATAACCATTAGAAAGAGAATGAAGTTCTGCATCGAATGCCTCCAAGACCTTCTAGAAACCTTTGTTCCATCAAATGTGGCGCCCGTTTGAAAAAAGCGAAATTACTTTTGAAACGACCTAATATATAAGATTTCACAGTTTTTTGACTGGCAGACCCCGCATGGGAATAATGCAAGGCTAAAAAAAAAGTTTTTTGACTGATTTGGAGACGATAGGGCTGCGTCTACTTTATAGATGTTTAGCGAAGTGAGAACTAGAAACAAATCGGAGTTTTCATATTCAAAGCGCACCCGACATAGAGCTAACCGCAGGCCTGCGCTCAGATTTATGCCCTCAAACTCCTTCTGCAATGTTCTTAGAAGCGTGAAGTAGAGTAACATTGTTTGTACGTATGAGAGTCCGAATGCAGTGGTTGCAGATTTCCGTAGGTTTTAGCATCCATGCTAATTAAGGAATTCCTCCATCAAAAACTGATTTGCAAAAAACCATGAACTTATTCTTGGTTGTGATCGTAATGCTCTTGTGAGTCACAAGGTACCATACAATGCAGGGTGTTTTCACTATCTAGAAGCTAAATAGTGGCGAAAAATCAGGAATGGTACCACTTGGTAAGTATTGGGATTGCCTAAATATTATCATTGAACCGCGAGGATTTATGCTTTGAAAAAGAAGCAAAATGTGACTTGGCCAACAACCGCAAGTATAGTGTACAAACTTCTTTTTATGTAAACGATGCCTAACATCATTTTGAGCTTACAAAAGCAACATGAACCAATTTTGGAGGCAAAAGTTGAGCACAGGCGTGCTGTAACGTCTATTTCGGGTGCGCTTTGAATATGAAAATTCCAATTTTTTTCTAGTTCTCACTTCGCTAAGCATCTTTAAGATAGGTGGAGCCCTATCACTTCCAAACCAGTCAAAAAACTGCGAGACCCATAAAAACACATTCTTGGGAACGGGGTACGCATGAAAGTATTTTTGAGCGAAAAAAAAGCAGATAAACGTTTCTTATAAAAGTATAACACAGCTGAACTGAAGCGACTGTTTTGACTTTTGATTATGTATGTGCACAAAATACTTTGGAAGCTGAGAATTACTTTAGTGGACAGAAACCTCTGGTGGAATTATAGCTATGGCCAACCTTCAAGAATGCTTTTTTCGAAATTTTTGATTCTTTCCTAAATAATCAAACAAAAACGGGATCCGTTCTCGCTACTGATGGTAGCCTGTTAAACACACAACTGTACCAAATTTCAGATCAATTCGTTGAGAAGCAGATGAGTTACGGCAGTTTTCAGGGTGGAATTATAGTTTTGGCCAGCACTGTATTATTCAGGGCGGAAAAAAGTTTGATAGGCAAAAATTGGAAAAAACCAATAAATCAATAGGGATGTCCCGAATAAGAGGCGCATTAGCACACGCTCCTCTCCACACATTAAGTCTGCCAAATTTGGTTCAGGTTCCTTGGCTCCTTCTATCCTTTTTGGGCAAACATACAAAATTTTCTAAACAAAAACTGCTGAAAAATCAATAAATCACTAGAGGCTTTCGTGTGTCCCGACAAAAAGGCTCATCAACACAAACTCCGCCTCATGCAATGTCTGCCAAATACGGCCCAGATTCTATGACTTCTCCTATCCTTTTTGGGCGAACATGCAAAATTTCCTAACAAGGGAAAGGTCAAAATTCGAAGTGGCCAATCCCAGCAAGCTGTATACCGTTGAACACTCCATGAAGGGCTGGATACATATCCGCCTTAATTATCTGCTTCCCGCTCTCCTACACAAAGTTATGGCCCTCGATTCCGCCGTGGGGCCGCCGCGCATCCTAAGTACTGCTCGTCCAATCAGCAACCAAGGTTGATTCATAGCGCAGTGGCAAGTGAGCAGACCCAAGGACGAGTTGCCTTTTTGTTTGCAAGTTCGATTCCTTTTGCTTGCTACTCTTTTGCGACCCATTACCAATATCTATATTGCTAGCGCGAAGTCTAACGCGGTTAAAAAGATAATTCATCATCTAAAGACTTCGAAAGCTTTCTTTTTTTATAGTACAAACTCTCTTGAGAATTAAGGATGATCATGGTGACAAGAAAAATGTTGATGGATAGGAATGCAAGAACGAACAGCAGCAAGAAAGGTGGAACTGAAACTGATAAACAGAAAATAATTTTTGCTCGGCGCGATAGATTCTTTCGGTCAAAAGGCTTGAGTGCGCTTTTTTAACCGAATTGGCTCGTACTCCCACATTGCAGGAAAAAAAATAAAGTTTTCGGAGTCTTTAGAAATTTAAGTATCCTTTTAAACGCGTTAGGGACTTCGCGCTAGCAATGTAGATATTGGAAATGGATTGCAAAAGAGTAGCAAGTAAGAGGAATCGAACTTGCAAACACAGCTCGTCTTATGAGGACGCACACTTAACACTGCGATATGAGTCCATCTTGGACGCTAACTGGGCGAGCAGTACATATGATGCGCGACGGCCCCACGGCGGGGTCGAGAACCATAACTTCATGTAGGATACCGGGAAGCAGATAATTAAAGGCAGCGTCCAAGCAAATCTGGACATAAAGGGTTCTTACGTGGAAAGTAATCTTTAGGCCTTAAAGGCAGTGTCCAGGCTAAACCTAACCCCTTCGATTAGTGTCGGTCCTGAATGTAGGCCCCAGAAAAGGGGCATCTGCGTTGGTCCGGTCTTCTAACGTTGTCTCTGAATGGAGATAAGGGGCCTGAATGTCCCTGGCTGGGCGGAGTCTGATATCAGACTCCGCCCAGCCAGGGACCGCTCACTACCTTGTCAATACGTGCCTTGTGACACGTATTGACAAGGTAGTGAGCAGAAGCTGCACACTGCACACTGCAATGCTCAGGGCCACGGAAAGGCCCCAGAATGACGAAAACATGGGGGACCAAATTCTGGGTGGACGCTGCCTTTAAATAAGATTCTCCCAAGCGGCAGCTCAGATGGTGCACTCACGCCTAAGATATTGACCTCCAGACATGCCCTGACCGTATTCGCATGGATTCATGGCGCTTTCGTCCGAGGATCCACGCGAAACTGATGTGCCGAGCCATGTATCCATGCGCATACGATCACAGGGCATAGTTTTGAGCCCAATATCTAGCCGTGAGGGCACTATCTGAAGTGCCGCTTGGGCAGAGTTTTATTTAGGGCGTCAAGAATACTTTCCACGTGAGAGTCCCATAGGTTCAGATTTGCCTGGACGCTGCCTTTAAGGCGGATATGTACCCGGCCCTCCATGGAGTGTCTAACGCTATACAGCTTGCTGGGATTGGCGAATTTTAACCATTCCCTTGTAAGCAAAAACTGCATGAAATCAACAAATCAATAGAGTTAAACGATGGACCGCGAACAAAACGGCTTACTAACACACGCCACACGTCTGCCGAATTTGGGGGCGAACATACAAAATTTTCCAGGCAAAGACTGCAAACACAATACATCGATAGAATCGAACGGTGGGTCCCGAACAAAATGGCTTATTAATACACGCCCCACCCCATAAATTATGTCTGCCAAATTTGGTCCAGATCTCATGCCTTCTTCTATCTTTTTTGAGCGAACATACAAAAAGTGGCTAAGCCAAATATACAGGGTGTCCCAAAAAGGTGTGCACACTGTTTGATTGTCAATAACTTTCTTGTTTCATGTCTTTTGGTGAACTTGAGGTACCATTCTTTGGAGCGAGGTTTAACTTAGATTTACATATGGAGCGAGTTATCAGCCGCTCTTGATTAGTGTAGGATTACGCTAGGAACTTCGAGGAGAATTTTGACCATTTAAAGCGGTATTTTGCCTCAGAAAGAAAGTCAAACACAGAAACTCTTGTTGTGGGCTAGTCGAAGTCGCTAATTCTGAATATGAAATTAGTAATTCACCGTGATGCCTCTTTCATAAGCTGTTTCAGATTTAGGGTAACAACTGCTTTTCCGATGTTCGTCAGAAATGTGAATACGTCATCGATAAAGCTCGAAAAACTGGGGGAAAGTTAGGTAGTGAAATCAGCACGCCTGAAAACCTTGCTGCACAAATTTTTGGATTTTTTTTCTTGAAGTTATTTCATCAAAAGGCCTATTCCACAATGACGCTGTATGCTGAAAGTTAGAACCGTAATCTTACAGTAATGAAGAATGACTAGTGATTTGATCTATACTGTAAATCTAAGTTTATCCTCGCTTTACAGAATGGTACGTCGACCTCGGCAAAAGACAAGAAAGCAAGAGAATTATTAACGATCAAACAGTGTGCACATCTTTTTGGGACACTTTTTATATAGTATTGATAGTAATGTAGTTACAATACATATTCTAATTACTATAACATTATAATTATATTATTAGGTTGGCGGATAATTTCTGTTACACTTATACTTTTACTTTTTTTAAATCTAAGAAACTTTTGGAAATTCATATGTTTGGGGAGTGTTGGCGGGGTGCAAAGGTTCACCCGCCGGTACCGTCAGATCCGCGGTCCATGCGCAAAACACCCACTTTATCGGTGGGAGTACATTTTATGGACATTTTTGTCAGCGGGTTGGCATTCTTCCAGGTGATTGGGAAGTGACCGGGCGATGTGGTATTTGAGCAGGGTATGGTCCATAGTTTCTAGCGAAAATAGGGGGATGGCGCAATCATGTCTGCACACGATCACATGAGCTACATGTTGCGCCATTTCAGCGCACACTGACATTTTGACATGAAGAACAATTTTTAAAAAATTACAAAAATTATTTCGAGTCCTTACGTATCAAATAATACACGATGCACACAAAAAAATTTTCGACGAGTTTTTGATTTTTTTAGTTGCTTTTCACTCCTTGTTTTTGGCGTGCTAGTGGCACCATAGTGCTACCATAAGAGAGAGAACGCGAAAATATGTTCTAAAAAAATTATAGGAGGGAAAAAACACAATGAGACGCAGAGAAAAAAATCAAAGAAAGAATGACAATTTTGAGTGTTCTTATAAAGTTGTCGTCAAGTCACTGGCTAATTGTGCATTTGCTCCATTAGTCGTACTGTTGCATACGCCTTGCAGTGGCCTACATATGGAGCAACTTTGAAGATTCTAGAGAACTTCTGAAACTTTCCAGAATTTTACGAAATAAGTGTAACAGAAATTATCCGCCAACCTAATATATTAGATGGTGACAAAGCGGAAAAAAACGAAGAGCTTTCTTCACTCACAAACGGATTTACTTTCAAGACTGTCCACATCATTATTATTTGAGATATGGTAGCGATTGTGGTAGCAAACAGGGTCGTGAATAAAAGAAGAAAGCACAGCTCTTTCATGATCTTCGAGAATTCCGCCAAAACACCCAGACAGCTTCATTCCTTCCATATATACCGCTCCTATTAGGATATGGTCTCTTTCGTAAAAACGTGAAAACTTTCATGAGAGCACGCACATAGTACGAATGTGGTACATCCAAAATCTCGATGTTTATTGATTGTATACCAATGAATGTTGGGAGTTTGCATTTGTGCATACCCACAGAACTGAAATAAGTGCAAAATGGATGCCAAGCGACGCAGAGTTCAATGCTAATTATGCATATTACTATGGAATGGTCAGAAATTGAAGTGTCAACCTGAACAAGCTGCTACCATTAAATGCAGCATAAACCGCTGACTTCGAATCTGTATTCCATATCTGCTTAGCGCCCTATGTGGGCAAAGTTATGAGCCGTTAAAAGTTGTTATGCAAAGAAATTGTGCATGCAAAGCGCAAATTTGACAGCACAGAGCCATATAGGGCTTAGTGCTGGGTGGTCAAAACTAGCAGCTATGTTACATTATAATCTTAAAGCCTAAATCTGGGTTGAATCTGGAACAGTGTGCTCAATCTCGCAATTTTTATATGCGATTTTTCGCAATAAAACTGCTTATAACTCGTCCACAAACGCGCTAAGCAGACAAAGGATACAGATTCAAATTCAAAATCAGCATTGAATGCTGCATCGAACGGTGGGCAGCCTGCTTGGATTGGCCACTTTGACTTCTGAGTATTCCGTTGTTAATACAGTGACCGCCTTGAAGTTGCATGCAAGCCGCCTTCCTTTTTTCATCGCTCATTTTCGGATGGAAAACAAGGATGAAAAAGGATTGAATATGTAGTGATAGAGCTCATCAAGAGGTACAACCGACACTTTGCAATGTGTGGAAAGCATGTGTTGTAAAATTTCAAAAATATTTTTTTTAAAAAAGTCCCAAATGGCCGCGTCATAATGTCGCGAACAATAATTCTTCGAACGCAAAAAAATTTTTCTAGGTCTTTTCTTGGAGCAAAAACAGAAGTTTTCTGGACAGATAAGCAATATGTTGTAGAGCTGAATGATGATAATAATCGGGTAGTGGTTACTTCCAAAAATCCAAGCTTGAATTATATTTTGCTTTTTCAAAAGATAACCTCTAATTCCCTTTTTCAAGCCAAATTTCCTCACATGGAAACCTATTCAAGACAGAGCTAATTAGATAAAATGGATTTTCTTTGCCATCTTCTGTGCATCGAACGTGTGCTGGTGAGTTTCTTGACTGAAAATGGCTCTTGACAGTGCGTACACATGACCCCATCTGCACCTCACCACTGACTTGCACCGCTTTGCAGGCGTGTAGCTCGGCCAGCAGTCACTATAGTGACTGTGCATAAGCTTTTTCAAAAGAGTGTGACATCCTCGATGCGATGGTATGCAAATTGAGAAATCCCGGAGATTTTACGGATGGGGTGAAAAAGCGCAGCCTTAGAGGCGAATGGAGTGAGGGCTCTTATTAACACCAGAACAATTCTAGAGCTCCAATGGATCTATTACAAAAAAATTAACTGTTTTGAACTTCCAGGATGGAACTGGTGGCGATAGGAGCTTGGCTCGATTTTAGCTGAAAAATTCTCAGCCTACAACTGAAGCTGCGCTTTTTCACCCCATCCGTAAAATTTCCGAGATTTCACAAACTCAACCCTTTTGCATACCATTATTGAGGAAGTAACGCTCTTTCAAACTAGCCTATGCAAAGTCTCTTAGAATAACTGCCGGCCGAGCTACAGGCCTGCAAAGCAGTGCAATTCAGTGGCGAAGTGCAGGTGGGGTCTGCGGTCATGTCTGCGCACTGTCAAGAGCCATTTTCAGCAAAAAAACTCATCAGCACATGTCCTATGCATAGAAGATGGCAAAAACATCCATCTTTTTCAATTAGCTTTGTTTTGATGTCTTGAAGAGGTCTCCACGTGAAGAAGTTTGGCTTGAAGAAGGGAATTAGAAGTTATTTTTTTGAAAAAAAAATAAAATTCAGGCTTGAGTTTGTAGTCACTACCCGACTATTGTCCTCGATGAGCTCTACGACGTAGTTTTCTTATCTCTCCGGAAAACTTCTGTTTTTGCTCTAAGAAAAGACATATTTGTCGCATTCGAAAAATCATTGTAAAGAAATATGCGTAATTTTGAACTGAGGATTTGGGTGGCGCGCTCTGCCACAACCGGTGTGCCCAGTTTGAAGCTGAATCGTCCACTGAGCCGACTAGAGTGAGGACGACTATATTTCAACTTCACAGCAACTGTTTATGGAAGAAGCGAGTGTATTGACAAAACCCGGCCAACTTACCAATTTCTGGGGAGGGAGCAGAACTCCGAGAGAGGTGCATACCAGTGGCGGTCCCAGGATTTCCTTCCGGGGGGTGGGGGGAGGGGGGGGGGGGGGGCGGAAAAAAAATTTTCAAATAAAAGTGCGTAGCTTAGCCACGCACTCCGAAAAATTCTTGGGAGTGCTTCTTAAATTTTTTTCGGGCCCAAGACCCTTAAAACTTAGAAAAAGAGGGCGAGGCCTCAGCCACGCCCCCGAAAAAAAATTTTTCACAGGGCTAATTTGTTTTAAAAACTTTTGAAAAATATTTTAATTGTTTACAAAGATAAGCAAGTCATTTGCACATTTTTATAACCCATGTAGATAAGTTTCATTCGACCCGCGACCCATTCTCGGCCTGGGGGGGGGAAAGCGCGCCTTCCCCCCCCCCTGCCCCTCGGTCCGCCACTGGTGCATGCATATGCAAAAAGTTGATCAATTCTTCATCGACTTGTAGCATACGAATGTAAAGGGAATGACAGGCGTGCGACATAATCTTCGTCTCAAAGGTGACTTAAAGCAGGTGGACGTCTTTCAAAGAAATCCGAGTAGAAATCGTGAATGACCTGCTCCTCTGAACTTCGCAAAGCAGTCATGATTCCGTCAGCGGCAAAGTGCGGCCATCTTAGCTTTGGAGCTGTGAGAACTTGGGCAGGCGTTGATGCTCCTTTTAGCATTTGCGGAGCCAACCATCGCTCCTCTTTCCTCGAGATCTTCTATGCTTATCTAAATCGTTTCGCGACTGCGGGCTTTAGTCCGTAGCTGCCTGTGCCGCGTGCTTGTCCATTATGAGGTCCTGAGTATCTAATAAAAGACGCCCTTTTTCTTGAATTCTCACCTTGGCATGATCGCGTAGATGCTCAAAGAATCGTTCATGTTCCTCATCGATGATGGCGATCGTACTATCTCGCCGTAAGCCGGATACTGAAGAAGATCATGGATTTCAGTTGATGGTAGTCGAGAGACGATGTTACCTAAACTTCCTTCTTATTCCATTTTGTGAAAGTTAGATCTCGGCACTTAGGAGGCTTTGATCTACTCCGTATACAATTTCGGCGTCCGTTAGACAAATCTTTTAACAATGATGTGGGCCATCTCATTATGGTACTCTCAACCGGGCATCCCAACCAGCGTCGGGAAGGGGCATTTCAAAACTGTGAGTTTGCCTAGTTTTTCTATACCTAGCCAGTTTCCTTTCCTGGGTGCGTAGAAAGTGTTAGCCAGGCAGCGGCCTGGTGCCGCAGCCAGCCTCAAAGCTGGCGCCAACGTCGCAGCTGAGCTACAGTAGTGCTGTTGTCGTCCACAGCTTCTCTTTGAGAGACCTTCATGACAGTCTCGGAGCTCATCGCGCCAAAGCACGAAAATTTTTTAAAGACAGCCTAGTGCCACAACATATATCGATCAGCAAGATGGAATTCATAATGAAAGAGGGGATAGAAGAAAAAGTAATATAATCGTCTTTATAAATAAAAGTCATAAGATTGAATTGACAATGCAATTGCAACACAAACTTTAAAAAAATTCAGAAAAGCCGAAAATGGTATACATTCAGTAGTTTCCATGTGCTCTCTTCTTTAAACCTCGGCATTCAGTTGATTTGTGTGAGAGAGGCTCTTATGGTGGACCTTTATTGCCTAACGTTTCGACAAGTATCGTCTTGTTCGGAGGCCTGAAAGGGAATGCAGTTTTGTATTCGACAGTCTATACGACCAAATGCCTTCTCTAACTTGCGACCTTTAAACCTCGTCTAGGTACAACGTACTGGAAAACAATCTGAAGTGGAGTCACCAACCTTTAGTCCACCGTGGAGTTAGTGGTCCGCACGACTGTGACGGGCATCACTGAGGGGTGCTCAGTGAGTCAAAGCTATATATATATATATATATATATATACAGGGTGTCCCAAAAGTATGTATCGAACTTGATCGTTAATAACTCTCTTCCCAAAAAGTCTTTTGCCTTGCTTTAGGTACCGTTTTGTAGAGCTGGCTTCAACTTAGATTTGCACTATAGAACGAATCATTCATCTCTCTTCATTACTGTAGGATTACGGTAGAAACTTGAAACATATGGTGTTAATGTGAAAAAAGCTGCCGTTTCAAAATTTTTCAAAAAATCGTGAAAACTTGTGTAATAGGGTTTTTATGGACGCTGAGTTCAATAATTAACTATTCACAAGATTACGAAGCTTTCTAAACGGTGCAATCCCACTTTTTAGGAACATTGAAAAAATGGCCGCTACTTCTTACCTGGCATAACTCTTCAATAAAGCATCATAATAAGTTGGGAACTTTACAGTTATAATCAGCAACTCTAATTAGCCTAGTGTAAACGTTTTAAGGCTGTTTTGTTTCCTTTCTGGGGCAAAATATGGCCTTTCATTGCTTAAAACCCTCCTTGAAGTTTCTACCGTAATCCTACAGTAATGAAGAGAAATGAGTGATTCGTTCTATACTGCAAATCTAAGTTGAAGCCAGCTCTACAAAACGGTACCTGAAGCAAGGCAAAAGACTTCTTGGGAAGAGAGTTATTAACGATCAAACGTTCGATACATACTTTTGGGACACCCTGTATATATATATAATCTGCGGTTATAGATGACAATATGAAAGGCAAGAGGTCACTGGTCATTGTTAAGCATTCATTTCTATTATTCTTCCCCGGATTTCCAGCGGATATCCATGCTGCCTCTAATGTCTTTCTTGCCAAAATTTCCGTCTCATACGTTAATATCGTGCATTTTACATTCAAATTGTCACCTTTATGTGCCTCGACTCTATGTTTTCCCAATGGTAATGACAATGTACCCCGCCTTTTGCTGGCCAAATGTTCCTTAAGTCTAATACTTAGTATCCTTTCGGTCTCTTCTATATAAGTTGTTCCCCAATTTGAGCACTCTAGTTGGTGAACAATGCCCTCCTTTGCACAACCACCTAACTTCCCCGTGGACAAACGATGCAGTTTTCAGATATACAGTCTGCATCAAACAATCTATTAACTGATCAACTGCTTTCTGATAGTATTGCTAGGAATGTTGACCAGCATTACTTCGTTCTGTAACTGCGCACGTGCTATGCATCGCCTTATGCCCATCGCCAATGGCCTTAATAAATCCGTCGGATACAAAAGGCATGCAAAGGGGGATTTTGTTGACGTTGCTTCGCATAGATTCGCTTACGTATCTAGATGGTCTTTGCCGCGATTACCTTATGTGCCCATTGCTGCGAGCAATGTTGCGTGCTACTGTAATGACTCTAGTCGTTCGCTCTCGCCCATACAGACTTCTGCAGCGGTTTTGTACATGTTATGAATAACGGAACGCTTCAGAGTTGTCGGATGTGCTGACGTGGCGTAGAGAAGGATGTTTTTGGAGCTTTCCTTTCTGTACCATTTGATTCGAACCGTACCGTCAGTTAAATTTACCCGGGTGTTCAGAAAGGAAAGCCAGCCACTGTGCGGGGTTTCTCGTGTAAAGTTTATGTACTGGGACTGCTGATTCAATATCCTAAAACATTTGCCCATTTCGGACTGTGTTGAGGTGATAACGCAGCAGTCGTCGATATAGCGACAGTACATTGATGGCAAGCGTGCCAATACTGGCTTCTCAATTTTACTCATAAAGCAAATCGCCAGGACTGACGCGAGTCTTTGACCCATCGCAAGTTCTCTGATCTGAGAGTAGCATTCCCAGACCACTTGAAAATATTACAATTCAAACATGCTGCAATAATGGTCAGTATGCACGTTTTGCTTAGCCCAAAGGTGACCATGATGGAATAGTATTTGTCTTACATCTCCGAAATGGCTTGCAGAGCGGCACTGTTATGAACATTAGTGTAAAGCGATGTAACGTCAAAAGACTCGATAACACTATTCTGTTGGAAACTCATGCTTCGCAACTGCTCGTCAAATTGTTGATTGTTAGACAAATGTGCTGGTACTTTGGCTAATAGTTGGCTTACAAGCTTATTAAGAAACCGTGGACTTTATTGAAATGTTTCTGTAAAGAATTAAGTTGTAAACGTCTTCTGCCTGAAGGGTGGAGGAGGATTAAAAGTGGGTCGAGGGTTATTTGCAGTTCTGTACGATCTAAGGCTAAATCGAAGCTTTGCAAGAAGTTCGACCAACTCTCGGGATCAGTGGTGGGAACTTGGCGATGATGAGACGATCCTTCCTCAGAACCACCGTTTTACTGATTTGTCCTCTCAGAATGATATTGATGCTGCAAGAGTCACTGTCATAGAAGACATTCATTTATCAACGTTTGCGATTCGGTTTCTTGGCCTCGGTCCATCGTTTGCACCATCGCAGAACGTAAGTCCCTTTATGTGCCGGAAAATAATGGGAAGTCTACATCATTTGCGAGATTCGTTGAGAATCAAGGCCAGACAAGAAAGCTACTCGTCAAGTTTTACCAATAATTAGTATGACTTTGCCAATAATACCATTCGCTCGCTCCTTTTGTAAAGAACCCGAGCCTGTGCCCGCGGTAGATACGAAGTTCCGCATCCTTTCACCGAAATCTCGCATGTTTTGAGCAATTTTAAACGGGTACGTCAGACCAACCTAACGCAAGAACACTGGGATTCTAGAGAGGTGCGTGAATTAGTACATGAAGGAACAATCCGAGTCTCCATTAGCGACAAAGGTGGGGAATTTGTGATAATACCAGAATTGTTGGATCGAAAGACTGCACAAATGCATCTCTCCGATACCGTACAAAGCGAGAATATCAGGCACAATATAGAAAGTTGAAAGAGGTTTGGAATAGTGTCGGAAAGTCTGCCGGGATTGACGATAAGTTAGTCAGCAGACTGAAGCTAGATAATCCGAACTACCCGATTTTTTACCATCTGATCAAGACGCATAAAGTACGCAGTTCCAATCTATGTCTCCCGACTCGGTACTTTTCCGTTATCCGGACCCATTTTTTCAAAGAAGGGTATTGCTTCTTCCCTTGTACCAAAATTTGGTTCCAACTTCACAAAAAAGAATATCAACCTTCTGCCACTTGTCAAAAACATTTGACATGTCATCTAAATGATTAACAGGTTCTACCATGAGTTTGTGTGCCCTGCGTAGTGACGCAAGTTCAGTTGTTTTTTAACCAATAATGACACCATTCCCGATTAAACATGTTCAGAAATGAACAATCATGACCTATAATAACGCGCTAAGGGTTGTTTACGTCTTTTTGTACGTGTGTGTGTGTGTGTGTGTGTCTGTCTGTCCGTTACGAAATTCGTAGAGCGTGTTCCAGCAAACGTTCTAAGCCCAAATTTTGCATAGCGCATGCTACCTTCATGGAAGCCCAATATGCAAAAGCACGAGTAGATTCGTTGAGTGGATCCCTCAGAAATTGCGCGCCAAACGGGTCCACCTGGCTTCTGTACCGCAAAATTCGGTCCGTATCACCACTTTTTCAGAGTCGTGGATGAGTTTGGTAAGCAAATGTGCAAGCGATGGAGTTTAGCCAGAAAAGTGATTGAAAGTTTACTACATAACGAAAACGGCGCCAAAACGAATAGGTTGTGTAAATGGTCAATTTGCCAAGGTTCTAGCTAAGCGTTTGAGAAGATTTTCGCACAGAGATGTAGCTCATGGTTATCATTACCTTCATGGCGACTACCAAGTAATGACAAATCCAAAAACCTATTCAAATTTGCGTTTGTTTTCCTGCGAAAAGTTTCATCCACGCGAAATCACCGATCTCACGTGAAAAGACTTTCTAAATGAGTGGTTGTTTACATTTTGTTCGTGGTAGTCGGCATAGCGCGGTGAGTTCCAGTGCCATGATTTTACGAGAATGAGTAAGGCACATAGATAGTAGAGCCAGTGCGAACCTCTGCGAAGCAGAGGTGACGCACTGGTATTATGATAATAACATTCTGTTATTAATGAACAGATTGGACTTGCCCAGGATAGAGAACTGCGCTAGATTTCCATCGTCTAATCGGCAAAACAAGCAGTAGCGAGGTACTTCGAGCCATCAATTATAGTCTTTCCTAGCTAAATTCGCATAGCGGACAAAGTTTGTAAGGGAAGACATTTTTGAATCATTGCTGAAAGCATCAAGATGTTCTAATATAAGTTCTAAATTAGCTTCCAAGTCCCGTTTTCATGAAACCTTGGCATGTGTCGTAAGTTCAAATCTCTTCTGTGCCGTACAGGTTTGACAAGTGGTCTTTATTTCTTCCAATCACGGCATGATGTTTCGACGCCTTTCGTCTTCTTCAGAGGCCTGAATGGTTCTAAGCGTCATCCGTAATTCCAGATCACCAAGCGTTTCCTCCAACTCTGCTAGTTTTCGACCTTCTCACAATCTCGTTACCAAATAAAATGTCAGTGTAGAGGACATACCGGAAGACTACTGCAACTTGATAGTTTGCACCGGAAAAAGGCAGTCGCGGCAGACGAGTGAATCATACTGTAGATACACCAAGATGATCTACAGTTATAGATTACATAACGACGAACGGGAGGAAGTCACTAGTTATTGATAAACACTCTTCTTATTGTTTCTCAGGATTCTTGCTAGTAATCCAGAATGCTTTCAAAGCTTTTCTAGCCGAGATCTCTGTTTCATACGCAAGAATTTTGCACTTGACATCGAAGTCTTCTCCACCGTGCTGCGCGTCTCTATGCCTGCCGAGTGCCGAGCCCAAATTTCTGCGCCTTTTATCGGCCAAGTGTTCTTTCATACAATTACCCAAAACTCTATCCGTCTCTTATATGTATATTGCTTTGCAGTCAAGGCATTCGATTTGATAAACGACTCCCACTTTTGCACAGTCCCCAACTCTACCGTGCGGGCATACTATGCATTGCTCTGTTGTACAGTATTGGTCGTAGAGCCTATTTCGGACAAGCTGCTTTTTGATATTGTCGTTGGGGATGTTAGCTACAACAACATCATTTTGCAACTGGGCCCGAAGATGCATTGCTGAAACGCCGCGGTGATCTTATCTGAGATGAAGAGAAGGCAAAGTGGGAGCTTGTTGGCACTATAAATGCTGGCACCATTCTTAGATTGTCGACAACGAGGTAAGTGATGGTAACCACTACTGCAAGCAATTCGAGAAGCAAAATTTCGCGATTCGCAGCGTTCTTTCCCCAGAGCACATCTGCATGGCCGTCTAGTCATATTGGTAATAACTGCGCGTTTTACCGATGCAGGATGTGCAAACTTGACATTTTATAAGATGTTCTTAGAGCTTTCCTTGCGGTACCATTTTACCTTAACAATGCCATTGGATAAATTCACCTGTGCGTTGAGATATGGCAGCCAACCGTCGTTCGGTTTTTCGCGTGTGAGTCTGATGTACTGCGACTGCTGGTTCATGATTTTAAACACTTGTCTATTTCGGACTGTGTTGATGTAATGACACATCAGTCGTCGATGTAGAGGCAGTACATCAGAGGCGTACGAGCTAACACCGGTTTCTCAACTTTGCTCATAAAACAAATAGCGAGGACTGGAGCAGTCTTTGGCCCATAGCTAGTCCGCGTATCTGGGAATAGTATGTCCCAGACCATCTGAAGATGTTGCATCAGGCATTCGCTAATAAGAGCCATCGTGCGCACTTTGCCAAGTCCATACATATTTATGGTATTCACATACTTATCCAACAATTCCGCCAACGCTTGTAAAGCTTGGTCATTCTGCACATTAGTATAGAGTGATGTTACGTCGAACGACTCTATAACAGCGCTCGTGTCAAGCTTGGCGTTGTAAAGATTTTCGATGAATCTTTGTGAGTTGGGTAACTGTGCTGGTACCCTAGACGGCTCGCAATTTTGTTCAAAAACCATGAAATTCTATCGCTTGGACCGCCAACGCAACTGATTATAGGTCTTATTGTGTAAGTATCCGTTGACATTGAGTTCATGTCCTGCAAGGAAAGCTTATGCGTCTTTATAAGGCTGAAGAAGACTGGACAGCTTAAATTTGTAATCTTCAGCTTGTTAATAAATCTGTCTTGAAAACCTGCAGACTTTCCTATCGTAGTCCAAGTGTCGTTGAGTCTTCTATATTGGGTATGATATTCTTTCTCATCAACTACTCTATAAGTCGCTGTGTCTGCGAGGTGGGCTGCTGTTATACGGCGATGCAGTCTTTGCGGCATTATCACAAATTCTTCACCTTTATCGCTTACAGATAGACGCACGGAACCACTCGAAATGAGCTCACGTATCTCTCTGAAACCTCGCCACTCTTTAGGTGACAAATTGTTCTGGCATTGTCGTTTTAACTTAGTCAGCACTTCTAATATACCAGAAGACAAGATACGGAACTTCATGTCTACGTTCAATACTGGCTCTGGCTGTCTGTAGAAAGAGGATCTGTCTGTAGATGGAGGAAATGGAATCGCCGATAACCGATTTGACTCGTGAGCAGCTTTTATACGCCGCGATGGCAACCTTTGGAACCGCCTCGTTCTCCGCTGTCAGAAGGCATATAGCATATCTGAGATCCATTCAAGAAGGTGCGGTGAAGGGTGTCCTAGTGATTTTTGGAGATTTTCGAGTTTGCAACGTAAAAAATTCAAAAGTTTTGTAGATGAACATTTTATACGCCGTGATATGATAGTCACCTTTGGAACCGTCTCGTCCTCCGCTTTCGGAAAATATATACTTTGCCTGGGGTCCATTAGAAAAAGTGCCGGGTGAAGGGTGGGTGAGACTTTTATAATGGGAGTGCTCAAGCAGACCTCTTTACACAATGGTAAAAAAGCCTCCACTTGAGCTCCATTATAAAAGTCTCACCCACCATTCACCCGGCATTTTTTTAATCTATCCCACTCAAAGCATATATTTTCTGTAAGCGAAGAAAGAGGCGGTTCCAATGGTGGCTATTTCGGCGTAAAGGATATTCGTCTACAAAAGTTATGAATTTTTTAAGTTAAAAACTCGAAAATCTCCAAAAATCACTAGGCGCCCCCTTCACCCAGGCACTTTTTCCAACGGATCTCAGACAAGCTATATATTCTCTGAAAGCGAAGGGCAAGACGATTCCATGCTGACCATCTCCACATACTATCTGTTCATCTACAAAAGTTATGAATTTTTTTCTAAAACTCGAAAATGTCCATAAATCGCTACCCATACCCTTCAACGGGCACTTTTTGCAAAGACTTCATGCAAACTACATGTCCTCGGAAAGCGGAGGGCAAGGCGGTTCCGATGTTATCTATTTCTGCTTATAAGATCTTCATTTACAGAAGTTATGAATTTTTTTTATTCAAAAATTCGTAAATATTTAAAAATCACTACCCACGAGCTTCGCCAGGCACTCTTTTGAAGTGACTCCAAACAAACTTCCGCGCAAACTATATAGTTCCTGAAAGCGGATGAGAATATGGTTTTGAAAACAGTTTTCTTGCTGACGTTGCTGTTCATCTACAGAAGTTATAAATTTTTTCTTAAAATTTGTGAATGCTTAAAAATTGTCTACCTTTTCCCGAAACAGATGATCTGCATACACATCTTCTACTCTATGGCCTTTTCGAAAACAGACAGGATGTTTCCAGTCCTATTTCAGTCTTCACAAAAAAGATAGCAAATGATGGTAGAGAATTGATAAAACGTTGATTAGGGAGAATGATGAGAGAACACCATCACTCCCCTCCCCCCCCCCCTCGATCGACAGTTTACAATTCTCGATACAAGTGAAACACCCTTCACCCTGGAGGGGCTGTGATCACTGTGACCTCCTTCACCCTGGAGGAGTCATTCTCACCTTACCGCCTATGCTTCCATTGTCGACACAAACTGCAAGATAACATGCTAGCAAGTATCCAAGAAATCAGGATCCAAGGAAACCTACAATATATCGAGGACGAATCAATAATTGACTACACGATTGCAAGTGTCTCTAAAAACATCTCCAGAGATGTGCCATACCTTAAAGGCAGTGTCCGGGCAAAAAGTCGATTTTGAGATTTTGTGCTTAGCCGGGCCTATTCGCCATGCTGAATTCGAAAATCCACACTGGAAAGCGCGAAAATGGCGAAAAAGGGCTTTAACACAGGAGTGAAATCAAAAGTAGGCGGGGTCCTCCCCACGGTGGATTCACGGTCTCAGCTTCCGGAGCGATCTTTTCAATTCCGCTAACCTTCCTGACATCTCTACAGACCAAATGCAAACGCATGATCTGAAATCGGAAGCGAGAAGATCGCTCCGGAAGCTGGGACCGTGAATTCACCGTGAGGAAGACCTCGCGCCCTTTTGATTTCACGTCTACGTTAGAGCCCTTTTTGGCCTTTTCGCGTTTTCCAGTGTGGACTTTGGGATTCAGCATAGCGAATAGGCCCCAGTAAGCACAACATCTCAAAATCAACTTTTTGCCCGGACACTGCCTTTAAGACTCTATCAGAACATCTCTCTAACTCAAAACTAGTCTTCTTCGACTTTTTTACCTATCCTATCAAATTGATTTTACTAACGTTTGCCTTCTTTGTACTTGCCGTTATCCTATGCCGCTTCTGTGTCGCTTACTCTTATACAACTTATCGCTATTGCTACAAACGCTATTAGACAACATTCACGTTTCGAATCTTCTTTTCTCTGGAGATTTTTTGTACTTTTACAAAATAATAGATTTAGCTGTAACTGTCCTTGAGCTTTATTAACAATTCACCCCAGCCTATGAATCCGCTATACATTCCGCATTCTTCTAATAGCTTTGCTTAGTGTTTTGGAAGTGTACTGCCACGCTGTCACTTATCAACATTCAAAAATTAACCATTTCTCAGTGTTTCTACAAGTAGCTAACAGTAGCATCAAGTCTATCAACTGTAACATGAAGAATTGTAATGAGCGCTCCTCCGCTGCTCACGTCGCTCTTCACTCGGCACCCATACAAAAAAGCCGCCGTTTTCTCATAGTGGGTTTGGTATCTATCGAATAAACTCTACCGACAACTCCCATCGCACAACCAAAACGGTCAATGCCAAACACTTTTGTTAAAAGTTATTTTCACGTGAATTTCTATAGAATTTAGGGCAACATTTTTCAGAAATTTTCTCAACCGACGACTAGGTTGTGAACTCACGAAAGTTACTGGAGCTCAATAAAAAAGAGAATTCCGTTTGACTCTTGCGCAGGGTGTTGCTCACGAAATAGTTTATTTCGTTGAAGGCGCCGTCCACCAGGTTCTCGACCTCCATGTCTTCGTGAATTCGGGCCTTCTCATGCCCTTGATTCCGAACATGATGTAGATAGTCTCAAAACCCTGACAACTTTCGTTTTGGAGAACCCTCAGACCGGTTCCCACGAACGGTGATTGGATGGGGGCGCACGGAGTGGCGGGAGTTACTGGAGGGTTGGGGTCCTCATGCCTGTTCGCTATTTCGCAGCAGTTTTTTCGCCTTCGAACCGACATTTAGCGCCGCGACTTGGGCATTGGCTTGGTAGGGGTTCCTACTATCGTAAGCTGCCAAAAGCTCAAGATCCATAACTTACGGTAGGAGGTGCCTTTAAGAAGTGCCAAGCTTGCGCGCTGTCAGTCCTCCTGGAATGATATCCACGAAAGTCCATAATGGAGAAAAATGGACTTTCAAGCCCCATTTTATTCGTTCGCGGTAAAAATTGGTCGGAATCTGCTTTCGCTAGCGTTATCCAAAAAATTTTATCTCATCGCAACCGCGAGGCAAAGCGGTGTGATGGAAATGATTCAACCTTACCTGAGCTTTCGCTTGCGAAACAATCATGCGAAAAGTCCATTTACAATGGGGCATGGGATTTAGATACCTCCATTTTAAATGGACTTGAAAGCCCATTTTACTCCCAGCAGCAAGGTGAGCTGGGACTAAGCCCATTTTTGGCTTTTTTGCACATTTTTGATTGCGATTTTTTGAAAATGTGTTCCTTAGCCTATTTTAAGGTAACAAGTGAGTGGAAAAAGTTTTTATGTCTTTTATAAAGTCTGAAATACATGTTTCTTTCCAAAGTCATACAAACGCTATAAAAATCATGGAAGAAGGTTGAATTCACCAAAATGTTCGCTAACAAACTCATATGCCTTCAAATATCAAGTCGATACGAAAGTTCTTGTAAATCAAATAAAGTTTCATAACTCTTCAAAATCATCATCCAAAACTAAATTCATAGTTAGTAATTAAAAATAAAAAAGATTTGCGTTTCAGTAAAATTAGTCAGAAGCTATCTTTTGACTAATCTCGCAGAACCGAACCTTAAAGACGGCATTATAAACGCGATTTTGAGTTTGATCGCACTAACTACCAAAAATGCGCTAGCTAGCAAGAAAATTCTTGTGAGAAATTTCCTACTAGCAATAATCCATACACATAATCACTTAAAGATATAAACTTTAGTGCTGAGAGACAAATGAAGATCTAAAGTAGGAGATTTGCGAAGTCATCTCTTGCAGACTCATAGTTTTTCCGACTCAAAAAAACCATTGAGTTGTAGTGTACTCCAAGGTTTTCTATAAGATAAGCATTTTAATTCACAGATTGCAGCGCAAGTCTAGCCAAAGTTTGTTTTCCGCAGAGTGCTCTACAAACGAATTTGATTTAATGCGGATGCACAGAAGTCTCGAGAAGCGAATGCCCGGATATTATATGAATTTTATTCTTGGAGGTAATTTAGATGCAAGTCATCGATAATAAATGGTATTTTGTGAGGTGTAACGGTGTGGAAACGAATATAATATCTATGTGACTGACATTGCAATGTTGGGTCAGCCTAGTCAGATATCAACCACTTCCTGGGAATGAGTTTGCAAGAGTGAATAAACAGGTTGAGGCAAGGTGGAGAAAGGTTTGTTTCGGCATTTTTGCTTAGAATGAATGGATTCGCGAATGCGATATTTTATCGCACCGCATGGACTAAGTCCATTTTATTCGCACGAAAAGCCCATTTCGCGGGGACTTTCGTGGATATCATTCCTGGTCGTGTCATGGCGATCAGAATGATATAGGTTTATCACCCCGCGGAGGTCTAGAACCAGAACCAAATGCCCCGTCGGGGTGTAGGGCGATTCGACGACTGCAATGCTGTTCACTACCATCACCGCGCGCGACACACCCTGCAACGGCTTTTATCAAAGCAAAGCAGGACCAAGAGAGATTTGCGGCATGCTTGGCGTGCTGAGACAATTAAAATCAGGGCCACCCGTGCAAAAAACCGTCTATCCTCCCCCCCTCCCCGTCAGCTCTGATCTTTCTCCTCTGCTTGTCTGCGTCTCCTCGCGTTGCGCGCTACCTCGCTACCGCAAACGCGGGCCTGGGGGCATTTGGCTTGGTATCGTTTTCTTCTTTTCCTGGACTTAATTCTAGCACTATGTGCATTATACTGAATTCTTGATCTCTACTTTCGCCTCAACAACGTCGCAAAACCTCATTTCTTGGATTGAACTAAAAATGTGGCAACTACCATGTTTTTGAGAATTTTGTTTTTTTTTCAGTTTAGTTTTTTTCAAGCTATGTTTTACGCATTCGATAGATCTTGCTTCCAAAGATCGGTTCATAACTATACGAACACCCCATATTTTGCCTTTTTCCGGACTTTTCGAAAGATGTGCAAGGAATCATTGATAATATGTGAACGAGCGTAGCCGAAAACACTATACGCAGCACAAAAATGAAAATGGTGTCAATCTTGGACAAGCATAATGCGCCAAACACATTTTTGACCAGTTTATGTTTATACGAACACCTCAGTCAGAGCTCTTTTTCGCTTAGCGCTGCAACCACTGACATTCAAACTTTTATGTAAGTCTACGATCTAAAATCTGAGATACATACTATGCGCTGAACGAGTGTTTGAAAAGGGAAACTTTTTTCTACTTTTACAGCTCTAAATGGTTTCGGAACGAGCTTCGAAAATGCCGGTTTTACTGCGATTTCAAACTTTCATCCAGATCATGCGGATAAAGGATGAGGGATCCACAAATATGCAGTCTAGCGCTCAAAAAGCATTGATGCAAACGTACCAGTTGCCAACCCAGTCCCAAACTTACCACGGGGTTGGCACATTTTTAGTCGAAGCCCGACTTATGCCGTCCACAAAGTACTGTGATGAAGTTAATCCATCGTCTACATAATGATATATCTGTGCTAGAATTTTTGAAGTTTCCGCAAAGCTATATTCAAAGTTCCAGAGCTGAAAAGCAAGAGAGGGTTTGCCTGCGTTGATTTGCTTAATCATTTTCATTGAATGCCGATTGCGTGGTGAAAACCGTGTGCTCTAAGTTTGAATTTTTCAAATAAAATATAGAATCTTGTACATCACACACAAAATCACGTTTGCGAGACGTGCTCACAGCGTTACAGAATTTTTCGGATGGCAGAAGCTTTTCGGACGGCCTTGAAGCTCAAAAGTGTGCCAACCCTGTGGTAAGTTTGGAACTGGGTTGGCAAGTGGTAAGATTACATCAATGCTTTCTGAGCGCTAGAGTGCATATGTGTGGATCCCGCGGGGTGGGAGAGGAGAGGAGATGAGCGCTGCTTTCGCGTTGAAATTTCGGGGGTTCGAAGTGGCAGAGAAAGATCGAATTTTGGTCCATAAGTTCCATTATGGGGACTCCTACCATGTGACCTTGTTTTGCCACTGATCTCATTCTGCCGATCCACTGCCTTTAACGAAATAATGTCAGTCAACAATGTTTGATAGGCCCATTGTGCAAGATACTGGCACTGGTGTTTTCCCCTACCGTCGTACACGAAAGTGTAAGCATAATAAAAAAAACTCAGAAGCATAACAGCATCATTTTCGTAATTAGCGTCTCAAATAACCCCTTTGGGAAGTTTCAGCGAATTCTGAGGTTTCCAATATTGGGAAACTCGAGTGAGGTGGTCATTTTACATCTTAACTTTGTTTCAAAGGTGAGTAAACTCGTCCTTTTGCATTGATTACACAGTACTTTTTTTGATCACATTAGAATCCCATTTCAACTAGCCTCCGAAATTGAAAGTAGAAGCAAGCCAAAATTTAGTTTGTCCCAGTTTTCGTTCTCAATATCTCAAACTAGAAAAGGCCAATCAGGCACAAATCACTTTTGTGAAAGTTAAGATCAGTCTATCGAATATATTAGGTTGAACCGAAAGTTCTGTCCCTCCATCTTCAAAAAATCATAACTTCTTTCCGTCACGATGATTTCGCGCATTTCAAATTTTATTAGAAAGAGTAAAGCATGTAGTTTCCAAAAGTCTCCTGGAGACTTTCCAACATGCTCAGGTTGCAGAGATAAAAATGAAAGAACGAGATCATCCGAAATTCGGAATTTTTAAGCAAAAATTCTAACAATTCAGAAACTGTGCGATAAAATCCAGAACAGCCATTATCCTAAGTTTTCTTATATTTTATCACTAACTGAGTTAAGTTTGTGCTGATCGAGCTCTTTTTTCAAAAGTTATGATTTTTTTTAAAAAAATGCCGAAAAATCGATTTCTTAAGAATTCCTAGGAAAGTGATTTTTCGGCATTTTTTTTAAAAAAAATCATAACTTTTGAAAAAAGAGCTCGATCAGCACAAACTTAACTCAGTTAGTGATAAAATATAAGAAAACTTAGGATAATGGCTGTTCTGGATTTTATCGCACAGTTTCTGAATTGTTAGAATTTTTGCTTAAAAATTCCGAATTTCGGATGATCTCGTTCTTTCATTTTTATCTCTGCAACCTGAGCATGTTGGAAAGTCTCCAAGGGACTTTTGGAAACTACATGCTTTACTCTTTCTAATAAAATTTGAAATGCGCGAAATCATCGTGACGGAAAGAAGTTATGATTTTTTGAAGATGGAGGGACAGAACTTTCGGTTCAACCTAATACTTGTTCTTGCCACCTTCCCTCGCAATTCACGTAGTAGCCCAGACTTAGCATATTACCGTGATCCAATATTTTTGCAGTTTTCCATGTGCATAACTAAGGATAAACGACTATACTTTATCTTACATAGCACAAACGACTTTCAATAAAACTCCTGCTAGATTTAGCAGTAGCAACCATGTAGAAAAGACAGAGATTTGAATGCTCTGAAGCTAAGTCACTGGGATGTGGCACAAGTCCTAAAAAGCTGCGGCAGCCACACCTTCTTGGGATTGTGTCACATCCCATTAACTTATCGTAAGAATTTTAGCGAACAAAATATTGGGTTGTTTCAAAAGTTCTACACGTTTTCGATACCTTTTTTTGAATTGCCGATTTTGGAGGAAGAAACCATTTTTCACAAAAATTGCTTACATCATTCAAAAGCTCTTTTCTTCCAGTTTTTCGAGCATATTTTGGTTTTCATGATTCTTTGTTTGCTGTGTGCTTGCGTACTTTGAAAAGACGGCGAAACAAATGTGAAAATATCTATCTTTGCTCTATCGCCGTGAAATCTACAGCCAAAAGAAAAAACTTCTTTTAAAACATATGTAATGTTTGCTGGAGACTTGTCCTACAAAACGCTCATCGAGATATGAATTCATAAGAATTTTGGACCTATAAATTTCTAGCTCATATATAACCTGTCTCTATGGTCCCTTTAAGTCGCATAAAATCATAAACATATTGCTATCGTGGAAATTTCACTCTATATAGTAAGATTAGAGCTAGAACAGCTGCTACTAGAAGAACGAAAAGATTTCCTGGTTTGCCAAAGGCGAACAAAATCAAAAATGTCAAAGAATTGCATTTTTTGCCGCCTCAGAAAAAGCAAAATAAGTGGGTTCTTTCGGATTTTTTAGCAAAAAATTTTTATGAAAGAATTTGATGAAATCCAAAGGTAGTACAAAACAGGGCAAGCAAATATTGAAGAACCAAAGCTGCCCACGATTTGATGCCCCTTTCCGTTTAACATGTGCGAAGCTAACGTATATAAGCACTCTATCTAAGATCACAAAATTTGAATTCAGTGGGCGCGCTTTGAGGAAAAGAATTGACACAGCGCTATTAGGTGTTTGAAAATGATTACGACTCTTACAATAAGCCACTTCGGAAACGGATGCAGGTGATTGCGCGTCTAAAAGTTCGGCTCCAATCAACGCACAAAATCAAACGGTATATGAGCGAGATTGCTTCATGAGCAGATTCCGGTGATCGCACAACTACATACGAGGAAAGTGATTTTCGATTCGTTTTTCGTTTATAATTGGTCTGCACCCACCAGAATCTATTATCTGTTGAGAATCTGATGAAGGCGAGTTTGCCGAAACAGCAGTTTTTATATTAAGGGATGAATATCTTTACTAATCTTGGACGCTACTAAAGAAATCAGCCAGAAGATTCAAACTAATCAAGTTATTAGTCGAACATGGATTCGGATTCGTTTTCCGTTCAAAAAATACTAACTTAATAAACTAATCAAATTTAGCGCTATGGGATAGCAGAAAAAGGAGCGATAGAATAAGCTGAAGAGCATTAGAAGGTAGAAGAGCATTTGTGATTACCTAAAAGCTGTTTAACTGTTTTCTGTACAAGCAAGACAATCTAGAACATGTATCAGAACATCGTACACGTTTTCAGCAATCATTCAGCATCGTCTTTATCTTCAAACTTTTCGCCTTGCGAATTTAGCCACACGAGACTATAAGTGATGGCTTAAAGTTCCTCGCTACTACTTGTTTTGTCACTTAGATGATGGGGACCTAGCCCACTTCTCTATTCTGGGCAAGTCTAATCTGTTTGTTTCTACCAGAATGGCGTTATCATGATAACGATGTTTATTTTAATGGTGTTCAATCGAAAAAGGGGCCACTATTGCTTAAAAAACAGATTGAACCTACGTTGCTAGGTAAGACAATTCAAACTCTTGGTTAAACCTGTTAAATATGTAAATGACATGTCAAATTTTACTAACACGTGGCAGAAAGGTTGACACTCCTTTCTGTGAAGTTGGGACCAAATATGGCGCGCAAGAAAAAGCAATATTCTTTTTTTGAAAAAATGGGTCCGGATAACGGAAAAGTACCGAGAAATGCATCGCTATAAGAAATGAACTCGCGCCGTTCTTGAAGTTTTGTGGGTTTTGACGAACACTCTTTAAACCCGGGAGCCGTAGCTCATTATTTAAACGACACACAGTGGTGGTCTGCAGTCCTCACTCGGCAAGTTCGAGGTGAGTCGTCTATAACAGCTAACAACTATTTCCTTTTTCTGCGGTGATAAGACATTAGAGTTTAAATCTCATTTATTCCTCACTTTCCAGGCTCTGAAAAAGCCGAAACGTAAGTCTATAAAGAATAAAAATCTTGGTCAAGGCTCAACAGCTGCACACGCTTCATCAGCGTGCAAGGTCGAGAAGCTGGCGCTTAGAGAGTCTTTTCCGAAATGAACTTAGCGCTGACTAAGTGGGATATTTGATTAGCAAGTAGTAGGTCATCAAGTTCTTACTTGCGGACTGCTTTTTATCGACGATAAGGAGATTCAACGACAACAGTCAAAAGCTAACAGTTCGATGCATTTTCTTCTTTAGTATAATAACCGCAGTTCAAAAGTATTGTGGTCAGTTATCAATAATGTATTACCTACCCTTCTTGGAGTGCGAATTTTTCAAAGATTCAGAATATTTGGAGGCAGATACTATCGTCTGCATCAAATTCTTTCTCTTCGTATAAATATAAATGTTCCTAAAATCAATGAACTTCGGAAATGAAAACTCAGAAATTACAGCTTTCTATCTTCATGCCAATCTGTGATGCTCAGTATTATTGCCACCACACCGTGAACAATAAATTAAGCTTCAAAAGTTCTCATTAATGGAATTTCATTGTTTTGGGTTGCCATCACACAGCCAAATTGTTTATCTTATATATAAAGCTGAATGTGTGTGTGTGTATGTGTGTGTGTGTTTGTGTGTGTGTGTATGTGTGTGTGTGTGTGTGTGTGTGTGTGTATGTGTGTGTGTGTGTGTGTGTGTGTGTGTGTGTGTGTGTGTGTGTGTGTGTGTGTGTGTGTGTGTGTGTGTGTGTGTGTGTGTGTGTGTGTGTGTGTGTGTGTGTGTGTGTGTGTGTGTGTGTGTGTGTGTGTGTGTGTGTGTGTGTGTGTGTGTGTGTGTGTGTGTGTGTGTGTGTGTGTGTGTGTGTGTGTGTGTGTGTGTGTGTGTGTGTGTGTGTGTGTGTGTGTGTGTGTGTGTGTGTGTGTGTGTGTGTGTGTGTGTGTGTGTGTGTGTGTGTGTGTGTGTGTGTGTGTGTGTGTGTGTGTGTGTGTGTGTGTGTGTGTGTGTGTGTTCCGAATAGAAAATTCCATTTCTCAACCGATCGAGACCAAACTTGGCACACATACACTTCGGGGGGGGGGGGAGGGGGGCGGCTGTTATAGGCTACTTTTCGTTATCGATCGATATCGATTTTATCGGCTTTCATCGATTTTTTTCAGAGTTCACCTTCACCTGTGAGTTGGGACAGGCTGTCCTGGCGGCCTCCCTCTAATACATTAAACTGGGCTGGGGGAGACTTTGTGGTGAAAAGTCTCCTCCCCCGGGCATAAGTCGTAAAAGGCCCTAAACTCCCACATATTATAAATCATCTGAAAGCTCTTGATGAGAAGAATCTAATTTATGAAGTCGCAACATGATTTATGCAGTTCTGAAGAAGTTATGAGCTGTTGAAGTCCAAAAAGCCTTTTTACCTGCTTCTTCAAGACTCTGGATGTCGGCGCTGTTTTAATGAATTGGTACGGCTAAGATATATTTTGATAAGGCAAGCCTTACTCTACAAAACCTATGAAGTCGCACCATCATGCACTTTCACATTTAAGATTTATATGAGTTTAACGGTCAGCTTTCAAAATACAAGTTAAAATGGCGTACTTTTGAGAATTCTGGTTTTCGGCGAACACCTCTCAAATCGACTCGATTCTTTCACTGTCTAATAGAGCACCATTTACTCTTCAAAACCTATGAAGTCTCAACTGCTGACATCTTCAAATAACAGATTTATAACAGTGGAAATTTCGCATGATTTTTCACTGTTTAATTATTCAAAATTCTGGTACTCGGCCGTTACTGCCTGGACCGATCTACTTTCTTCGCTGTACATTATATCAAAATTTATTTATTGAAATACGTACAGTTCCGTTGAGTTTTACTTCCAAATACACTATTTGATAAGCACGTTTATTTTAGATATTTATGACGCTGTAAACATAAAAATATGCTTTCAATGATCCCTTTTACATTTGTTTTGCTTATTTTCCGCGCACTGGCGGCAACTACCTGGAGGATAGACGTTAATGCTCTGCTCCCCCCCCCCCCCCCCGCCCGGTCGACGTTTTTGGGAGGTGAGTGTCCGGCACTACCACCTTCACTTTTGGTGGGCCCGGCTCCCCCCTCCCTCCCCCCCCCCATCGCACCGCTGGATGGGACCTTTATTACAGTGTTTGACAAAGCCGAGCAGAACCGGGTAAGCAAGCTAGTGGTTGATAAATTCTACACACTTGGAAAGTAAAAAGAAAAAGACGTCACTTGTAAAGTGAATTCTCCTCAATGACCTTCTTCCAGTTGATGAGTTTAGAGGATGAACGGAACTTATCAACCTAAGGAGTTGCCGCAATATAGTTATGGAGTCATAAACTGTCAGCAACGCTAATTAGAACCCAATTTGTACCTTGAAAGAGCTGATTTCTGCATACAGTTGGCCTCACCCTATGATATATGAAACTGTGATTTCACTGGAATTTTAAATTCAAAGTTCAGCAGCGACTTCCTTCCAATTTGGGTAAAAATTGGTATGAATGGTTTTCCCTCATGGTTTTTCCGAATATGCTGGTGGTTTCGCATAAACTCACTGCAAATTTGGAAAGATACCCAAACTGCTGTTGGTTTTGCTCAAAACTTTGGTAATTTTTTTGTAACATAAACTTTCATGAGTTTTAGTGCAAAACTGGGAAAATTGGGGAAAAAACGAAGTTTTGCTATGTTCAAATCAAATCAATTGGTTCCGAGTCCGGCTAAAACGTCACGTTGCACTGTTATTCTAAGTCCGGCTAAAACGTCACGTTGCACTGTTATTCTAGACTTGAAAATAAAAAATGAAGTTTTTTTCAATTCTGACGTTGACTAGCCGTACTAAAATCTCTTTTTGAGGTTTCAAATTTAGAGAGAAACCATTAGCTTTTCGAGAAACTCGTCAGAGAAAACCTCTGAATACCAATTTTCACTCAATTGGACGAAAGTCGCTACTGAAGTTTGGGTTCAAAATTACAACAAAATCTCGGTTTCAGATTGCAGGATGGGATGAGAGCAACCTGCTGTGTGCAAAAAGCAGCTCTGTTGATTGGTGCAAGTTCGATGTCAGTTAGCGTTGCTGACAGTTCATAACCACCGTAACTAATTGAGTAAATAAGTCCTCTCACCCGCTTAGGGGATATAACAGATTTGAGTTGAAAATGAGCATTCGTGGCGATTGAAAGGTTCCGTAATTCTAATACAGTCGAGATCAGAAGACATAGTCAAAAAGGTAAAGGGAATTATGATTCTAGAGCGATTTAGCTCATAGTTTATTATCCCACATTCAAAAAAGACGAAACACGCTTGGTAAAGTTTGATGCTTGCACCTTGCAATTAACAAAAACAAATCCAATTTTGAACAAGGCAGGAATCCTCTTATCTGGCCACCAGGGACGGTTGTAGATTGTTTAGCCATCCATCTCAGTCAAATGCCATTCGCCTCTACGAAAACTTTATGCTCTTTCTTGCTGGCGATTCTCGTCCAAGAGTGCAGCTATACTTTCAAGCTCTATTTCCGGCATATAAAGCTATGCCATGACTTCGAATAGCTTTGCTTTGTCCTTTGCCTTTCTATTTCATTCTTAGATTTTCCACATACATAAATCGTCTCATACTTTCTACATATAATCTTAAAAATTTACACAACTCCACTCAAGAACGAGTGTACAATGTACTACCTTCACTTGGTTTGTATTCAGCGTTAGAAATAATTTACATGAGATTTCCGATGCTATATAACAGCAGGCAAGCTGCCGACTTCTCAACTTACACCAAGATTATCTTCCCTTGCATATAGTAGATGGCTTTACTAGACACGAAAACGTTTCAGAAGCAAACTTCTTCAGAAAAAACTGCTATTCCAGCCTAACAGAATTTCATTAGCGTTGTGCCAGAGGTGAAATTGAAATCGTAAAACATAGAGAAAGGCAAATAAAAGTTAACGAGAAGATTGCTTGACTGGAATTCAGGTCCAGATGAGAGGAATGAAAGTCAATGTTGTTTTTGATTTCGATGCTCCTCCTACACTCTGATTTTTGCAGTCACAAATATCAAGATTTCTTCGACTTCTTGATGCTGTCTGATGGATCGATTTCACTTCGCTCTGGGCTTGTTTTTCACAGGAACGGACAGTCTCAAAGAAAAGCCACTAAGAAGAACGGAACCGTTGTGCAAGAAGCACTCCAAAAAAGGCGTTCTCAACCTTGCATATAAACTTAGATTGATCAACTTTGTCTGCTCGGTGAACCCTGAGCGTCCAGATTCAATCCGAGAAAACCTTCCCCGCTTTATGTGTACGACGCTACCTAGCTTACTAGTTCAGCGCACAAAAAGAGACAATAATAAATTGCTGACAGTTTATCCTAATGACGTAAAATAACAAAATACCACTACCACCCAAAAGTTGCTAAAACTGAACTATCAAACAGATAGAAACTTAAATGCGAGACGACTTGCCCATCCCGTGTTTCAGATGGTGCAGGTATGTATCCATACCTCATATGCACTCCCGAGCTTAAAGGCAGTGTCCCGGCAGATTTTGCACCTTCACCTTTTTGCATGTTTTAGGCCTTTTCGCCACGTAGAATCCGAATTTGAGCTTTGAACGGGCTGAAAAGGCCGATTTTGGGGCGTTTTCCTAATTCCAGAAAAACGGCTTGGCCGAGATTTTTAATGGAAAGTTGGGGGAGGTCCTCAAACGAAGACGCTGCCGCCTGTAATTCCTGCTTTGGATAGCATGCATTAGGGTGGAGGAATGAAAGCCGCCAGTTTGAGCCGACTTTCGCGGCCAACTGTTCCTTTCGCAGTGTTGTTGCATGTCGTTCCAGGACCAGCAGTCCGCAGAGGCGGCCCATACTGGCGGCTCTCGTTCCCTACCCCATGCATCATGGGGGAGAGCGCTCGTCGGGTCCCGCGCCGAACAGGCGGGAAAGGCCGTCCAAGCGCGCGCCAGTTGGGGTTGCGCGCGCAGGTTCAAGGGCCATTTTCTCGGCCCAGGGGGAACATCACCCAGCCGGAGTGCGCCTGGAGGTCGATGGGATGACCAGGAACCCCACCACACGTACATCCCCCAGGACCCGAATCTGCCGGGACACTGCCTTTAACCCAACAAATCGCCGCGCATCGTCGAGGTGGGACACGGCACCACAGTTTCTCCCAAAATCTGTATATCTTATTAAATTCAGAAAAGCTCCAAGCTTAATTCAATCCCAAATCGACCGCTAATGCGAAAGATGTCTGGCAGTCAATTCGTGAGCTTAACTGCCAGATACGAGCAAAGAGATAACGAATACTAATCAAGCACACAGAACTCTAATTGAGGCGTTGCCGCTTATAACCTTTTGGTGGCAACGCGCCAAGGCAAAGAGAGATTCATATGATTACGGTATAGACTAAATAATAATCTTAATCTCTGCGGATAGCGCGGCAACCAGTGCTCTCGGCTCCCGTACATCTACTCAGAAAATCGCCGGGGTAGGCGGCCATGCTGTTTATGAGCAAGCGGGCACCGAAAAAATAGTTCACTGATTTCTCGCGGTTCGCTTGCAGGTATTTGGAAGAATATTGGCCATTTTTAGAACCCTAGAGAACAATCGCTGTTTTTTCACAGAGTATTCGCGGCGCAGAGGCCGCATTCTCGTGGATTTTTGGCGAGAATGTGCAAAATTGTTGAGGGCCGCGTGGTTCTTGGTGAAGGACCGTACAGCCCATAAATACCTTCCATTGAGAGAAAGTACCCAAACTTGGGTTGACGCCAACGATGACACCTCTGCCTCATGGAGTGTTGACTTTGCTTGACGTATGCACGAAACTGCGTAACAAAAGTCAGAAAGCTTGCTGAAAATTTGGCCACCGCTCCCTGATAGGAATTATTTGATCACGAGCTGGCAAACCCGGCTCCGCCCGTCCTGTCAATAATGTCGAATCAGCAGTCACTTACCCCCTCCCCACCCTGCACACCCTGCACACCCTCCCCAACCTGCACACCCTGCACACCCTGCACAGGCTGTACAACCTGCACACCCTGCACAACCTGCACAATATGCACACTCTGCACATCCGGCACACCCTGCACACCCTGCACACCCTGCACAACCTGCACAACCTGCACCCGAATGTGCACAAACAAACTCACGGATTTTCTGCTTTACATATTAGGTTGAACCGAAAGTTCTGTCGCACTATCAAAAAATCATAACTTCTTTGCCTCACAAGGATTTTGCGCAATTCAAATTTTGTCTGAAAGCGTAAAGCATGTAGTTTCTAAAAGCTCCCTGATGAGTTTCCGACATGTTCAGGTGGCAGAGTTAAAAATGAAAGAAGGAGATCATCCGAAATTCGGAATTTTTAAGCAGAATTCTAGAAATTCAGAAACAGTGCGATAAAATCCAGAAAAGCCATTATCCTAATTTTTCTTACATTTGATTACTATTCTGAGTCAAGTTTGTGCTGATCAAGCCCTTCTTTCAAAAGTTAGATTTTTTTGAAAAATAATGCCGAAAAATCAATTTCCTGAAAATTCTTAGGATAATGGCTTTTCAGAATTTTCGCACAGTTTCTGAATTTTTTGAATTCTACTAAATTCCAAATTTCGGATGATCTCGTTCTTTCATTTTTATCTCTGCAACCTGAGCACCTTGGAAAGTCCTCAGGAAACTCTTGGAAGCTACTTGCTTTACGCTTTCAGACAAAATTTGAGTTGCGCAAAATCCTTGTGAGGCAAAGAAGTATGATTTTTTGAAAATGGTGCGACAGAACTTTCGGTTCAAGCTAATATATAGAGAAGATTATTTGACGATCGATTGCCGAAAATTTTGTATTGCTTTGACAGTAAAGGAAGTACCGCTCGCTGAAGGTTTGGACACGCCTCAAATTCGGCCCACGCCTGCAAGAAAGCCCAAATTTGCACTCGCCTACCCCCGGCAATTATCTGGGCAGGAGCGCTCGCAGAGTTCCATTGGCCACATTCATCAACGAACCCAAAGGATTCCGCAACGCAGTGGGTTAGCGACTCTGTGATTTCGCGAACCCACGGGTTAGGATCGATATCCATCATAAGTACTGCTGGGTTCGCTAACCCATTAGCTTCGTGGATACCGGTTGCGTGGGTTAATCGTACCCAGTGGATTCCGGAACCCACTGGGTTCGTTGATGAATACGACCACAGAACCTGTTGACTGAATATTTTTTGCCGATTTTGCCTTAAAAAAGTAAACTTGTTTCTAGAAAGGACGTAATCTCTGCATTATGATGGTTTTTCAAAATCAGCTCTTTTTTTATGTTCTTCAAAAATGTCCTCAATGCAAAAATAGATGATATGATTTCAAGCAAGGTTCTTTAATGTTCAGATTACGCAATGCAAGAAGTTCCGCTATTTCTGCTTTTAATTCTGATTACAATTATTATTATTGATTACAATTCTGATTATTCTTTCCTCCAGCCAAGAAAAAAAAGAAGGGATATATACCGAGATCACTCGAAATAATAACCTCGAATTTTTTTTGCTTGGTAAGACATTTGACCCGTCAACCACGAAATAAGTCTGCGTTCAATTTTATATTTTGTTTTTGAGTTGTCATAACCGAGCCCGACATATATCACGGCAGTTACGGGGATTATAAAGTGTGCTCAATATACGCGCTTCGTCGACGAAAGTCGTCGCTCGGCATAATTCCCCAAAGGCGTCTTTTTCATATAACGATCACTGCCCGGCCAATGGTTATTTGCGCATTTTTCAGATTCTCAAGCTGTGCAAGAATCTTGACTAGCTTCCGACGATAGTTTTTCTAGTCAAAAATAGCTAAACACTGCTAAGCACTAACAAGCCTGGAGTTCAATCAAATTTAAACTCAGTGGAGAGCTCTAATGCCTGACATTCTTACATCGCTCATTTTCAGACTTGTATCCTTGTGCGAGGAGGAGCTGAAGCTGTGAAGAAACTTTATAACCACACCTTTTTAATACTGTCAATCCAAAGTCTTTATTCACTCTTAGCTTTTTTGTTCTTGTATTCTAAATCGTTTTTTTTCGTCGCTTTTTACGAGAGCTCAGTTCTCTCCCCAACAACTACTATGAACTAATTCATTCGGAAAGAATCCAAACGACAGAATTTTTTGAACTCCCTTAGCTACTCCTAAACTTCCCGGAGAAAATTCTGAAATTAATCTTATTCCTTTTGTTATGTACATACCGTAGCAGCATTGGCGGACCGAAGGAGAGAGGTGCTCTGATTCCTCGCGCTCCACCCGAGAATGGGTCGCGAAATTTTTTTGGAATCCGCTTACATAGATTATAAAAATGTACAAGTGATTTGTTTATTCTTGTAAACAATCAAAATAATTTTTCAAATTCAAAAATCCAAATTGGCTTTGTAGAAAGATTTTTCCGGAGAAGGCAGCCACGCCCCTTTTTCCAAATTTTAGGGGTCACGGGAACGCGAAATCTTGGGAAGCGCCCCAAGAAAATTTTTGGAGTGCGTGGCTGACGCCGTGCACCTTCAATTGAAAAATCATTTTGCCGCGCCCCACCCTCCGGATGGAAATCCTGGGACCGCCACTGCGTTCAGTCAGATGTTTCAACTCCGAAGCATCTTTCATTCTTCCTGTACCACTTTGCACTCCGTAAAAACTATTCTCTCTACGTCCGAAAATCTTCGCACCTCAATTAAGTTTATTCTGCTGGACTAGCAAAAAAGAAGGCGATTGTCACATCCAAGTTATATAAAAGTTCTGCATTAGAACTCCTCTTGTTGAACTTCCTAAGCAAAATATTACTTCAAATTAGGAAAGTTTTGCAAATGTTCATATTGCTCTATAAACATAAATCTAACTTTTTATTGACTGACGATTAGGAGTTGCATATATTCCTCCTTCGTTACACGCTAACATTGGTCAATTTTTGCCAACTCATCAAACTAAAAAGTAGCGGTGGTTGCTCATATTTCCTGTCCTGTTCGAATTTCTTAGCATGATATCGAGAGCTACTTCGATAAGCAGATATCAGAAATTTCAATCACTTGAATATTGCAATGGGGTCCAAAAAATTTTTCTTATTGAGGGAGGAGAGGTTTGTCAGATATTTAATTAATAAAGGGATGGCGCAACTCGGCCAAAAGCTGATTTGCCACGCCCCCCCCCCACTCCTCCTCCTCCTCCTCCTCTTCCCCTTCCCACTCAAATTACAGTACTTGTTTATAACTTTGGCAATTCAATTTTTCTTTTCGGATATTTACAGTGAAAGCAAGTCACCCGAGCATTGTTTGAATTATATATGATATTTCTTTCCGCGCCCTCCCCAGCACATTAATTTTTTCATCACTTGTTTATAATAATTTAAGCTAAATGCACATACACAAAACAAAAGAAAAAGTGGTCGATAGTCTCTTCTTGACATTATGTATGAGTGAAGGAATCGAAGTCAGGAAATATGTCTTTCAAAATGTATGATTTATATCAAAAATTCACCAGCATGACCATATTTATTTATTTAATTATTCAATATGCTACAGGCGTAGAATCGCATTAGTAATCAACAGATTCATGAAAAATCAGTGTCAGAAATTAAGAAACATAGAACAAGAAAGGACTAACGCAGAAAAATGAGGATGCTTTTTTGAGACATTCATGTTTCATCATCCAACCAGCGATCCATGTCATTAATGTCGTTTTGGATATATGCCAACTCCTTGGAATGCCATAACTTAGGAGGATTACCGGCTCTATTTTGCACGATGCTAGTGGAGTCATTGTGAGCGATGTGAGCATGTTTACTGGTTTGTCTGATACTTTCTCACCATCATTATCAGAAGCCGAGCCGAGTGCGCGCATCGTCTCGAATTCCTCGAGTGCTGCAGCTTGCTCTTCCTCTCCTCCCTCTCCCCCCCCCTATTTTTGGCCATCAAAGAGCACTCGATCTTATTCACGCGATTCTTCCATTTGTTTGGTGTGCCACCCCACACATCTAGACGCACACGCACTTCAAACTTCGTGTTTTATGGCATTTTCGATGCGAGAACGGCCGCTTTCGAGCGCAAATCTCTGTAGTGCTACTAAAACATTTCTAACGCTCTGAAAACAGCACTTATCCCCATTAGAGCTCATCCTAAAAACCCTCATATGCCTCAATGATGTCCTCATCTGCTAAATTCCATTCTGCAAAAACTTCTTGTTTATGTGATGCTAATGAATCCATAAAAATGACGGCGCAATAAGCTATTTTATGTGTTCTGCAGCCTCCGAGTGATTTCTCCATTTCTTCTACTCCATTAGCTTTTAAGACTTTATAATCCTCATTCGCCATTCATCATCTTGTTCTCCTCCATTCAAGCACTGAATAGCTTTGGCTTCTTACATCTAACCATAAGAACGGCTTTTGACAGCTGCACCGCTTGACGAGTGCACATAATTTCGAATTTTTCAAGAAATTTGTAAAAATAAATTCACGAATCACAATCATCCAAAATCCGTATTCACCAATAAGTGTCCACAACAAATTATTATAGATTTATCTTCCTAAGGTTATCTTTATTTTTCTCAATTTGACAAAAGCCGGCTGATCCTACTTCTACTTAGGTATATTTACTATCCTAGAAACAGGCTTCACAAGGGCCTCCAAAAAAAAAAATTCGAAGGTTTTTGATTTCTCATTGAATCACAGCTCCAACTATAAATATTTTACGGACCATCTTACTGCCTCTTTCTCCAATCAAACATTTATATTAACCTTGCCGCATCTTTTGTGTGCCGAAAAATAGAGAAAAAAAATAAACTCAAAATGTAAAAAATTTTGCTCTTTGAAGTTCTGTTGTTTTCCTCGAATAGCACTTAAGGTATGCTAGATTTTTTATGTCTATAAATAGGTTACACATTTGGGAAAAGCTTATGAGCGCCCGTTTGCTTCACCAGTTTTCTTTTCTTTGAATTCTGGCTATCCGAAAAAATAGAATTCAGAAAAAAAGTGCGAAAACAAAGTGTTGACAAGTATGTACTCTATCCTAGGTATCCTACTACATCAAATCAGAAAATATCTATTTTTGGTTGTGACATACAAAAAATACCTTTAAATCTTGCGAAAACGGACAGCGGTTATCATTGCAATAGATAGAAATCATTTATTGCATTAAATTTTTTTCCAATAAAACTTTTATATGGACCCCTGAACCTTATCTAGGCCAACACCCAAATCAGTTCTCTTTGTTACTTCTTGCCTACAGTGACAAATGGCCATTTTGAGGCCAAGCGCGGCGATTTCCGATTTCTATGGAAACAGGGTCGCATCCCCATGCTTTATTACCTCGATTAGCTAGAAGGACAAACCTCATCCATCTGGGCATTTTACGCAATCCTACAAATTTCTTCGTTTTGAATCTTACCTCACTTTCCGACAACTGATTTTGCAGCTCTGCAGAAATGAAGAGATCTCGTAGTGCTGGTGATAAGTTTGTTTTTGGTTCAAGACGTCGAACGCTAACTCCTTCGTCAAGGATTGACGACGAGGATGAGGACAATGGTGAGCCCAATGAAGTTCATGTTTTCTGCAAAAAAAAAACGCAAAATTCCTGTTCTAAAGCTTAGAATTCTTTTAGGTATTTAACTTGCGAGTTAATGTTGAAATCGTTTTTATTTGACCAGGAGAATCTCTCAATTTGCATACCGGACACGGGTTTCCGATTACCCGTACACAAAGTTCCAAACAAATGGGAAAAACTGTTCTTACTACTATGATATATTATATATATAGATATTAGGTCATTCCGAAAGTAATTTCGCTTTTTTCATACGGGCACCACATGTGATGGAACAAAGGTTCCTAAAAGATCTTGGCAGCCTTCGATGCAGAATTTCGTCCTCTTTCCAATGATCATAAAATTGTTGCAGCATGATCAATGACCTTTCAGAAAATAACCAAAATCTGCGACCCATGCTTTTTGAGATGGTCAAGTTTCACGATTTTTTAAAACTTTCATATTAATTCTCAGAAGGAATTCAAGTAACGATTCGATAGAGCAAACCTTATAGAATACAGTAGTACTTTTTTCTCTTCCTTGCAGCTCGCCGTAATATTTTTTAGATTTTCTAACAGAACTACCGGATTTTGGCAGGCCCACCTCAGCCACAATCGCATCAAACATCATGATTTTTCGGAATTTGAGTTTACCAAGATGGTACTATGAGTTAGCATCAATTTTGCAAAGCAAGTGGGGGTTTACGGGTTCGAAATATCAAATTTCGAGTTTTTCGGGTATAGCCTGGGGCTCGCTAAAAGAATGAATTATGATGATTTCTCCTCGGAAACTTTGTTTAGAATCGGAAACAAAAAACACCTATTAAGAAGAGGAGAAAATGCTGCTTCGAATAGTGCGCGAGCTGCCTTTCTTTTGATGTTCTACGAGGATTTAGCTGCTCAAGTGTGGAAATCGGTAGCATCAGTTAAAATTCTGTTAAAAATGTATGACAAGCTATGGAAAGGAGAGAAAAGTAGCACTGTATTCTATAAGGTTTACTCTATCGAATCGTTACTTGAGCTCCTTCTGAGGGTTGATATGAAAGTTGTAAAAAATCGTGAAACTTGACCATCTTAAAAAGCATGGGTCTCAGATTTTGGTTATTTTCTGAAAGCTCATTAATTTTTTTGCAACAATTTCGTAACCGTTAGAAAGAGAATGAAATGCTGCATCGAACGCATCCAAGATCTCTTAGAAACCTTTGCTACGTCAAATGTGGTTCCCGTATGAAAAAAGCGAAATTACTTTCGGAATGACCTAATATATTTATTATATTAGGTTGTCCCATAAGTCTTTTCATTTTTGAGTTTTCGCTATAATAAATCATACACTTCTTATTCTAAATAGACATCAGGATACCATTCGATAGGGCAAAGCAAGCTCTATAAGATGGCGTTTACGCTTTTGCACAAGCTTTGGTCTATCTCGATTTTTAAACCAAAATCTAAAAAGTTTCGGATGGCCAGAAAACCGAAATTTTTTTTATATCTTCGTTCAAAAAAATCCTACAAACCTCAAACTTGGTCACGTATATACATTCCACATAAGACATTCATATGTGCTCTTGCTGCATTTTTTTATCAGCTAGAAATCAAGAAACCGAAAATTTTCCTGTTTTTATCAAAGTGATGCTGTGCTGTTCTTACACTGACAGTTGTATACTACAAGCCCTTAGAAGTACAACTGTATTTTTTAGCTCTATATAAGCTCTGGTTCCCGAGAAATGTTGATTTAAGCGTGAAAAACCCAAATGTAGAAAGCTAAATTTGATATTTCTCGTGAACCAGAGCATATAGAGAGCCAAAAATCTACGGTAGTACTTCTAAGGGCATCTAGTATACAACTGTTAGTGTAAGAATACCACAGCATCACTTTGGTAAAAACATGAAAATTTTCGGTTTCTTGATTTCTAGCTGATAAAAAAATGCAGCAACAGCACATATGAATGTCTGATGTGGAAGTATATACGTGAGCAAGTTTGAGTTTGTAGGATTTTTTTGAACAAAGTTATAAAAAAATTTCGGTTTTCTGGCCATCCGAAACTTTTTAGATTTTGGTTTAAAACTCGAGATAGACCAAAGCTTGTGCAAAAGCGTAAACGCCATCTTATAGAGCTTGCTTTGCCCTATCGAATGGTATCCTGATGTCTATTTAGAATAAGAAGTGTGCGACTTATTATAGCGGAAACTCAGAAATGAAAAGACTTATGGGACAACCTAATATACAGGGTGTCCCAAAAGTATGTATCGAACGTTTGATCGTTAATATCTCTCTTCCCAAGAAGTCTTTTGCCTTGCTTCAAGTACCATTTTGTAGAGCTAGCTTCAACTTAGATTTGCATTATAGAACGAATCACTCATTCCTCTTCATTACTGTAGGATTACGGTAGAAACTTCAAAGAGGGTTTTAAGCAATGAAAGGCCATATTTTGCCTTAGAAAGGAAATAAAACAGCCTGAAAGTTTTCACACTAGGCTAATTAGAGTTGCTGATTATAACTGTAAAGTTCCCAACTTATTATGGTGCTTCATTGAGGAGTTATGCCAGGTAAGAGGTAGCGGCCATTTTTTCAATGTTCCTAAAAAGTGCGATTACACCGTTTAGAAAGCTTTGTAATCTTGTGAATAGTTGAGTATTGAACTCAGCATCCATAAAAACCCTATTACACAAGTTTTCACAATTTTTTGAAGAATTTTGGAACTGCAGCTTTTTCCACATTGACACCATATGTTTCAAGTTTCTACCGTAATCCTACAGTAATGAAGAGAGATGGGTGATTCGTTCTTTAATGCAAATCTAAGTTGAAGCCAGCTCTACAAAATGGTACTTGAAGCAAGGCAAAAGACTTCTTGGGAAGAGAGATATTAACGATCAAACGTTCGAAACATTTTTTTGGGACACCCTGTATATACCCACAGTGATTCACTCTAGCTTATCCCTCTGCCAGAGATTAGGCACAAATCAATTTTGAGTTTTGTGTCAGTCATAATTTTGTTATCTCAAAGAAATTCTAATAGATACGATCTGAAAACTTTTGCCTAGTTTTTGCAGATTGAAAATATAGTAACTACTTCTACCAAGGGAAACAATGTAATCCATTTTCATCAAGAAAGAATCATCCACAAAATTTTTAAAAAACCGAGTGACGTTATTGAAACATCGGACACCCATTAATCCAGAAACATCAAGGAATATATAATCCTGACAGGCAATGCTCCAACTGAAACTTTTTGCAGAATCATTTATTGGTCTGCAATCGCCTCGACCAAACAAAGCACCATCACCATCACGAAATCCTCCTCTGAGCAAAGATAGACAATATTGGCAAAGCAACTATCACATAACTGACTGGAAACGACAGCACCCGAATGAGTTTGAGAAGAAGGAGTTTGAGAAATTCCATAAATGGATCTTTGAGAGGTGAGATTTTTCGAAAACGTCGAAATATTATTAGGTTGGTGCAAAAGTAATGCGCGTTTTTCTAGCCCTTGTTTCAAGATAGCTTTTCTCCATCGAAGTTTCTCCTATGAAACTTAGCCAGCATACTATCAAGAAGCTTCTTTCATGCTCTATTCAACGGTTGCTGAAAGAAGTTTTTAGCCTAATTCATTAAAAATTTATAGAGCTTCATACAACCGCAGTCAAAATCAGAATTTCACTGCACTTACTTTTTCGGCCAGAACTCAAGCGCGACTAAAGGCATTCTTTTAAAAATTTAAATACTGTATGTAGTAGAAACTTCCTACGTTATGCAGGCTTTACTGTTTCTCTAGAAATTACTTAGACTGAGATCTCCGCGCCTCAACGTGAGTGATGGTTTTGGTCATTCTGTGCCCCACAGATTTTCTTTGAAGAGAGTAATCGCCAAGGTTTTGCTCATTTCTGTAAGCGTAAGGGTGGACCTCCTGTTGACAGTTTTTGCAGAAATGTGGAAGCTGTTCAGTACACAGAAAATCAAAAATCTCCATATTTTGGGATTTTGAAGGCTATAATAAAATGTCGAAAAAAACGGAAAATTTTGAATATTATTTTTTTCCTTTTCGCAAATACTCTTTATTTGAGCCCTTTTCTACTTTTTTTGTACTACTGGCTTGCGGCTACAAGATAGTCAACTTATTATTTATACCGACAAATCTTGAAGGAAGTTATGATCAGTTAAATACGATGTTTCCGAAAAAAAAATTTTTTTGCTTATCAATCCATATTTTTTAACCGATTTACGAAATTAACCTAAGGCAATGTGCGCTGTATAGAGAAAGGTTTGATGCCTCTGACGAACTTTGCCGCACTGAAGAATATGGATATTTTAGAAAGTTATAGCACGTCAAAGCGAGAACTCGCAGAACGCGCATTACTTTTGCACCAACCTAATACAAATAGATGCATTCTGCATTCTCTCAAAACTCCTGTTAATTTGTAACTCTTTGAGGGGCCAAAAAAATTTAACAACATACGTTATTCTTAAGAGATCTTCGCTGATATTTTTGTAGCACAATCTATCCATCTTCGTCTATGGCAATCCCCACAAAGAACTCCATACAACCGTTTTTCTAACAAAACTCGATTCATGAGATGATGCACATTATTGGGGAGTGAAGTATTCGAGCAGATAATCTTGTGCAGCGCTTTTCTGAGATATCGCTTCTTCCAGAACACGCTAAAAATCCGAAAAGAAAGATACTTTGATTTTTGACTTCGTTTCTGAAACACAATTTCATTTGTACGCAATTGGAACTATTTGACCAAGATGACAGTTTTGAAGCTGTAACTCCTTTATGTAGTCTGCAGAACGGCTAAATTTTCTAAGGATAATTTCTCGACATCTCTAATATTTGCTCATGTCCAAAATTTTAGTTATGTGTCGAGTTTTGAACTGTGCAGTTCAGCCTCTTCCCAAGTGTCATCGAGTTGGGCGCAACATGGATTATGCGCACTTCATCCAAGCGCAGATATCAGTATAGCTCCAAAACTTGCAGGAAACAAAAATCTTTGTAGCATCTAACAAAGGAATGGTCAGAAGTCGAAGTAGCCAATTCAAACGAGCCACCTACCATTCAATGCAGCATGGAATGCTGACTTCAAATCTGTCTTCCAGAACGCCCCTGTAGGCGAAGTTACGATTTTACTGCGAAAATCGCACATAAAAATTGCGAAATTAAGCCTTTTATTGTCCGTTTGGCTTACTTTTAGGTATAGGTCATTTAAAGTAATCTAGCTGGATGTTTTGGTTCACATTGAGCCGAATATGGCACCGTACGGCTCAAATTTGTCCTTTACACGCACGATTTCTTAGCAAAATGATGACCTCCAATGGCTTACAACTTCATTCATAAAAGTACTCTATAAGGAAAACGGATTTCGAATCAGCGTCTTATGCTGCATCTAATGTTATGCAGCTTGCTTCTACTCAGGGACTCGCGCCGCGCGGGCGGCCAGCGACGACCTTACAATCGCTCGTCGGTGTGTGCGATTGTACGGTCGTCAAGGGCCGTTGGCACGGTTAACGTGGGGCGCCCGCACAGTCTCTAATGTTCGCCGCTTGCGCGGAGAAAGTCGGCCGCCCGCTTGCTCTTGGAGTAGATGTATTCGCGATATCTTGACCATTTTTCTTGGATAGATCAATCCTTTACACATTTTGGGAACACGGATCGATGCTTGCAGCATCGCCAAACTTTTTATGGGGAAGCCCTCATCATCACTCTTGATAACTGTAACCTCACACAGATTCATCCCAGCCTTGCTGGTAAGAGGAAATGTTGATGACACGTGTCAACGCTTAGCCAGCCTAAACACTGCGTCGTATCTCACACAGGTACCATTTACGCTCACAATGTGTGAAAATAGTGAGCAGAAAATAGAGGTCACTGTTGGCCGCTTGCACGGCAACATGTATTGCCGACCGATAAGGCGGACGCATTGCTGGCCCGCTCGCTCGAACAACTGTATTGCATGCCGTTTGCACGGTAACATTGCCTGCCGCTAGGACGGCGCTTCAGCTGTTCGCCGCACGCACGGAGGCTTTAGGCTTATGTCGACCGCTCGTACGCTAGCCCTTATAGGAGGACCGCTCGCACGGCGCGAATCCCTGAGTACTTGCCACTTCGAATTCTGACCATCCTTGTAAGTCAACTTGCGGGGTTGGGAAGTGCCAAGATAACTGAGAGATAATTTGATTCGTTTGTGATTTTTTCTTTGTCATCAACAAAATTGACCAGAACTAGCAAGAAGGTTTTCTGACCTTAACATTGATAATCTGCAAAAAGCAGAATGTTTTGAATTTCAAATGAAAGAAGCTACAGATTCCAAAAAAACACACTTTGATGCGTCGCAAAAATTTCTTAAAGCGAAAGATTCAGAAATTTGCAAGAAATAATCTTGTTGATTTGATGGAAGAATGTCAACAGGCAACTCAAGGCATAGATTAGATCAATCTTTAAATTGATGCGCTCATATTGGCTGAAATTGTCCGGTCTTTTTACTTTAAGTAGAAGTAGCTAAAATATCAATAAACACATGACCGATTGCAGTCGCATACAACACAGTTTAATAGCTATGTAAACTGAAGTACATGCCGCGCTTGAAAAATAGAGGCTGATTCCAAGGGCTCCAGGTCAGTCGGCAATATAAAATTTATTTGAAGACTGTTCAACATCAGCAGCCACTGATTATTTTGATTTTTACTGTTCCATTCCGCTATTTCGGGCACTAGAGGGACATTCCGTTTTCTTGACGTACGCGATAATGTTGATCCACTTTTAATTTCAGCGAAAAGAATGCCACCCTTCAAAAAGATGTCGTCGCACTCATGAAGATGCTTTTTCAAAAATCGGGTTGAGGATTTCATTGTTCACTACTTTTTAGTGTAGCGTTAGATACCAGCAAACACCCATGTGTCACAGCAAAGATATTTAGAGATAGATTACATTTAAGGCGTTTTCACGATTGTTCAGATAACCATGATTACTTGTTTACATTATGACATGCTCAACACATGGGTGCAATGACTCTCTGCAATTTTTACGTAATTGTCGTTATTAACTTTGCCATGAAAACATTTGTCTTTTGATGTCTTGTATGCATAAAAATATTTGAAGCAACAAAAGATACACCGACTACATGGGAAATATTCAACACTAGCTGGCTTACCCGGCTCCGCCGTATCCGGACCAAACTTGGCACACATACACTTCGGGCCCCGGCGCGTGTCACAGTCCACTTTTCGTTATCGATCGATGTCGATTTTACCGATTTTTATCGATTTTTTCGCAGAGTTCACCTACAGGGCTAGGAGTTGGCACAGGGGGGAAGTGAGCATGGGGATTCCGAATACAATATTAGTTTTCAGAATTATCGGTTACTTTTATTGATTTTATCGATTTTTTGTAAATTTTGACATGCGATGCTGGGATTTTGCACAGGGGGGTAATCGAGCATGCCGATTACGAACACAATATTAGTTTTCAGGATCGTCCATTACTTTTATCGATTTTATCGATTTTTTCGTAAAGTTTGACCTGCGGGGCTGGGAGTTTGCACAGGGGGGTAATCGAACATGCAGATTACGAATACAATATTAGTTTTTGGAATTATCCATTACTTCTATCGATTTTATCGATTTTGCAAAATTTGAGCTAGGGGGCTGGAATTTGGCACAGGGGTGTAATCGAGCATGCTGATCACCCCCTTGGGGATGATCAGCATGCTCGATTACCCCCCTGTGCCAACTCCCAGCCCCGTAGCTCAAACTTTGCAAAAAAATCGATAAAATCGATAAAAGTAATCGATAATCCTGAAAACCAATATTGTATTCGGAATCCCCATGCTCGATTACCCCCCTATGCTAACTCCCAGCCCCGTAGGTGCACTCAGCAAAAAAATCGATAAAAATCGATAAAATCGATATCGATCGATGACGAAAAGTAGCCTATGACACCCGCCGGGGCCCGTAGTGTATGTGTGCCAAGTTTGGTCCGGATCGGTTCAGAAATGGAATTTTCTATTCGGAACATACGTACACACATACAGACAGACAGACATACAGACAGACATACAAACAGACATTCAGCTTTATATATAAGATGGACGATTTTGATGAAGTTATCAATTCGAGAACCCAGTTCAGTATTATGCGAGTCTTCAAAAAATGCCAAACAAAGTGCATTGGCTTACTGATCGAAGTTGCCACTTTCTGAATTCAACCGTTTCAGTGAAAAATTGAGTGGAATGTTTACGCATTTAATATCAGTTGATCTGCCAAGGTTTTTAACCATCAACATTTATATTTTGAACTGAATTTGTGGTAATAAGATTGAACAACCCCATGTCTTTAACTACTAAATCACTACGTAACGTATAATGAGTTCGTTGTTTACCGTTTGGCCACCCCTGATCCGTGGAAAGCGGCAAACGAGGAGACAGCAGACGGAGAAATTATGGTGAAATGTACAGGTGTTCATTCTTGTATTGCTGCAAAGTGGCATGCGTTTTGAAACGCTGCCAAATTTCATAGCGAATGACCAAGGATATTTTCGTAAAAGGATTACACGTATTTCGAAAGGCAATCATGAGTGTCGCAATGATTTTGTGAGTCGCCAGTGTCCGGGTGTGTTATTTGTACCTGTTTTTTATTTCGAGCTTGTTATCTCAGAATGTGTCGTTCAAATATGTTGCACTCCCATTAGTTGTTTTTGAAATGATGCCAAATTGCGTAAAAGCGTGACTTAAGCTAAATTCATCTATGTTCTCAACTCTTGGTAAAATGCTCTAATTAAGAATAGTCACTTTTTATCTTGCTTCTGTAGACAAGAGAGTGCGTGAGTAACTTGGTCACGGTGGTACTTTTGAAAGCGTTTATCTAACAATAGGCCTTGCTTTTGCTTGTGTAACTGGGTCCCGCTGGTGCTTTCAATTAGGTAAGCGGCAAGCGGGCAATTCCATCGGGCAGGGAAACAAAGTCTAAAGTGGCATGTACCGGCAGTTTGAGGATACCTGCAAATACTTGATTTCGTTGTTTTCTTTCTGTAGAGGCATAAACTTTTGAATAGTTGCTATCGGTCTGTAAGCGGCACGCAGGGAAACTCGATCGGGCAGGGAAACAGTTTTTTGTACGTTTGGGACAGTTCTTATAATTTTTAAGCGGTCTTCAAGCGGCACGTAGGGCATAAACTGTCTTTCAGATAGATAATATTCGTTTGTAAGCGGCAGCAATTTGATGGGACAGGGAAACAAATTTTTTGTACGTTTGTGCAGTTCTTATGATTGACGATCTTTAGATGGCTCAGTAGTCGTGCTTTTCGAGGAGGGATCTTTTGTAGTAAAGCTTCATATTCCTTTGGCGAAAAAATTGAAGGACTCTCTGACAAAGTTCTAAGACGATTGATTTCGTTGCTGTCAGAATCGGTTCTGAAAGAAAAGTGTTTTTTGTAGTACACATAATTGTCATGCGTGTAATCCTACTTCCAAAACGATAGGAGTTCTGCTACTTACTCACCGATCTTTTATGGAACGTCGAGAAGAACTGGAAGAGCAAATTCTCTTTGAGATGGTAGAAAAGTGGGGGGGGGGGAGGAGTTTGTCTGAATGTCTCTGTGAGAAGGGGAAAGAAATTTTCAGAAAGAGCGTGATAAACGAGAGGAAAATAATATCCTCCATGCATTGGTTGTAGCAGGAATTTCGAGAAATGCTGAATGATTTGTGGAGATTATCGCTTCTTCGAGCAGCTCTCCTTTTGTAGAATGCTCTTCGCAAAAATGTTTTCAGGAAAGGAATAGGAAACTTACTTAAAAAATATTTAGAGTCACAACTAAGCCCTTATATTGTATCTGCCCCGATCCACTTGCTAGCGACCCTAGCGACTAGACTAGCGTAGGGTCGCTAGTCTTTCTACAAAACTTCAAATACATATAGAGTGTTGTATAACACAAATTACATGTTTTGCCCGGCTGGCAAGAAATATCGCGCTTCTTGACATACAACTCCGTTTACATCACCAAACTTTCCCTAAATTGGCAAAAATTGTTCAAAAACTTTTTGAGATGGGAATTAAACGTTTGATGTAATTATTCTGTAGTTATCCTTTAGAGCTGATCGTAAATGAATTTTATAGATCGAAAAGCAAAATTAATTGACACAAGGCTGCGTAGTTTGTGTGCGCTTTAGTTGAATTTTGGTTCATAACCGGATCAGTCTAAGAAAAGTGGCCATCCTTCTTTACAGCATACGATAGGTGTAGTGCAGACGAAGAAGAAATGTCAAAATTTTCTCGTAAATGCCGAAAACTACGCCCGCACACACGAATCACTATTAGTATGTACCCTATTTTTAGATGGATAAGGGGTGGTCCTAGCTTACATTGACCAGCCCGAACACATCAAAAGACCTTGCAACCACATGACCCTACACCGTGCTGCGTATTGCCTAGAAGAATCGTGCGGTATAAGGATCGCTTCTCGAAACACAAAGACGCGGCTGAGCAGCTCGTTTGAAAATTTGAAAAGTGCAGCTTATACACCTGAAAATAGGGTACCGTTTATGATGGCCGGTGAGTGCCATTGCCATTGCCATTGTGCTTTCTCACCTTCTTTTGTCTCCTGTCAAAGGTTCCCCTACTATCAGATTTTAGCTTTCAGTTAGCCAAAGCGATTCTGAGAAGTACGGCGGTTGCTAAATGGTTTGAGGCCTTGTGGAATTCTGCGTGAGCAAGGGCCCAGACTTACCAATCCTCATGATCTGGCAAAGCCCTCTAATCAGTCAAGACAACAGAATGATATGCATTAAAAGTGAAAAGCTTTGACTACTGATCCCTTCCTTGTAAGCAATGCAAATTATGTAAACATATAATTTGCACTCTTCCTATGTTTCTTTACTCTATTTCTGAGGTGCTTGTTGAGCTTAGAGTGTGACACTCTTTGACACTAGATACAGCTTTTTATTTGGTTGTGATAATTCCTGAATTCCTGTCGATGTAGCTTGTATTGATAGGGAATGTAGCTATCGTTTGTAACTCTGCTGATCAGACAGCACGTGCAGAAATTTTTTTTCATTACCTTTCCCCTCCTATCCTTATTCCCTTGTCATTCCTCCTTTCCTTTTTCTAATGCTGATTCTGGACTGCGCTATGTGCAAACCCGCCTGTATACTGAGTGACGCTGGAAAGCAACCTAAATCTTGAATTCTTGAGCTATGAAAGAATATGCAGCACTCAAGTATTAGAAAACAAACTAAAGCACTTCTTTCCAGCAGTTTCTTCTTCCCGTCTTCTCAGTTCACCTGAACTTTGTCCCGATTTAGAGTCTGATCGCATTTACTCATGTTCTCCTTAGTGTCTTCCAAATGCCGATCCACTGTTTTACAAGCAAACTCGCCCGCGCAAATCTGAGTGTTATAGGGAAGCAACCTAAATCTTGACTTCAACTGTAAAAACTCTGCAGAACCAAAGTATCAGATTGAAAAGGTGGACAGTTTTTCCACCAGTCCTTCCCCTATTCTCTTCTACGCTCAACTGATTTGGTCCTTTTCAGCGTGTACTCGATTCTTCAGATCAGAGGTGCGATGGGTGGAGTAGGGCCCCCCAAAAGTGAAGATGGTCCCAGCTACCACTGGCCGGCAAAAGTGAAGGTGGTAGTGCTGGGGCGGTATGCAACAATCGCCCGTCCGGGTAAGTTACCCGGACAGGTAGTTTCCGCTTTATAGCTCGGTGCTATGAGGATCTGTGTTCTTCCTTGTTTGTTCATCTTGGGAGGCCCTACTACCCTAATATTGTAGCACAATGATTAGCAGCACTTTGCTGTATAAGCTGAGATAATTCGTTATTTGTATGGTCCCGAACGGGATCTCCCACTGATCACGCTTTTTTTAAAGTTATTTACATCCTGCAAAAACTCAAGGAAAACGTCACAGAGTTTTGCTGTCCATTTATTACGACAGTGCTACGCATGTTTGTGAAAGAAATAAGTGAAAAATCAAGTTGACATAATCCTCGCTGAACCTGTGCTCACGAATTGGGCTTTATCGAAAAACTCAAAACTTGCACATTTCATCTGTGCTACTAAAAACATGCGTAGCACTGTCGTAATAGATCGAAAGCAAAACTATGTGACGTTTTCTTTCAGTTTTTGCGGATATAAATAAATTTGAAAATGAGCGTGATCAGTGGGAGATCCCGTTCAAGATCACACAAATAACGAATTATCTCAGCTTATACAGCAAAGTGCTGCTAATCATTGTGCTACAATATTAGGGTAGTAGAGCATCCCAAAGATGAACAAACAAGGAAGAACACAGATCCCCAGAGCACCGAGCTATGAAGCGGAAACTACCTGGCCGGGTAACTTACCCGGACGGGCGATTGTTGCATACCGCCCCTGGACACTCACCTCCCAAGAACTTCGACCGAGGCAGGGGGGGGGGGAGTTGAAGATCTATGCCGACGGGGGGGGGGTCGACATCACTTTCGCAAGAAAAAATTTTAATGACTAATAAAAATGAAAAATAAGGAAAACAGATTTTTCGCTCAATTTACTTTTGAACTCGCCGTAGCATGCTGTGAACACCCGAAGGCCATCCTGGCATGACTTCCCACAAATTCGGAGAACAAAGCTTCTTGATGAATTTCAAGAGCTCTAACCAGTGCTCTTTGGATCCAACAAGTGTGACCCAACGGCCCTCTTTAGAACTTTAAATACGATGAGTACAGCGGCAATATTTGAAACAAACGTGTTAATCAAATGGTGTATTTGTCAGTAAAAATCAGCTAGATTTTACGTATTTTATTAAGTTAGTTTTGTTATAACGTACTGTGAAGAAAGTAGGTCGATCTAGGCAGTAACGAGAACCAAAATTTCGAATAATATAGCAAAAAATTATGCGAAATTTCCACTCTTATGAATCTGATGGTCGAAGATGTCAGCGATTGTGACTTTAAAGGTTTCGAAGGGCAAGTGCTGTTCTACCAGATAGTGAAAGAATTAGGTCGATTTGAGCAGTGGTTGCCGCGAACGAGTATTGTAAAAAATTAAGCGACTATAGGTCACTTAGTGACGGCTGACGTTTAGACTCCTAGAAATCTGGAATGTGAAGGTGTGCAATTGCGACTTCATAGGTTTTGTAGAGTTAGATCTGAAAGAATTACTCTATCGGACTATGTCTTAGCCGTACCGATCCCAAGATACCCCGAGATTCAGGCTCTCAAAAAAACAGGTAAAGAAGCGCTTTTTGAAGTTTAACAGCTTATAACTCCTTAAAAACTATATGAATCGTGTTGCGACTTCATAGGTAGATTCTCCTCATCAAGAGCTTTCAGATGACATATAATATGTGGGGGTTTCGCGCCTCTCACGGCATATGCCCGGGGTGGAGACTTTTCACCCTAAAGTCTTCACTGGCGGTCTCCACCCAATACATTAACGTGGGCGAGGTGGAGACTTTGGGGTGAAAAGTCTGAGCCGCAAAAATTATTGAACCCCTTACATGTTGTATATCATCTGAAAGCTCTTGAAGAGGAGAATCCAACCTATGAAGTCACAACATGATTCGTGCAATTCTAAAGAAGTTATGAGCTGCTGAAATTCAAAAAGCGGTTTTCCTGTTTCTTTGAAAGCCTGAATCTCGGCGGTACCTCGATGGATCGATACGGCTAAGAAATAGTCCGATATAGCAATTCCTACTCTACAAAACCTATGAAGTCGCAACATTGCACACCCCTCCAGATTAATAGGAGTCTAAACGTTAGCTTTCACTAAATGACCTAAAACCGCTTAATTTTTTAAAATTCTCGTTCTCGGAGACCACTTCTCAAATCGACCTAATTCTTTCACAATCTGATATCGTCGTCTCCCCGGCGTACGTTGGGCGGAGCTTTTGCGGACATTTCAACACGCTGGTAAACTTGTCAAGCCTCTACTCAAGAGCTTTGTACTCTCTAACCTGCCACGTTTATATGCTGTTGTCACACGTGGCAGGGTTGGTCGAGAGATCACAAAAAACAATGCCTCGTAGTAGAAGGTTAACAAGTACACCAACGTGCCGAAATGTCCGCAAAAGCTCCGCCCAACGTACACCGGGGAGACGACGATAGAGCAGCACTTGCCCTTCAAAACCTAAGTCGCAATTGCTGATTTCTTCAACCACCAGATTTATAACAATGGACAATTTGCATGCTTTTTCGCTATTTTATCATTTGAAATTCTGGTTCTCGGTGGGTACTGCCTGATCGACCTACTACACAGATATAATACGGTGAAAGTGGTCACCCCGTACCAGCTCAAAAGTGAAGGTAGGCGGAGACTCGGCTCCGACTATCGCACCTCTGCTTCAGTTGCTCAGTGACTTCCAAATGCCGATTTAATATTGTGCTAAAGCGAATTCGTTGCACCGGTAACGGTTCGAGAGATTTTTTTTTGATGCGTTACTAGGGATCGAATGATAAAATGCCCTAAAGACAAGACCGGACATGCTTAAATACCGCATTGTGAGCGTGTCATTGTGTGTCGTTACTGCAGCACCTTGCCACTTAAGAAGTTATGTTTTGTAATGTGGTTGACGCTTGGCAGAGATGAAACAAGGTGCTATCAATTTTTCTCAAGCGGCTGCTCAGCCTTGATTTTTCATAGGAGCAGTTTTCGTGTCCATTCAAACTACCCTTAGACACGTTCGTCAAAATCACAAGAAAGCTTGTTTCGGAAAATTCCGCAAGCTAACTTCCTCCGTCGCACCAAAATCAACTCACTAAATCACGATATCGTTTTGCTCGGCTTGTGGGCTGCTTGTTAGCTTTGAAATGGAACAGAGGGGACTTATGTCATACATTTTTTCCATCACCCGGCTTTCTTTCAGAGATGGAAAGAACCATTACCATCTGAGAAATATACTACTTGAGATGCCCATCGTTCTCGATATTGGCGGTAATCATCATTCCTGCACCATGAGGGTTGGTAATGCAGTAATGCCTTTGACTAAACTATTTCCTCTTCCTGAACCACACTCTCTTGAGTGCCGTTGGTATGATTCCTATTGCTAAACTCAAAACATCCATACAATAAAGATTTTTATAACGTAAAAAAAATGTACAAGTGTGAAACACCGACGTATGAACAACACGTACGCGACACGAAAGTAATATGGATGGCCCCGAGTCTTTGAAGTCAGTCCCGGAGGTGAACAACACAGCGTGCGATGAGACAAAGAGCGAGAGAGAGCGCGAACGCAACATTAACACAAAGACAAAAGGGAGAGACTATGAACATCAACGAAAATTGCGGCTGACCACGTGGGGTCGTCTTCATAGAATCTGTGAATTTTAGTACAAACCCGTTTTGAAAACAAACGACGCATACTATACATATTTAACGTTAGCCGAATCCTGTCGAATACAGATTTCAAGGTGGAACAACTCACCAACCTATAAGGGGAGAACTGAGCCCCTCTCACAACGAACGCTACTGGCTAACATTATACATGCGTCTGAAAAACTCAATAACGCGCTGAGATGATGTGTGCTGTCTAAACCAAACAAAAAAGGTAGATGATTGAGTATGCAGGTGTTGGATGATGAGAAAAATCGAAAGAAAAAACAACATGTGAACCAAGGAAATAACTTCAAAAAACATTAATGGAATGAACATTTCACGCCCACCACATGCTATATAGTGCTCGTATTTTCAAATAGATTGAAATAGATATTCATGGCTAGCGCTGAGAGTTATTTAGACCATACTTATAAAAAATAAATAGACTCTAAACAATCAAAACTCTCAACACCTGCCATATCTCTGCGTATTCTATTTACACCCGTTGTGTACATACAGTAACGTGACGAAAGCGACGTAGTTAGCTTTTTAGAATCGTTGACAGTGGACAGAAGAGGGAGAATGGTGACTGAGGAAAGAGTTGACGAGATATATAGTCTTTGTATAAAGTATGTATATATGGGGTCTTGTCGTAACGATGAATCATGAAGTGTTGATATTGACATGACTATGATAACAACAACAAAGGGGATGAAGCGCGAGAGAGACAAAAAAGATATGCTCGAAAATGAATGCGCATTGAGCTCTATGAACTGTATATGGTGGGCTAATGGTAACGATTGAACTCACTATAACTAACTAATAAGATCTTTGCAAATATTAACAACGATCAAATAAATAAATCAAATTATTACAACGACAACACACACAAACACACTGTACCCGCTGAGGTGACACGTATATGATCGAGAACGATGAGAGACAACTCTTCCTCAAGTGATGATCCTCCTCTTCGAGGATGTGTGACTGTTATGTCACACTTCGTCTTCTGCGTCACAATCTGTATCTAAAGAGTCGCCTTCACCCCAGCGTGGTTTTGCACCTTCAGCGCGATTTGTCATGCGATATTCGACCTAGAAAAAACGAGCGAAATATTGATTGCAAAAGCTCAGGGAGATTCAAAAACAATGTCCAATCTTCTTTCACACTGAAATGCGAACCATGCGAATGACTAAGGTATAAAACGACTAGCATATGCAAAATATCGTCACAGGTTTAGATTAGAAGGCAAAGTCAAGATTAAGCTCTCAAACTTCCAGCACTTGATTTTCCCAACAAGATATTGCCTCGAATCTACGAAGAGATGTAACCGAAATAGAACCAAATTCAACAACGAGCTCACCTCATCAACGGGTTCCTTCGCTGTTACTGGACGTATCCCATGACCTTCTGGTACGTAGTTCGGTTCAGCGTCTGATGGATATTCAGCGATTGGATGATTAAGGATCCAAGAAGCCTACACAAAAAAATTTCATTTTAGAGGAAAAGCTTATACAAAAAGCACAAGCTTCCGTATCAATTTACCTCTTGGAACTGCGGGCTAGCGAATGGCAAGAGGTGGTGCACAATTTGACGGAAAGTGGGTCGATCTCGAGCTACATATCGCCAACATTGACACATTAGGTCGTACCTAGACATTTTAAGCGTTGCATTGACACTGGACTTCCTTCCTCCCCACAGATGCTCGTTTGCACCACGCAGTAAAATCTTCAACCTTTCAGGAATTGGTGCAACTTTTGAACCAATTTTCTAGATGTTGAATATCCTAATATGTAGCGCAAGAGCCTTAACTGCTGCAAAACGCAGTAAGAAGAGGCTATTATATAGGTGTGAATCCTCGCCAGTTTTCCCTGATTATCTCCGCGGCGCACAAGCAATGCCTGATCGCCCTGCTCGAAACGCTCAAAACAGCCTTTCAAGTCAAATTTCCAATGATCCATAGTCAAAGAAAGACAAAAAGGCAGGTGGAGGCAGGAAAACGCAGAAATAAGCAAATGCTTGACAGAGATGTCTACGTAGCGTGCGCGCGGCGGTAGCACGTAAAGCAAATGATGAGCGAAAAAGACTACCGAGAACAAAAATGAGAGTTCCCAGTTTATGATGAATAAACTGACCAGAAGTCGGGGCAGTCCATTGGACGATCCAGTATTTTTCTGGAGATGCCAATAAAGGATAGCACTTCTTCGTTCGCTAATCCCTGATATGGCAATTGTCCGAGAGTGAGCATTTCATACAGCACGATACCGTAGGACCTTCAAAAATTAATTTTTCAAACTGATTAATACAGGCTAGCTATGCAGGAGCATGAACGTACCAAACGTCGCTTTTCATGTCGAATGTTCCATCTTTCAGCGACTCCGGTGCCATCCAGCGAACAGGCATAAGCCTCTTCCCATTTGGTTTGTAGTACTCATGATAGTAAATGTCTCGAGCCATGCCAAAATCTCCGATCTTTACCACATTATTGACGTCGACCTAAAAACACACTTTGAGGTGCGTGATAGGTAGTCATATGGTTATAATGTACCATGCAATTTCTTGCAGCCAAATCTCTGTGACAGAAGCGAATCGATTCCAAATATCCCATGCCATCAGCTATTTGTGCTGCCCATTCGTAATACTCAGCAGAAGTGGGTACTGGCAAATTCTCAATGTTTTCTTCAGCGCCAGGTCGTCTCGAACGCAGATAGTCCCGGAGATTACCCTTAAAATAGAAATTGTACCTAATAACAAGCCAACAGATTCATCCCAAGTTCACCTTTTCCATCATTTCCATCACTACCAGCACAGGCTGTCCATCCGAAACCACTCCATATAGCTTGACTATAAACGCCTCAGCCGAGAACGATTTCATCACGTTCGCCTCTGAAATAAGATTGTCACGCGTGAAGAGGAGAAAGATCTCTACAAGATTGTACAAGATGATCTATGTTCGGTGATCTTCTCCAACTACAATTCGAGAAATCCGTAAATGAATTACAGCAAAATCAATGCGAACCAGACGAAAACAATCCACCACAAAGTAGTAATTTTCTGATTACACCCGCGCACAGAGATAATCACACGAGTAACAGTCAAGTAGATTTCCGCTTAATGAAGAGTGTGTTTGCGGTGCCGAGATGGTTCAGTAGTGCGCGTGAACATATAACTATGCCAGCAATGCCGGCATTTGCGCAAGTAACCGACATTACGGGCGTAGCATTTTGCTACCTCGCCACCGCAAGTACACTTTACTAAACGGAAAACTACTCAACTATAGCATCGCCTCCCAGACTGGTCAATCGACAATTAATTTATCAGCTATACTCTAACACTGGACAGCCGCATCGCTGGTACGCTCGACCGACTCCGCCTTCTCGGCAGTCTGGGAGCCTAAGGCATGCTGATGACGATGCACACGCAAATTTTTGACTCGTTTCTCTCAAGTTTGGACCTTGCTAGTTACGCCAGTTCTACATAAACACAAAAATCTTCAATTCAATAAATGCCTAACAGCAAAAGCAAGAGTGTGTGTACTTGCGCGTGTAGCCTCCATCCGCCAGCCCAACAGCAGTACAGATCAAATTCGACTTTGTTCCAAGATCCGGCTCAATGGTTGCCGACTTTTCAAAGATAAACAAGATACTATACTTACCCAGTAAGAAATGCAGCCGTTCCGCAGAGTTTGCCGATTCTGTTACAGTCTTGATGGCACAAACACCAAAGGTATCTCCACATTTAGAAAGGACATTATTGCCGTAACCACGATAGACCTCAAGATGTCAAATTGAACCTGCTGCATTGAGTGAGAACAATGAAGACTCACCTTTCCAAACGTTCCCCTGCCAATCTCACACTCTAGAGTAAGATCTGACCTATTCAGCTCCCATTCATCAGGTTTGTAGACATCAGCCTGAGGAAGTTGAAAGGTACTGCCAACAGCCCAAAAATGTACCTACACATACCTGTGACAAGTATTCCGGATTTGCTGAGATGAGTTGAGTAGCATATTCCTTTACTTTTTGTGAATAGTACTTTTTCACAAAGAAGTAGCCAACAATACCGACTATTATGGCAAAGAGGAGAAAGATGAACAGCATGAGCAGTATATTCTATAAAAGAGTTGGGATTTCCCACGACATTTCACAAGCATAAGTAGAACAAACCTTCACAGTCCAGAATCCCGGTGTATAGACTTGGAACAGTTCCTCAGCATAAGCAGGTTGGGAGATACCAGCTAGAGATACTGTACGAAGCTCAACTCTAAAACACGCTTTGGTTACATATCCCAAGCGACAAGATGACTAGAGGCAACAAAACTGTGAAAAAAGAGACGGAACTGTAAAAAATGAAAATAAATTATTAGAAAATATGGAAGACGAAAAAGTGGAAATACACAGAACAACAACTGCGTTTACCGGTTCGAAACTAACCGATAATCCCCATCATTCAGACCTTCGAATACAGCACCATTCACTGCCGGATTCCATTCAGATGATACAGGAATGCATTGGTCGACAGGAGTCTAAAACATGCAAATGAAATCGGAACAGCAGATAAAAATATTGGGGACAAGTGACGCCCACATAATGCAGGAAAGAAAACTGACCGACTGCTTTGCAGTGTTGATAACCTTCACTTTGTACGCTACAATCAGTCCATTGGGATCGACGGGATTCTTCCAAGTGATTCGTATATCAGAAGTTCCATTCAGTACCTCCACGTTAATAGTCGTATTGTCCACGCGATCAGCATCCACTAAAGAAAAACTTGATAAATTAGAACACGGTGCAATGCTCTAAAAAATAACATGGAGAAGAGTCAGCTACTGGAACAAGATTTTTCTGCGACAATGAATGACTGCGAACGAACAACACGAACAACTTTGCGGAAAATCTATTTCACAACTTTCTACAGTTTTTTTTCGCTTCAACACACATGACATACTTATGATTTGGTGTCTACATCCCGGAATCATTTCTTACTGATATCGTTCTAAAAATCAAAGAGACTGAAGTAATCGAAACTATTTTCAAGTACTTAGCGAGCACAATTAACGCGCTAGGGGAACTCCACACAAGATATTCATATTACGTCAAGACAAAAAAATTATAAGCTGCAACTCACCAATGGGTTTGGTTCTCACATACTGCCAGGCTCTTCTTGTGGAACAGTGAGTTTCGGGGGCAGTTGGATCTTGGCATACGGTGATTTGGATCTAGATCATACATCACTTATAAAGTCTTGAAACCAACCGGAAAAGTAGCTCCAGATAAAAACTTACAAAGTAGCGCGTATAATGCTTCAGGCCTTTGATTACGTATGAAGTTGCACTAACGTTGGCCGTAAGTGCATTGCTTTTCACAGAATCCAACAACTTCGAGAGCTGCAACGAAACCTCTTGCACTGACCCTTATAAGCCATTAAAACTTGCTTACATCTTCCTTTTTCACATTGTTCTTCGCTTTCTTGGTCTTGTTCAGTGCAGCATTTTTCGATTGAATGGGTGGTGATTGTGTTATAGCTCTACGTTGGCGTGCTAGCTGGCTGAAAATAGAAAGCTTGTTTGGAAACTTCGAAAATGGCTTAGAAATGAAAATCATAGTATTTTAGGAGGGATAGATAGGGTGGGCAGATGCTACCAGTACCTGTGCTAATTTTCTCGAGTCAACATGTGCGAACTACTTCACAAACACCAAATATTCACAACTTTGCATGCACATAGCAACCCTACATGAAGCGTTTCGCGCCATTGAAGCGACGCAGACGATGGGGTAAAGTGCGACGCAGGCGGCTACTTCTATGGTTTTCAGTCGAATGCATTTCATTGTCGTCATCCTCGACTGTGCTATCTTCGTCATCGTTTCCTCCACCACATCGCACTGGATCATGACTATGCGCACAACTAAATCAGCACATCTAGCTACAATGGCCTATTTCGGAAAAAGGGCTAGATTTAGGTTCCAAAATCCAGAACGATATCCAGCTGAAAGCGAACGTCACAAACTACATATGTGAGTAAGAAAGGTCATTAATTTGCAAATATGCTGTAGGAGCAGCCAAATAAGAGCACATATCAGGAAGAAGACAAAAGGCTGGGCTGCTATCTTTAGTAAACCAAAAAAATTGTACAAGGATGTTTAAAACTCTAAAAGCAGATAAACTGAAATAAATTGTAACAATCTGGCTGAGCTGGAATCCTGCAGGAGCCATATGCGTGGCCAGGTTGAAAATGAAGGGCTACAATGAATGCAAGTCCCCACCCTCTTCTTGAGCAAGTCGTACAAGCAGACGAACTTTTTGTCCGCATCGAAATCTTGGACTGACCAAAACAATGAGACATGACCTGCTAGAAGCCAAATTTCACGTTCTGAAGAGAACTGTTTCTGGGAACATGACATACCAGAAAAGTCGATAGTCGATACTTTTTGCGTAAGTAGTTGCTCCAGCTTTTTATGGCTTATCAAAGGATTGAAACATCGCTACTTCTGCTGTGTCCTATTTCATGGCAAGAAAAGTGAGCCGATATGTCCAAAGCTGTCCCAGGACCACTTTTGCCTGGGATCCATTCTCTCGAAATCTAACTCCCCACGAGATATGTCAACGATAGAGCACTAAAGGATGTCCTGCTAATCCACGACTGGGCTGAACAAGGACGAGAAAATATATGTTACGTATAGGGCGTTCGGAAAGTCGTGACAATGGCGCCACCGCGCGCTATACGCACGCCGCTTCCGGAAACAGCATTTCCTTGGTTTTCATCTCCAGTCGAACGGTTTTTTACTTAAGTATGATGGTATCAAGACAATGGAAGTGACTGAGCTGAGCGTTGATGTGACGTCTTCTTGTATGAGCGTTTTATGCTCCCGTGGGCGCAAAGTCCGCAGTCAAATCCGTCGTCACGATTTTATAAATGAGCTATACCACCTCTACTCCATCCGAGCCAGCAAAGCCATGAAATGGAAGCGAGAAAAACCGAATGAAGACAGGTTAGGCGAGTATTGCTTTGGCGATGGTATTACCTTGCCGAACGGCAAGGCGATACCATCGCCAAAGCTATTCAGCGCCCCCTAAAGCCCCGAACATACCTCACGCGTTTTAGTCGCGACACGAATTGGCGATACTCCGATTGCTTATGGCTCGTCGCAACTCAATTTGAGCACATGGAAACTAGCACATTTTCGACTCACTAAAGTTAGATACGCCAAATATTTGTGGGCTGTGAGTGTTGGGTTTATATAGATCTAGCAAATGGCCAAATCGCATGGCGACTAAAATCGCGAGAGGTATGCCCATAGCCCCTATAACGCCATATGTGACACCAGAGCAGAAAACGACTGGCATCCACAAAAACCTTTTTTTGCTGAAAACATCGCACTGATCTCACGCAAACGTGACGAACGCTCGCCCAGTTTGATGATGTATATGAGAAAAACAGATTGCTCAAGCTAGCGAATATGAATCCGAGGATTAGGTTGGACCTTTCACGCTCGATGGGACGGCCACCTCTTAGCTCAGATGCAATGGAGGATGACCGCCGTTGCCATTCAAAAATCTGTTTATTCACCACTGAGAGAAGAATGGAAACGTAACTGATACTCGCTCGTTTCATGAGATCGAAGGAACAGTGATGCAGATGATCCGCAGTACGCATAAGAATTCCAGTTTTTGAGCGGTTATTATATCCAGCTTGAAACCATGTTCTTATTGATGTTCTCTATTATCCCAGCCTATTTTTTCAAAACAAGAGAAAAAACCAAAATGGAAAATAAAAAAGGGGAAACTACTAGAAGTAAACAGACAAAACCCACTTTTGTACGAAAACTACATTATGTACAGCATTTTCGAACTCGGTCTGCGACTCAATGTTTTCATCAGCATCGGTGGATAGTGCCTAAAAGAACTTCTCACCATTTTCGAACATTTTGTGCCTACTTTCCAAATCACCTTCGGTGGACATTTACAACATCCTTCACTTCTCGGGCAAGTATCTTTTCCTGCACTCGCTGCGCCCATCAGCATTGATGTCACTTTAGGAGCAGGTGTGGACGATGGCTCAAGCAGGCCATCGGCTGCTCCAAGCGATATATCCAAGCTGCTTCTGGCCACATCTACAAAAAAATGCGTGAACAATCACATTACAATTATTTGTATGAATTCCCACTTACCATCGTAACAAACAGCAGCGCCCATGTTCTGATTCATATGCACATCGTCCATCGCTCTCCAGCTAACCACGTAGTGTGAGATGTCGCCATTCGGTTGTAGAGGCGGATCCCATTCCAACCTGCAAGTCACAACGGCCGTACTGAGATTGAGAAATCAAAAAATAAAAAATTAATTTAAGCAACTCATATATCTCTTTGAAAATCTACCTATACCTTGAAATCGATGAAAGTAAGGAATTTGATACCACGTCTACGCGTGAGGTAAGATGCTTAAGAGCGACTCCACGACAGTCCCCGATTCTCGTAATCATAACAACCCCTCCTCACAATAATGCGCCCTCGCGGCATCTAGTGCATGTGCTACTTTTTACTGAACTTTGTCCAGTCTGGTGTTCTCTCAACGCCTAGGTCGTCTTGCTGCGCTAGCACGATTCACTTGCAGAATCACGTTTCAAATCGGAAATGAACAACGGCATAAATATGTTGTCATAATCCAGTGACGATGCAATGGAGCGCATAATCAGCAATAGAACTGAACATCAATGCACTGGTCGTTGACTATGAGGCCTTCGAGAAGTTTGCGGAAGCATTCGGCGACCGGTTTACAAGCTCGTCAAATTCGAGCGCATTGAGGACTCACAGAATCTCGTCAGTTCCTAATGCTTCGGCCTTCGTCAAACGCGGTGGATCGGGTACGGCAAAACGTGTTCGCACGAAAGCTATGTTGGACACTGCACTTCGCGCACCTTGATGTCGCACCATCTTCGTCGTGACGTACGCTGCGTATCTATAGAAAAAGCTTCTTTGCACTGCGACACATAATTCCAACTATATCATACTCATCAACTTACAAGGTATGCGGTTTGATGTGACTGTTTCCAATCATAGCTGTAACGTACTCGGGTCCAGTTCCGTTGATTCTTTCTACATTGTCGTTCACCTTAATTTGACAATCAGAAGTATGCGTCACGGTATGCCATAGTAATAGCAGCTTACCCCCTCAAAGTGGTAGAACCATGAATCCGTATCTTGGCAGGAAGACCTATCGTCATCAATCGAAAGATTAGGATCTTCCCATTCGACTTCCTTATAGAGGATCTGATATGAAAAAAAAATAGCGCTACATTGCATACCAGAAAACCAAAGATATGCAATGGTGTGATGTTTAGCAAGTATCCATATTTATTCGAAAGCTGCTTTCGTTTTGTAACTGCGCCTCTTTTTCATACATACCCACATGGCAATTCATTCAACAAAAAAACTTGAAATAGCATGAAGTATTTACGAAGACAAAAAATCCGACTCACATCATATCCAAGGAATTTTCTTTGATCCATGTCCGTAGTGTTGAGTGCAGGCCAGCGCAGTGTAAACGCAGTTTGCGACACCGCACTATCCACGACGGTGAGATTGAAGGAGGATTCCTCACCTGAAAGTAGAATTATTCGCTGCTTCCTCCTAATCTACCCTGAGTAAAATTTTAAATAGAATTTCCGATTATAAACACAGTGCACAACCTCTGAGTCTTCACAGATGGTAAAGAATATATCCCAATTGGTCTCATATGAAACAAAGGAAGTTATTATATCTAATTACTACTTGAGCTAGAAGACAAGATGCAAACTTAGAAATATATATATATAGCGTTTACACACAACCGGTTTCGGGCCTTACAATTAGAACTATACCGGATGTATAGCTTTCTTGTCATAGTATTGTCATCTCAAAAAAAAAGCTTACCAGCAAAAAACTCAATCAGATAAAAATAAAACAAACGGCTAAACGATTGCATACGCCCTTAGCTTACAAGGGCTCATCAAATCAACGGGAAATGACTTTGGCCCCGTGCCCATTATTTCAAAATCAAAAGCTTTTTTAATGTGATTCATCTCAGTATCGGAAATTCAGATCCTTTTTTCATAAAAAAAATCGTTAAATGACTCACAGATAGCCTTATCCCCGTTACTATAGTAGCTAAGACTTTGATCCTCTTCTGCCAACTCCTGTTGTCGTCCGAGTTTCGTCATTAGATCTTTGATGCGGAAATAGCACAGCATCCGGTTGTTTTGGAACTAAAATGATTTTCAATGAAAACAGCTGGCAAACGACACGAAGAGAAAAAAGACAATATAACAAATGTGCACAAAGTGGAAAACGAGTGGAGTGTGCAATGCACATTACCTGCACAGAACCGGTATCGATGACAAGATTATTATCTGGAGGAAATAATTTCTGCAAGTTTGAATTTTCGAAGATACTCAGTGCATATCTGGAACAAAGCAGTTAGATATATAACATAATTTCAGAACTACACTTACTTATCACGATATAGTGATCTTCCCGTAATCCTGATCAAACTACGAAACATGTGCAGATTTACAAAAGACGGTGACAATCGAACAACAAAATATCTGAAAATTGTCGAGCTAGTGCAAAGCCTATTTAAAGTGAAAAGGATACGCATAATAAGGCAAAAAAAATTCTCAAGAGCTTCCTACCCGTCAATAGTGGTGATCTTTCCGAAAACTTCGGTCAGCTGTGACGCAGCAACAGTGCTCATTCCGACACGCATCTCTACTTCTAAGTAGCCTTCGATAATACTACAGTGCTTCAGCTGCATGGCCTGTAGATATAAAATGATAACCAAGGATTTCTCTCAGATTCAAAACGAAGGTTTGTACATGAATTTCTCGACAACCCTTAATAATAAGAGAAAGCTAAACTTCAGAGAGAAAAAATACACTGTTTACCTTAGACATGCTGTCCACAGTGATGTTTCCTGGACACTTCCGTATACATTCGCCAACACATTTTCGACATCGTTTCCTATTGCTGGGATCTAAATAACGGAACGTCACCAATTGCTAAACATAAATATAATTCCTCCAACCTTCTTCAAGGCCTTCTGGACAAATTGTTGAGCATATGCCGTTGGCGGGTTTGTAGACATCTTTCCCTCCATGTAGTGGTGACATTCTGAAAACGAAATAATCTTTATCATTCTAAACTTAATATTTTATACAGTATGAGCAACAACAAGATCGGAAAAGATTCTTCAAGAGATAGGATCAAATAAAACCACAACAGTGTTTTGTTCCTGCTATTCCTCTCAACTCAACTCAGTGATTTTCTCAAGCCATTTCGAGCACAATTCAAACGAACAAGATACCGAAAACTTACGCATCGCACTCAGCTTCAGTGATACATCGTCGGTTGAGATAAGTGAATAAGACTTTTGGACATTTCTCTACGCACGCTCCCTGAACAATCAAGCATGAACACATACATAAACAAGCTAATCCAATGAAAAAAGAAATGACGTAAAGCATACAGTACCCTAACAACAACAGAGAAACCTCAAGCATAAGCTTATGTTTTTATCGTTTGCAAAACCCCTCAGTATTCATCATTCAATCACAGCAAATAAGCGAGAGAAGTTACTATAGAAACGATATCCAAAAATAGTAAGGATATTAACTCACGTCATGGTTATAGTGCAAACAACCATAACACGCTTTGTCATCATTGGGAACTGTACATCCGGCTACACACTGCTCATGACATTTTGCTCCATTTGAATCCGCACACCCGGGTCCGAGACTTCCATTGATGCGCTCGTAAGGGCAATCTAAAATTGGAACATGCGCCAATCACTACAATCGTCCACAAAATCACATCTTTATTGAATTGTGACTGATGAATGACTCTGGCCCTCTGCAATGATGAAAATAAATTTTCGCAGAGACCTAACCTTACAGGATGAATGATGTTATAACTGTGTTTCATTTTTCTGAACCAGTTACTCGTAGCTCTCAATCTTTGTGAAAACATAAACATGATAGAATCTGGCAGAACACACGTTCATTTCCTCAAACATGAATAAGAACGTACCCTCTTGACATGTGTTCTTATTCCAACATGATAGCTGCTCTCCACGAGAATGTGTTACATGGCGACATTTTGACTCATCCTCCACTTCGCAATCATCCGTGCATGACACTAAATTACTGACACTTGACTTTCAAAAGCGAAAGCAAAGCAATGAGTAAGGAATTCAAAGATAAGATTGCCAATGCGGTTTTTGTAAAAGAAAGCAGATTATAGGAAGAGATACTGCTGAAATAGTGAAAACCCATCATATGAGAAGCAATTTTGATTCAGCGTTTACATGCAAATCTGCGGCTTATAGTTCGGTGACGAATAGGAGAGAAAAGACAAGCACTAAGTCTCTGCTTAGAGATTATGTATACCACAAACAAATAAATGTAAGGAGCAATGACTTTACTGCATGATTCATGGCATGGAACAAGGAACATGATAACATGGTGATGCTACAGGACCAGAAATATGATAGTGTGGAGGTAAGATTCATACAGTAATGATGGAAATGAGTCTAGTCAAAGTTTGCGAAAGTAAAATTTTCCACTTACAGATTTTCCCTTCTCCGACTCCAATTTCGACCGCATCGTCTACCAATATATCGTTCAAAGGTCCAGCCATGATATGTTTCCAGTCAATATATCGAGAATAACACATTTTATTATTCTCGGCAATTCGCACTCCACCATTTCGAATAAGACGTAGACTGGAAAGACCAATCTGAAAAAAACCTCACCATGATTGCAGCATTGATGATAAGCAGAATTATTTAGCGCATAAAAATTGAGATCATCATTTCATCTTAATATGGATAAAACATATAAAACAGAAGATTTCAAACACTTACATCCATCAAATCCTCGTTTTGATAGATAATCAGAGAAAAATGCTGGATCAGATTTTGCCCTCCGATTATCCTCAAGTTGGGAAAGACCCTTGACAACGTCGACAACTTCCTAAATGGATTAATAAACAAAGTACGTAGCACTGGGAGCAGAGGTGCGATAGGGGGAGCCAAGTCTCCCCCTACCTTCACTTTTGAGCTGGTACGGGGTGACCACCTTCACTTTTGGAATAAAAAATTTTTCGCTGGACGACAAAGAAGGAAAATAAGCAAAACAAACGCAAAAAAGATTATTGAAAGCATATATTTATGTATACGGCGGCATATATATTTAAAATAAAGGTTTTTAGTAAATGGTGTATTTGGAAGTAAAGCTTAGCAAAACTGTACGGATTTTATTAAGCAAATTATGTTATAACGTATAGCGAAGGAAGTAGGTCGATCCAGGCAGTAACGGCCGAGAACCAGAATTTTGAATATTTGAATAGTGAAAAATCATGCGAAATTTCCACTGTTATAAATCTGTTGTTTGAAGATGTCAGCAGTTGCGACTTCATAGGTTTTGAAGAGTAGATGTTGCTCTATCAGCTAGTGAAGGAATCGGGTCGATTTAAGAGATAGTCGTTGAAAACCAGAGTTCTAAAACTTTTTGCCATTTTTGCGTGTTTTTTGACTTTTGAGAGTTAAACTCTTATAAATCTTGAATGCGGAAGTGTATGATGTTGCGACTTCATAGGTTTTATAGAGTAAGGTTTGCCTTATCAGAATATGTCTTGTCCGTTCCGATCCATTGAAACATCTCCGAGATCCAGGCTCTTGAAAAAGCAGGTAAAAAACAGCTTTTTGAACTTCAACAGCTCGTAACTTCTTCAGAACTGCATGAATCATGTTGCGACTTCATAGGTTAGATTCTTCTCATCAAGAGCTTTCAGATGATATATGATATGTCGCAACATGATTCATGCAGTTCTGAAGAAGTTACGAGCTGTTGAAGTTCAAAAAGCTGTTTTTTACCTGCTTTTTCAAGAGCCTGGATCTCGGAGATGTTTCAATGGATCGGAACGGACAAGACATATTCTGATAAGGCAAACCTTACTCTATAAAACCTATGAAGTCGCAACATCATACACTTCCGCATTCAAGATTTATAAGAGTTTAACTCTCAAAAGTCAAAAAACACGCAAAAATGGCAAAAAGTTTTAGAACTCTGGTTTTCAACGACTATCTCTTAAATCGACCCGATTCCTTCACTAGCTGATAGAGCAACATCTACTCTTCAAAACCTATGAAGTCGCAACTGCTGACATCTTCAAACAACAGATTTATAACAGTGGAAATTTCGCATGATTTTTCACTATTCAAATATTCAAAATTCTGGTTCTCGGCCGTTACTGCCTGGATCGATCTACTTTCTTCGCTGTACGTTATAACAAAATTTGCTTAATAAAATCCGTACAGTCCAACAAACTTCTACTTCCAAATACACCATTTACTAAACACGTCTATTTTAAATTTTTATAAATAAAATTTATAGATATTTTTAATATTCATCGTATCTGTGGCCCTAAAGAGGGCCGTTGGGTCGACGTTAGACCTAGAAAGATAGCTCCGTTCGTCCGTTCTATCCTCCCCCCGCACCTCCCCCCCCCCCCCCCCCCGTCGACGTTTTTGGGAGGTGAGTGTCCGACACTACCACCTTCACTTTTGGCCGGCCAGTGGTAGCTGAAACCACCTTCACTTTTGGGGGACCCGGCTCCCCCTATCGCACCTCTGACTGGGAGTTTCACTGAGCCGACACAATTAGGGCAGGAGAAATTTAGTATGTTTTGGGCAAGTGGAAAAACTACTGCAAAAGAACACGAAACCCACCTAACATGAAAAACCAACAGTGAGCCAGTGATTTCACGTAAATGTTGGAATACGGGAAAATCAGCTTCCGTTACGTTTGAATTCTGTATCAGCGACATTATAAATGATCCCTCCATCACGCTGCAGTTCCTAAATCAACACAAATGCATGCAATCTATAATCTCAATCCCTACAGTGGAATGCTTACACATGAGCATTTGACACGAATTTATGACCGGCTAGCTTGTAGCCTCTGCTCGGATGATTTCGAATATCTAGAGTACCGCATCGACGTTCAGGTAATGCATCAGAGATGGTCACCTAAACATGGTAAGCGATACGTAATCGAAAATACATATTTGATTGGAAGTGAACAATAATACGGGGAGAAAATGATAATTTTTAAAAGAAGTTAGAGCTAAAAATCGCTCCACAAATAAACTCAGTTAAATGAATTTACAGCGTTTCAATTATAAGACATTCATGGCGCCTAGATGCTGGACTAAACAGAGGTCCCAAAAAAACACTGTTTGATCGTTAATAACTCTCTTGCATTATCCAACGTCGATCTTTGGGTAACATTCTGTAGAGCTGGCTCCAACTAAGATTTGCAGTATGAAGAGAATCACACCGTTTCTCATTACTGTAGGATTACGGTAGGATGACTTTGCCTGACTTCGATGGGAAGTTTACATTGAGCCATATTATGCCTCAGGAAGGAAATTAAATAAGATAAAAACTCTTATATCAGGCTAATCAAAGTCTCTGATTTCGAATACGAGATTCGCACTTTATTGGCTTCTTTCCTTAGCTACTCCAGGTAAACCGTAACAACTGCTTCAGTGTTCATCAGAAATGTGATCACACCATTGTTAAAGCCCAAAAAAACCGTAAAAAGTTGTATGATGATACCAGCATATGTGAAAACCTTCATACACAATTTTTCAGATTTCTGGAAAACAGTTCTGCAAACGGCGTATCTCTCAATGGATTTGTATGCTGAAAGTTCCCATCGTAATCACACAGTCATGAAGAGCGATCGGTTATTTGCTTCATACTGTGAATCTAAGCTGAAGCCAGCTCTACAGAACAGTATAGAGAAATCGATGAAAGACAGCAACGCAAGAGAGTTACCAGCGATCAAACAGTGTGCACATTTTTTAAAGACACCCTGTATACAACAATTCCTGTTAATTTGAATCCCAGCCAAAATCCTTAATACTCTCGCCAAGTGTCGTAGCATGCATTTTTCTAGCAAACCCGTTGTTAACACAGTAAACGAAGAGCCGAATGATATCGTAGTGCACTCGCTTTAGCAAACCGATCTATTTTCTAAAGATACCAAAGTTTCAAAATCACATCTAAAAATAGTTTATTTCATGATGAATGTCAATAAATCAAGGTTTTCTATAGTGCCTCTATTTTTGATATAGTGCCCTTGAGTGGCTTTCAATAAGTTCAGAACTTTGCCCTACGCGCACACAAAACCAATACTTTTCCTTTCGCTCTTACACTAGCCCCCACAAAGATACATAGATTCTACCTCCAAGTATCGTATAGGGAACGAGTTCCACTCAGTATAAAGGTAATAAGTTCCATAATCTCACCCGCACTTCAAGAATGTGAATACATTATTCAATAAATGCCTTAAACGCGTTAACACTGTTGCATATTGGCATTCTTATCTGATCACGTGCCATTAATCTGATGTTTTTCACAAAAAAGCCGCTTTTATAACATATAGGCAGATAATACTGTCGCAACTTGGAATATTTTACTCGCAGCACAAATCTTGATAGTCATACCAATGTACTGACAAAAAGGCTGCCCTACATAGTTAAACACAACTCTCGCCGCGAATGGCCGAATAATCAGTGGAGCCGACCGGTTGGCTAATGGCTCGTGCCACATCAGCGACCCCTTTGGCTTTTTTTTACAGCCAGAGATTGAAGGGATGAATATAGCCGAAATCATGATACTACGAAATTAAGGTATAACGTCAGCAGCTGCAACCGGAAGCGCGTCATAATTTTTGAATTGCTGTTGGCTGGGACACTGCACATAAACTCAAACGCTAGAAAAATCAGGCGATTACATCACTGGAGGAATGCCAAATGGTATCCAAGGACACTGTGTCCATATTTTTAAAATCTCATCAAAGCATAAAGACGTCTGGTGTTGAGCGGATGCTACGACAGAAATGAAATAAGAAAGTAGAATTAATTACAATAACTTGAATATCGCAAAAATAAACCTGCCGGACACTAACTAGGTGATTTATACACGTGAACATGTACGAGAATAATTACGTACACTGTTCTGCCCTTCAATCATTTTTTTTCTCATCTGTCGAGTCACAATGTCAACAACAGTTTTTCGTCGTTTGGCAGATATAACAAAGAAAAAGGGAAGCCCCGTTCTTTTGTGGGTTGTTAAATGATGATACAGTCAAACAGTGAAAACATGCATTGTTTGAACTGATGAAAGGCAGAATTCATCCATAATACTCTAATGAGACAAACTGCCATTTTGTCTGCTGGATAGTAAGGATTCGAATATTTGTTTCCTAATCGGGTAAGCTTGGCAAAAGTCTAGTCTCAGAATAAATGGAATGTGGTATGAGACGTACAGAGTAACCTAGAAAAGTGTATGAGATGACCAATAAAGAGAAGAAGATGCTGGCAAAGAAAAGAAATCAAATGCAAACTCACACATAAAAATACTACAAACATGGAGATCAAGATGAGCATGTTTCCAGTGAAAAGTCTGAAAATAAAAGTTAAATAGCATAAAATAGAAAATCACGTGAACCAAAAATTAAAGACCCTCCAGTTTCTTCTGAAGTACCCTTGCATTTTCAGAAAGAGAATATGATTTCAGCACCCACGGCGCTCTAACTAGGATTACTGAAACCAGCTCGAAAGCTACGCATGTATGTTTTGGTAAACTACGATCACTGATAACTTCCAAAAGATCTGCGGACTGATATACTAGAATGTGTTTGAGAAATTTGCCATCACAACAAAAGCGGAACGAGGTAGTAATGAGGGCGACGGTCTTCACCAACTGTTTCATCAACTATAAAAAATTATTATTCATTTCTGCCCCTTTTTACAAGATCCAGTGCAAGCAAACGCGAGTATGTGATGCAGTGGAGCGTAAACCATAGAGGAATAGGGCTGCAAAAGGAAGAAAAACCAAGTTATAGTGTAAACATACTCGCAGTCAAATTTCAGCTACGAAATATACTTTTGCCTATTGTGAAAATCGCGCAAAACATGTCATCAGCAATGTAAGTTTGAGTTCCGCGAACAAGGTAACAAACCCAGAGAATTCGACAAAAGTAATACGTTTTCCAATTTTTCTTTCCGACATACCACCCAATTTGGTTCAGGAAAAAGTCGAGCAAGGCAGAACGATGTGACTGAACTGATTCAATACTTGCATCTACAATGAGGAGTCCCCTAATTTTGGCAGGGTGAAAAGGTCACAGATTTGATATTAGCCAAAAGCGTGTGGCACCATATTCTTGCAATTCAAATTCGATGAAGTATTGACGAAGCAGCCGATTATTTCATACGCAATGTAGGATGCAACAGGGAAACCGTAATAACAACAGGTTAAAATTTGAGAAGACCGAAAATTAATCCAAAGCACAAAACAATAAAGGTGCAAAAGAAATCAAATAATATCGCATACCTTCGATAACATGGAAATCGTGAATCACATCGAAACATAAGCGATTTAGAATCGCTAACAGAAAACAACGTTTTCGCTTCGCGGACTTTTCGTCGTTTCATCATCATAACTGTCTCTCCATGAGAATATTATGTGTTCTGGAATGATTATTAGCTAGTATCAAGTCATAAAACCGTATAAACAAATCGATAACGTATAGTGCGTCATCACGTGATAGAAAAGTACACAGACGAGCAGAAAAATGACGTCAATCGTAGGGCGAGGTAAATAAAAGCAACGTGTGCGGCGACGACAGCGGCGTGGGTGCGACCGCGACGACGCGACGCAGCGGCGCAGCGACATCGCTTGTTTTGCAGATGCAGCAGCGAGCGATGTCGCAAGCGACGCGATTCCCGAAATCAATAGCGAAACAAAACAACAGTGCCGGCTCTGCTGCTCCTCGCCACCGACGCCGCCGTCGCTGCTCTTCATCTACCATACATTTTCACTCCAATATTGTGCACTACCATTACATAGATTCAAAGTGGCTTCATTTTAGAGTACAATGCGCCCAGTAACGATGAAGTTTGCACATAGAACATGATGAAGCTTGGCACAATAGCAGCAGTATCGGCACAGAAGTACGATTAGAAGTAGCGAAGATCAATAGATGCGGAGCAATGAGCGAGTCGATAAGGTCACATTAAGGTCACTGTCACTGTGTGGTGTGTGTGGAAAAGTGGAAAACAAGGTACTGCAAATGCACGAATCGTGTCGTTTTGCGGGAAAGACGAGGGATCGAAAACGTGAGGGTGTCCGATGAGGGCGTGAGAAGCAAAGAAGTTGAGAGAGTGCAGATGAAAGCATCACGATAATATCTATTATGCGGGATTTTCTCAGAAAAGATCCAGAAGGAAAAGTATGCAAGATTTGGTGTCGATTCAATGCTGAGGCTAGCAATAAACAGCAATTCAAAGAGAAATTGGAATGTTGCACGAGTCTAAACGTGCTAGAAGTATGAGTAAGCACATTCTATTCAGGTATCAAATGACGACTAGTCGAATGAATACAGAGCTTAACTGCGATCGTAACAAGAACGAACATCCTGCAACCCTATCTTCCGGTCACTTGCAAATTATTATGCGTGTTATATACAATCATGAGCGCTACTTGACGGCTTTTAAGACTACAATCTGCTCATTCCCAGTGCCTCCCTTATTTCCTTGTCTTTCTTGAGTTAATTGGACATGTGCTAGTTAAAAGAACCATTTCTACGATTTGTTACGCTAAGTTTTTCTGAAGAGTTAATAAGTAGGGATGTCGTCGGTTGAGGCGCAAAGTGTGCAACTCACATATTAAGACAAACTAAGGTAGGTGCCAGAGTAAGCGAATATTTTGTTCAGCTGCAAAAGGCGCACAATTAACGTTGATTCTGTGCGGGACCTGCAGCTGAAGCAGGCCTGGGCAGCAGTAGAGATTATGCAGCAGACATTAATTCTGCGCGCCCTCTGCAGCTGAACGAAGCTGAACAAAATATTTGCTTACTCTGGCACCTACCTAAAAGTTACCAAAGACTCGAGGATACATCAAATAGAAGAAACCTCGACAAGTTTTGCATGTACTATTATAAAATAGGCTGGTCCCAAGTTCTCAATTATTCATGAACTGCAAGAATAAGCTGAATGATCATTCTTAGGGCAGAGTGGTGCCGCTATGACCTCATTTTCTAGAATAAGATGATGTTCCGATGTGTTTGATAGAGCAAACTTAGGACAGGATGATGTGCCTTGAAGTCAAAGGTGAAGGAATTCGCAAAGAATAACAAAGCGAAACCTTATCATGTTCTGAATTCCTTCGCACGTGACACGTGACAAAGCAGGCTGGGAGCTGGCTGGCTATGTGTGTGCGTATGAGTGTGTGTTTCTAGCTCGTTCATATTGGCGCGAGCGAACGAAACGAAAACGCCCGCACGTTTTAGGTGGAAAAAAAAACGGAACGTGCGATCGATTTTCGTACTATTCTTCTACATGTCACACAAACACTCACTCTCAGATGTGAATTTCATCGTGTTTATTTTTGGCAGTCAATGGAGTACGCATGAACGGACTCGGAAGTTTCAAATCAACACAAAGTCATCAATTGTCCACATATCCACTACTGTATATAGGTCTATGAAGCTTTTGTGAGAAAATTCGTCGATATGATAGAGTGTAAGTAATTCTGCGAAACCATGTAAAGAATGTAGGAGCACCAAAAACTTCGACGTAGTGATACACTCACTTTCACTGATATGAAACGCGATAAGGGCGAATACTCACAAAAAGTGCGGAAACGGAATGATGCCTGGTAAACAATGATCATTCACACATGTCCAAGAGCATTACAAACTAACAGAGAATGAAGATGCGAATGTAATAAAATGGAAAGAAACATAAAATAAAGCCTTAAAAAAATCAACTAACACTATAGGAGCAGGAATGAACACTTGCAGGCAGCCACAAACAATAGCTAGCGAATCCACATAAAAGAATAGAAGACTGACTAAAAGTCGTAACTGTGACGAAGTGGAAGCCAATCACTTGTTGATTAAACGAGCGTCGATTTGACGCGGCTCCAGACTAAAGAAGCTGATAAACGAATCCCAGTAAGTGTTTTCCATGAATGCCAATCCAGAGCCGATGTAAATATCCATGCGTGCAAAACTGGGCCTTCCATCTCAATCCCATTCTTCAATGTTTTCTCCAACAATACGGGAACATAAAAGACTCATAAAAAGGAGGCAGGACTTTGGTAGCGTGCAGGAGCGCTAAAGATAATGAAGCCTCACAACGAGTTTGTAGAGAATAAGCGTTACCAGTGGAGGATTATTCGTTAGAAGGCTGATAATGATTAATGATGGCATACTGTTTTATATACAGAGAGGCAGTACCAAAAGCCTTTTGCACTCCCAAAATTCTCTTTGTACATGAAGCTTTGCTTTCCTGTTATGATTCACTACCGATTCACTACCGTTAAACATTGTACATACTCCGAATGGGGCAAACTAGGATGTACAGGCGTTCACCGCACATGAAGACCTGCCATTACTGCGGACACCGTCTGCGTCTCCCCAATCAAGCGCTCTCTCCTTTCTCCTACCATCTGCTGCCTCCTCCGAACAAGAACTATCTCAGGCGGATTCGTCCGTCTTCGCATGCGACAACCCGCCTATATATGCCGTCGAGTCTTTGACCGCACGAACTGGCCGTAAATTGCGAAGCACGCTCGGCGCGGCTGATCACGATTGCACGAATAGTATCTATGCGTTTTGTACTACCCTAATTTCACGCGTATAAGATGAGGGGGATTTTTTTTTCAAAATCGACCAGCCCAGACAAGCCAAACTTTACAACCAAAGGACCCTTAACGTACTGTATATTGCTAGAGAGAATCGTGCGATGTAAGGATTTCTTTCTAGAATACAGTGAAGCGGCTGAGTGGCTCGCTTGAAAATTCGACAAAGTACGTCTTATACGCGTGAAATTAGGGTAGTACAAGCGTTTTGGCGTGCGCAGTTTGGATCAGTCCTGACGGTACACAAAGCGATGTTATCGTTTAATTGAAGTTCGATGTTTGTGATAGCTGTCGGATAACCACCATAGATCAAGTCTGAGTAAAATTCATGGCCTTAATGCGTCTAGTCCCAAATGACAAAATAGCACCATTCTTCAGAGTCAATCTAGATGTCAGGAGGAGAAACCACTTGGTTGTTTTGCATCACGTTCTGAAAGATGATGCAAAAGGATCAGCGTCGGTCAAAGATTACGAACTGGCTCTAATCTGCTTATACGTGGAGAACTTCCATAGCAGTCGACTAATTTTAAAAAATGATACCCTCTGCATAGCGCTGAAACTGCATCTTGCCTTGATGACGTCAGGGAACAGTAGACGGATAGTTAGTTAAATTGGGTGAATATGACGCAGGAAACAGAGGAGATCTCTACGAAGAGACTGATGCAAGACGAAACAACAATTCTGTGAGAAAAATGAGACTAGGTGTGGCTGACGAATGAAGACAAATTGCTGAGACTCAATGAATTCGGTATGAGAAACTATGCACTGAAAAATCACTTCCAGGAAGACCGCTTCTGTCTGGAGATTCTAAGGACAGAGGTCTCGTGAAACGAATGATCACGAGTGAACAGAATCTAATCAGAGTAAGGACCGCACAAATATCGACTCAATGAAAAATGTAAAACATCAAAGACATCTTGAAGTTGCACTCGTTGCACTACTTACAGTGCAAGTGACTTATTGACAGGATTCAGACTCCATTTTTGATACGATATTCTTCTAATGAGGAGAGCATTTGTCACAGATCAAAGAATGACAAAGGCAAATAAACACGTTATAAAGATAACAATTTGACAGTCTTATGCCTAACATTTGAAAGGAAAACCTTGAGGATCGTCAAAAAACGTAAGTACAAGATTTCTCGAACGATTCCCTGATGGGATGCGCCTGACTTTTGATCCTAGAAGAATCGGAATAAAGGAAGGAGGCGTGTAATCTTTAGAGAAAACTGCCTCTTTCTGTAATTTTGATAACACAGAGCGTGCCCAGCACAACAGCAGAGTAAACAAGTGTGAATGTCACGGTGATTGGGCCTGTTCTGTGATAAAATCGATTGCAGAGATATAACACGATTTTCAAAGGACGTTGCTGATGGTGTAATTGCAGAGTAGGACAAGAATCGCATAGAGATTGCCTACCGGACTCAACTTTTCTGCAAAGCAAGCAGGATCAGTTTGACTCCTCGGCTGGTGCAGTACTAACAGAGCTTTGACTTGTCACCAGTACCTATGGCAAGTACTTTCTCGTTTTGACATAACAGAAAACACAAGATTATAGAAGTAAAACCTAAATCGAATAGTTACCGTACCGAAGCAAGCCGTAAAGTTAAATGCGCGCCTCCGCAGTTACACACTGCACCATATTTCACGCCTAAAATCACAATTTCATGGGCATTTTGCTCTCGCAACCGAGATGAGATGCTGAAACAGAGATTTCAAATTTCCAAAATTTAAATTCAGTAAAGAAAATGATCGAATTGATGAGAAAATTAAGATTTAGATGTTACCGAAGCTGCTCTATCCAATGTCAATAGTTGCTATGCTCAAAAAATCTTGAAACTGGGTTTTTAAATAAAATTCGAATCTGAAGGTCAGTGGAGTAATTCCCCTTCGCCACTAAACTGGTATTCAAGCAGTTTCAATATAATCTAGACATTAATTCTCTTCAATATGGAAAATGTCAGAAACAAAATTGCGAATGTGAGTTCATCAGTGATCCCCCCTCGGGCATTTTCAACGATATGACCATTTGCTTTAGGCAAGACAGCCGCAATCATACCTATAGAGGTTGTAACCTATACGCTGTTTGGAGCCATTTAGTCAATTATCACGCCAAGACTTTCGCATATGCCTTATCTATTAGGGCTCAATTTGTCTCTTCTGTTACAAGCTGCGACATTTTGCCACATTATTTCTCACATCTGGCGATCTGATTCTGCAGATAATCAGTAATGCCTTGAGTTTGTACGAATGGAGTAGCAGTTCTGCTATGACTTGATTTTACCACAAATTTATTATTCACACAAATCTTCATTGTAGAAAATTGGTCGAACTTGGACTTTTGCACTTGTATTCTGAAACATTTCAAAACCCAGTTTCGTGATTTTTTGAGCATAGTAACTATTGACATTGGATAGAGCAGCTTCGGAAACATCTAAATCCCAATTTCCTCGTCAATTCGATCATTTTCTTTACTGAATCTAAATTTTGGAAATCTGAAATCTCTGTTTCAGCATCTCATGTCGATTGCGGGAACAAAATGCGCATGAAATTGTGATTTTAGGCGTGAAATATGGTGCATAGTGTAACTGCGGAGGCGCGCATTTAACTTTACGGCTTGCTTCGATTACGGTAACTACTCGATTTGGGTTTTACTTCTATAATCTTGTACAGAAAACTGGTTTGAACATGTCTGGACATGATGGCATCCTAGAGTTGGCGTTGTGAAAAGCTCTACAGCCTCTACTCAACCAAGATTAGACCAAGTTGGGATAACGACCGTTCGATATGCAACCTCGCGCCGTATCGCGACGATAGCCGTCTTTTGTCGCGCTGAGGGATCGTTCAGACCGCGCCGGTACCCGTCCAAACCCGCCCGAATACGTCCGAATCCGCCCGAATACGTCCAAATCCGCCCAAATACGTCCAAACCCGCCCAAATACGTCCAAATACGCCCGAACCCGCCCGAACGCCGGAATTGCCAAAGCGCAGCGGTTATGCGGCAAATTGGCATATTGGAGCACGCGCAGAATACTGCGTGCCTCGTGCATATAACTTAGTCACACGTAGCTCGACGTTACATACTGATCTTTTGCAACTACTCCGATTTCACAAGGATCAATCCCATGCGTGCTCCAATATGTCAATTTGCCGCATAGCCGCTGCGCTTTGGCAGTTCCGGCGTTCAGGCGGGTTCGGGCGTATTCGGACGTATTTGGGCGGGTTTGGACGTATTTGGGCGGGTTTGGACGGGTACCGGCGCGGTCTGAACGATCCCTGAGACCCGTACGCGCGTCTCCCCATTTGGCAACGTACCAGCAATGCGCGCTTACCAAGAGGCGGGACGCAACCTCCGGTAAAGCGGGCGCACCTTGTGCTTCAACCTTCGAAAAAAAACTGCTCGCGAGGCGGGATAGGTCAGGTACGGCTAAGTCTCCAAGGATTTACTGATAAAAAGACTTCAGATGCTGACTCCAAATCTGTTCTCATTATGTGTCGAACGCCCCTGGACCCTGAGTTATGAGAGCTTTCTGGAGCAAAAAATGGACGAAGATCTACAGGGTGGCCAAAAAGTATGGGCGTCACATATTTCGTTTGATGATTTTTCGTAGCAAACAAAATTCTGTAAGATTATTTTTACATGCCAAAAGCAAAGGCATCTTAGCGCGTTAACCCTGCAAGAATGGGTCCCTGCACATGCATACAGACTTCAGCAGCTTACCTTGAAGTTAATGCGTCAAAAATGCTACTTGAAGAATGTACCCATTGGGAATCCGTTGAAATAACCCGATTATTAGTCGAAAGGTTCTATGACTTGAGCTTTTGTAGAGCACAGTTCGAGGAATAACATAGTGCCGTAACAGCAAAAAATTCTCCTCTCCAAAATAAGATACGGTACTATAAATATGGTGTTAAGTGAACGCGCCGCAGCGCCTCTCAAGAGAAAGTATAGGCGCCGTAAAACCTAATTGCCCGCGCCGTGCCTTGAACACCAGCGTAAGCGAGCGGTCGTCGCGAACGATTGTCGGCGTTCACTACATTCCAAAAATTCTTTCTTTAGCTTTCATGTTGTTATCGTCAATGCAAGGTATATCTCGACGAAAGCCCCCCTCAAAAGTTTAAAAAAATATGTGTGGAAAGGACGCGCGCTCATTGTCGCTCGAAAAAAGCCTGTAGCGCTTTGGGACCAAACGTTTCCAGCCGCGCCGCGCGTTGGTGTTCAAAGCGACGCGTGGGCAATTGGGTTTTACGGGGCCTGTAGACTCAGGAGTCCCGTTTGCATCAGAAGACTTCAATTCGCTTGATTTTTCATCTTAATATAGAGACTGTCCATAAGCTACAGGCATATTAGCCGTCATGAAAGAATATCTCAGAAAAAGATATATTACATGTTTTAACGCCTATACTTACCGGCCACCCTGTAGATGAAATCAGTTGTTGTGGTCCCTCAGCGCTCAAATGGAGCAGTGGTGAGTGCGAGTATATCAGGCAAAGGGTATCCGTTGCTTGAATTATCTTTATATCTGACAAACCATTTGATTCTGGACCATTTCGGCTCAGCTGAATGTTCACTTTTTAATCCACAAAACGCTCATAACAGGGCATCCAGAACTCGGATAACTGAGGAAGATTTGTAATCAGCGTTCAAAGCTCGACAGACTGCTATAGAACTAATTTGTAAATACCACTTCCAAAAAAACACCCTTGTCAGTTTGAGTCAGATCAGTGGCCGTATTCATCAACGTTACCCAGTGGGTTATCGGTTATCCTACCCAGTGGGTAGACTCAACCCACGAAACCGGTATTCAGGAAGCTGCTGGGTAAGCGGACCTAGTAGGTCAAGTCTGCCGTTGGGTAGGCTAACCCAGAAAACGCCGCCATACCGGTATTCACGAACAGCTTCAGTGGGTTAACCTACCCAATACCGGTATTCACGACACAGCATGCCCAGAAATTGTGGGTTTCGGTACCCATTTGACGTGGATTCGCCTTACTCAAGCACACGACGAGGAGCATAGGGTAACAAAGGAATGTGGCCATCTTTTCAAATGTTATAGTTTTAGGAAGCAGCAATGATCATGTGTAGTAGTACATCATTTTAGAAACATCATCAGTCCTATTCAGACACCAAAGCCTTTTTTTTTGTAATATTGAAGAAAAGTTTTTGCAACAAAAGGCCAACTTACTATCTCACCAAAAAAGACGGAAATACCAGCGTCATGCATTTTCCAAAAAATTCAAGTTTTCCAAAAATTTAAGGGGACTCCAAACAGATGTTGCGAAAAAAAATAGATGTTGAGCGAGAATGAGAATTTGTGATTTCAAGAGGTTCGGGGCTTCACTCTTAGGGATCGGCCATACTATTCCTGCTATTCCTACGACTCCTGCGATTCCTGCGATTCCCGTGAGTCCCGCACAGTTTAGACGCCGCTTAAATGAGCGCTTGTTGCGTGTTACGTGTTGTTTTACGCAACACGCGCTCATTTAAGCGGCGTCTAAACTGTGCGGGACTCACGGGAATCGCAGGATTCGCAGGAGTCGTAGGAATAGCAGGAATAGTATGGCCGATCCCTTAGATAGCGCAATTACGAACTTCAAGCACGTTTCACTCAGTGAAAGGTATTTACAACAAAAGAAAAGAGGTGGAGCACTCAAACGTATCAAGGTAATTTCGCGAAAGCAAGTAAATATGTCTGATACCTATTGACTTGCATAGCAACAACGCAAACTTACGCTCTGAGTTAGATAACTCAGCGAGATGCCTGTGATTACGTAGTGGAGACGTTGTACATACATAGACATGAAAAAATACAAAATTGTAAAGAATGCGCACTGTAAAGACGCAAAATCGTGATTTTGATAGACGTTAATGTTCACGCTGCTGACGTCAGCGCTGCTGGGTAAGCTAACCCAGCAGCGGAGGCGTTCGTGAATACTGACCGTGGGTTAGTCTACCCATTGGATAAGGCTGCTGGGTAAGCTAACCTAGCACCCCCCAGCACCCAGTTGTATAGAGTTTTCTGTGATTCGCTACCGTACACAAAGTATTCAGGACTCTATTCGGCCAACTTGTTGCTTTTAGGCATTTCTTCTTACGATTAGATTTTTTCGTGCTGGTCATTTGCTCGCTGTTTTTTCTTGCATGCCTCAACTTTTGACTTCATATCAATACTGTATCATAACTTTTTCTATTTTAAACTCGACTGCGCGAAATCGCCCGAAAGAATGCAAGCGCAACGCCCGCGAGCGTGTCATGCGCGCGGCTGCTGAGGTGGCTTCCGGTCAGCTTAACATCGGCGCGCATGAGTCATCACAGCGGTAATGCTCAGGGTCGAAAGTCACGATCTTTCGCGAAGCGAGGCCGCCACGTGACGTCAAGCATTACAAGACAGCTCCCGTCAGTACTTCTGTCGCAATGTTATTGACATCGAGTCATGTATCTGCCGCCACCTCCCATCCCCCCCCCCCCACTGTGGCGCCGTGCCACTTCAGCGCCGGAGAGTTTTTTGTCAGCACAGAATATGAGCGCGGCGAGCGACCGCCGCGCGCAGTGTGAATCCTGACCCGTAGCCGGTGCTCGGCAGCTGCGCTGCAGCAGCCCGCTCCCGCGTTTCTCTATGGTTTTTTGGGCGATTTCATGCAGTCGACTTCCATTCCGACTGCGCACTATTTTCCTTCATCAGAGTCAGGCAAACATTCAAGAAGATTCAGCAGAAAAGAGGAGTTTTCTTTGTACTCTTAGCAAATGCAAAGCCTGCCTTGAGTTCACTTTTGCTTCTCAACAAACGGAGGTTAACGATACACGTGTGGCTGTGTGCGGTGTTCACTATGTTCACTGCGAGTTCGGCGGGCGGGCGCGCAACTGTTGCGGCGACAAATGTACCGTCGTGCGCGCGCGGCATGTATAGTAAGTTTCAACTCGGTTAGCGGAAATTGGACTGGCGGCAGCCCCCAACAATTCGCGCCGCTTATCTGCGTCTCTTCATTCTAATCTATCTCACTGAGCCAGTGGCGGTGCGGACGCGCTGCCCCACTTAGAACGTTTCGCGTATTCCGGGTTGAAAAAGACTGTAGCTTGTTTGTTTAGACCGGTCACGACCGCGCTTTCTCTACGTTGTGAAGCCCTTGGGGGGATTAACATAGGCCCCGTCTCGAAAAGCTGATTCAGATTTCGCAAGGCGGGCATTGTCTTTTGATTACTTTGCCACTCCTATAATCTACAGTACTCTACCCATGTTTCCCGTTCACGTCGATTAATTCAGTAGAGCTATAGCACTTTTGTGGTTTAAGTAATACTCAAAAGATTAACCATACATCGATTCAGACACTATATCACATCATACTGTTGGAGATTTGGACGACCATCACATTCCCTTTGTTTTTGTTATTTTTGATCCTTGCATTCTCCCGTCACGCGGGGTTTGCCGCTCTTGTTACTCTTCTCCATTCTTCTCGTTTCAAGGCCTGCTCTTCACATATACCAAGCTTATATTTGCTTTGACCTTATCCAGCCATCTCATCTTAGGTCTTCCTCATGGCCTCTTTCCTGGCACTTCCACTGGCATGGCCAATCTCGTAATGTGGTTTTCTTCTTTTCGCCTAACGTGTCTATACCACTGTAGACGTCTTTCTTGCATCTTCTTTAGAATGGGTTTCATTTTCATTACGCTTCGTATAGTGTCATTCGGGACATGGTCTAGCATCGTCATTCCTGTGGTCCATCTCAACATCCGTGTTTCCACTACACTGATCTTCCTCTCTTCGTCATGTGTACATGGCCAGCATCCGCTTCCGTATAGCACCGTTGGTCGAACTATTGTGCAATATATCAGGTACTTCAGCTTTCTTGGCATCCACTTATCATAAAGGATTCCTGTGGTACTTCTCCAAATCATCGACGCTGCGCTCACTCTACTACTTATCTCATCGCGGAGGCTCATCTGCGGAGATACGACTTCCCAGGTGCTTGAAAGAGGTGGTCTTTTTGAGTAGCGTGCCTCCGGTCTCGATTGTCCCGGGTGTCTGTAATTTCAATTCCATATGCTCTGTTTTCGCTGTGTTCACCTTCAGTCCATGCATCTCAAGTTGATCCTTCCGCTTCTGCACTTCCACTAGAGTTCCTTTCTGCGGCTTGACAGTGGGAGAACGTTGTCTGCTTACAAGAGTGTCCATGTCGGTTGTCGTATGAAGCCGTCGACTACTGCATTCATGACTGGTTAAACAGGAGCGGTGAGAGTACAGAGCCCTGGTGTACGCCGGCACGTATCTGGAATTATTTCGTCGGTTCCGCTCTGTCTGTACGTAGCTGGTAGCATTCTTGTAGATCAACTCGTCCATTCCACGTACTATTCTGGCACCTTGTGCTTTCGTAGTGCCCACCATATGATGTGGTGTGGTACCTTGTCGAGCGCCTTCCTCCAGGTCGAGGAACGCCGCATGCAGTGCACAGTGCTTCTGCCTGCTTCTTTCTTTCATTATTCTGGCGGCGTGGATGGCGTCTGTTGTGCTACAGCCCTTCACGAATCCACACTAACTGGGAGCTAGTTCTATGATGCTTCGGAGTTTCGTTTCTAGTATTCATTCAAAGATCTTCAGCGTATGACTCGTTAGACGTATGGGACGATACGTGAAGCAATCGGCTATGTCCACTTTCTTCTTCCATACTGGAATCGTTGTACTTCTGGACCAGTCGTGCTACATCTTCTTGGATTCGATTATCTGATTGAGAAGCTGTGTTAGCCGAGTGACTCCAGCTTGTCGGCACCTCTTCCAGAACTCGCTGGGGATGTCGTCCGGGCCTGTTGCTTTGCCGTTCTTCGTCTTCGTTATGGCTACGCGAACTTCATCTTCTGTGATGTTTTCTACCTTTTTTCTTTCTTGTACCGTCTTGCTACTATGGTAGATGACATTTGGTAGCTTGTAGATGCTATCACCTCGAAGTGTGCTCTTCATTGTTCGCTTATTTTCTGTGGACTTCTTAGAATTCTTCCGTGTTTGTTTTTGACGTTATAGAAGTGGCTCGTACCTTTTGCGGCTTTTGCTCTTCTCCTTGTGATTCGGTAAACTCAAATTCAGCATTTAAATCATTCCACACGCAGTCTTCTATTCCTAAAATTCATCATTTTTTTTTTCAATTTTCTTGAATTATCACTGCCGTAGCGATAGGGCTCAGTCCGTTGCAGGAGCAACGCTACTTCCGTTCTGCGGCTGCAATCAAAGACGACACAACGCAAATGGCCCTCGGGATATACCGCGGGGTAATGCGGCGCAGCTTCACTCTATAAAGGCACGTTTTCGATTTGCGCCCTGTGGAGTACAGCTGTGGTGGAGTTCGTGGTCACCCCACAAACCTCCAGGCCGGCTCCGGCTGGTTGATGTTACTCCTGCACTGAGAAAATAACCCTCGGCGCGTGCTTGGATGGCATCGCTTACCTGTTTGGCGTGGGACCCACGACCACTCCCGCAGTTGCATGCTATCCAAAGCAAAAATTACAGGCAGCAGGGTTTCCATGCCAGAGCCTCACAAAACTCCATCAAAACTCTTGTCCGAGCTGCTTCTTGCAAAATGGATAAACGCCCCGCCCCGGTCTTTCCACCCATCTCAAATTCGGGTTCTATGTGTCAAAAAGGCCTAAAACATGCAGAAAGATGGAAATTCAAAATCTGCCGAATCTGCCTACAATGCCTGCCCCTCTTCCCCCATCACGGAGGGGGTGAGAATAAGGAATGCAAGAATAAGGAATGGCTCGCAAAGGGAGATTTGGCCCGCGCCGGCAAGTCTACCAGCGCGGGCGAAATCTCCCTTTGCGAGCCACTTTGAGGGCGATTATCTCCAGATGAAAGGGGTGATATTGAGTTGCTTTTGAACGTTGCTTATTTAGAATTCCCTTCAACAAATAATGTGGAGAACCGCACCGCCTCAGTTTCATGGGACGCTGCCTTCAACAAACTGTCGATTACAGGCATAGCAATTTCTTCGCGCGCAAATGGTCATCGAATGTCGGACTCAGGACACCATATTTACCATTAGACCTACTAGCTTAATAACATGTTTACGTTTAAGGCAGTGTCCAGGTAAATCTGGGCACGTGGGTTTCTAGCATGAAAATTGAAAAGGGAATCTTAACACGTTTCGGACCGCGAAATCGCGCGCGGCGAAAAAGAGTGTACTTTCAGCCGTTAGCCTACAAAGAGACCCTATTTCCAGCCTGTGATCCACATTTGTAATCAGCATGTCAGAGCTCCATATCCAAAGTTCTGAGTGAATTCGAAGTGTTTGAATTTTGTCGCTTGAGAGGGACTTTTGTGCTTTCATGAAAGATAGGAACAAGAACTCAGATTCTAATAGTATTCAAAAGTACCTATGTTGTACATGGCACACATCAGTATTGAACCTACGGTTTTTCTCTTTGATATCGAAGCAAAGGAAAGTTGCGACGTCGCACGCGTCGTTCGCGTCGCCGCACTTCGTTGCAACTGTTGTTCGAATTGTGCTCATATCTCCTAAACAAATATCGACGGCACAACTCTACAGAGTCATTTGAAAAGTAGGAGCTTAGACCTTTAACTTAACAACTTTAGACTAAAAGGAAACCTCCTGCAAACGCCAGAAAGATCCCTCAAAGCAGCGTGCTGCACCATGTGCAGCACCGGTCCGAAACGTGTTAACTAAGGCACTGCGCAAGGGCAGCGCAAAAGATTCAGTTATGGCTGAGAACATGACTTTGTCAGCCACTACTCTCGGTAAGGAAAGTAAGAAACGTACAAGTTAGAAATGCAAGATAGAGCATAGTGATCGTTGCAGATATCTCTCTTGATGCAAATTCAAAGGAAATTTGCCTTTTTGGTGTACTGAGCGGAAGTGCAAGAAATAATGGACGAACATCAGTTTTATCACAAACCAACTCGAGATTCGCGATTCAAGAATTCTTGCGTCGCGAACTAAAGCTGCCCACTCAGCAGAGGAGAAACCAAACAATAACATTGTATGGTTGGAGATCTACTAGAGCTAGTATTTAAGACAAAGAAGGATAATCCGTTGTTGCCAAGTAGCGAGACATGCACTTCTATCATCTACTGCGTAAATAACTTCGTTGCCATATGCAAAACATGACAACGCACACCAAATAGTCAGTTTTGAGTACGAATAAATTGGCAAAAAAGTTTGTAAATTTGAGACAGCGAGTTGGTGCTAAAGTTATTCTTTATCTGCTTCGCAGATTTTGGCTCCTCGAAGCAATTTTTGTCCCTTTGAATGATTTTTCTTCTAATTAAAAACCATAAAGCAGGCTTTACTCACTGTCTAGTGTTTTTGTATTGCAAAGCATTATTATCGTCGCTCTATGATTGAGCATTACGTCTAGACGAGATCTGCTGGACGTGCGAATCTTTATTATCATTAGCATATGCTGTACATTTGTGGGCTTTGAAGGACACCATCATTTTCCGTTTTCTACGAAAATCCGCTCAAGCAATTTATCCAAGCTATTGTTAGATACATCATTAGATGACATATCAGTCCTTTAGCATAAATCTTTACACATATCCTCTCAAATGTTATGACATACGTGATTGCGTGAACACAATAACTAGATGACCCAATAATAGTACATGAGTGAGACGAGCTATTGAGTGGTTTATTGATGTCTACCAATCAAAACAATTTTTGACACACTATAATCACAACAAATTTTCGCACTCCCTAATTTTTTTCATTCCATTGTTTCCACTTTTTTTACAAAATGTCAGCTTACTAGGGCATGTGTATGCATTGTTGTAGTTTGACCCTCACCGCGCATAAAGTTCGCTGGCCTTTTTCCGCCTTTTCTTGAATTTTATTCACCTTTCGCTTTACATGTATCGCTGAGACGGCTTCTGCGAGGCTACGCAGTAAGTACCTCCTACACCGAATCCAGCGAGGCAGTAACTATTCAACTGCTGGACAAGTTCGTGGATAATAATAATCAATAATCAAATTTTGAAAGGAAATCGCAGTTTTTGACATACTTGCAGTATTTGTCGTGTTGCAGCTAATCCCAAGCTGCTGCTCTTTTCAATCTTCGGCAATGGTCTTCGCCCGCCGGCAGGAGCCTGCTCCCTCTTCCCGCTCTCCCTTTCCCCTTTCGTATGCAACTTGTATAATAAAGATTATAGTAAACTAATGTAAACCCGCTACACATCAGGCAAGTTCAAAGAGAGTCGACGCCTGTATCCTATATCAAATGTATGAGGTAAACATGAGTGCATACTGGAATATGGAGATTCAAGAAATGCTGAGAAAATGTGAAATTTATGTTAAAATTTTTGCCGCAAAAAAATGGAGGGCCAGCGTCGTTTGCATATGTTGTCGTTTTACGAGGAAAGAACTATTCTGAAAAAGCAGCTTGGGAGAATTTGCTTGGATTGATAAGCTAATCTGTTCTGAGAACTTCTTGACGAAGCGATGACGGAGGTGACGCAAAGATATCGCGCAAACAAGGCCTACACGATGAAAAGATGAACATTTGATCTGTTCATTATTGGTTTCTAGCTCTTGAAGCACCGTCCAGCCTAAGTTGAGGGTCTTGAGCTTTTGGCAGCATATGATAGTAGGGCCCCTATCAAGACAATACCCAAGTCGCGGCACCAAATGTCGCTCCTTAAAGGCAGTGTCCGGGCAAAAACTCGATTTTAAGATTTTGTGCTTACCCGGGCCTATTCGCTACGCTGAATCCGAAAATGCGCATTGGAGAGCGCGAAAACGGCGAAAAAGAGCTCTAACGCAGGAGGGAAATCAGAAGTGGGCGGGGTCTTCCCCACTGTGAGTTTCGCGGTCCCAGCTTCTAAGCGATTTTCTCAACTCCGTTAGCCCTCTGAGATCTCCACAGGTCAGGTGCAAACGCATGACTTGCAATCAAGACCGAGAAGATCGCTCCGGAAGCTTGGAGCGTGAATCCGCAGTGGGGAAGACCCCGCCCACTTCTGCTTTCCCTCCTGCATTAGAGTTCTTCTTCGCCGTTTTCGCGCTTTCTGATGTGGATTTTCGGATTCAGCATAGCGAATAGGACCGAGTAAGCACAAAATCTCAAAATCGACTTTTTGCCCGGACACCGCCTTTGAGCGAGAAATTCGCTCCGGAATCGAAGATGCACGAGAACCCCCATACAGCACCGCCCTTCCTATCCATGCCCGCCCATCCATGCGCACCCCTCCAATCACCGTTTCGGAAAGCCAGCGTGTGGCTTCTTCGGAACGGGGATTGTCGGGGTTGTCGCGGATTCTCGACTTTATATTCGGAATCAGGGACATGAGAAGGCCCTGAAACGACCAACCTAGAGGTTGAGAATCTGGGTTGACGGTGCCTTTAAGACTAAGGCATACTTCCGGCGGTTCCGACAAGATGCTACATCAACATATATTAGGTTGTTGCATAAGTCTTGTTACACTTAACTTCTAACGGCGATAAGTCATACACTTCATACTCATTGCAGGACTCCAAGGTACCATTCAATAGAGCAAAGCAAGCCCTATAAGATAACATGCAAAAGCTCGCACCAGCTCCGACCCATCGTAAGTTTGCATCCAAAATCTGAGTAGCACTGAAGACTCAAAAATTGCGAAAAATTCATATCTTCGTTCAGAAAAATCCTACAAATCTCCAACTTGCTCACAAAAATTGCCCACTATATCGAATACTCATATGGACCGTTGCTGTATTTTTTCCTTGTCTAGAAATCGAGAAAAAGAAAATTTTTTTGTTTTTACAAAAACGAAGCTATGCTGTTTCTATTCGTGTACCTGTATACCACAAGGTCTTACAAGTATAACCTTAAATTTTCAGCTTTTCATAAGCCCCAGTTTTCGAAAAATACCAAATTTAGCTTCTTCCACTCGGGTGTTCAATGCTAAATTAGGTAATTTCCGAAAACTAGAGCTTCTGGAGAACTAAAAATTTACGGTTACACTTGTAAGGGCTTGTAGTATACAGCTACATGAATAGAAACAGCATAGCTTCGTTTTTGTAAAAACTAAAAAAAATTCTTTTTCTCGATTTCTAGATAAGGAAAAAATACAGCAACGGTACATATGAGCGTTTGATACAGTGTGCAATTTTTGTGAGCAAGTTGGAGATCCGTAGGATTTGCTTGAACAAAGATATGAATTTTTCGCGATTTTTTGAATTTCAGTACGACTCAGATTTTGGGTGCAAACTTACGGCGAATCGAAGCGGGTGCGAACATTTGCATACCTTCTTGTAGAGCTTGCTTTGCTCTATCGAATGGTACCTTGTAGTCCTGCAACTATGAGGTGTATGACTTATCGCCGTTAGAAGTTAAGTGTAACAAGACTTATGTAACAACCTAATACATCGCGCGACTTCAGATCATTCCATCCGTAAGTTGTCGCAAACGCATCACTCTTGGGCAAGCAAAGCGTGCTTACGCCCAGTAATAGAGAATCGTTGCAGTGACAGACCCAGCGGCTGAAAAATCGAGCGAGGTATGCCATAAATCTTAGTCGTTCGTCAAAGAATAAAGGATAATAGGATAAAAGATTCGACGTCTTCAATACCCTCTGCGGGCATGCGCCGAACGCACACTACCCTAATTTCACGCGTACAAGGCGCGGAGTGGTCCTAGCTTTCATCGAGCTGCTCAGCCGCCTCAACGTGTTTTAAGAAGCGATCCTTATGCCGCACGATTCGTTAGGCAAAACGCAGCACGGTATGGGGTTCCTTTGGTTGCGAAGTCCTTTGCCGTGTTCGGGCTGGTCGATGAAAGCTAAGACCATTCCGCGCCTTGTACGCGTGAATTTAGGGTACTTCATGGTCGAAGGGGCAATTGTATGCGTGCGAGCCTAATACAGTGCCTTGCGGGGGCCAGCCGTTTACCAAGTCAGTGCTTTTATCCTCTCAGATTACTCTTGTACCAATTTAGCGGCCCCGGAGGGTAGAGGGCTTGGTCGGCCCAGGGGCATACAATTCGTTCTTGCCGGCAAGCGAGAGGGGTTAGGTACAAGCCTCAATGAGATATAATTTCCTATTGACGTCTGCTTGTGCAAAACTTTGGTGCTTGCAACTTTTTGATGATTTCAAACTGGAACTGAGCCAATCGTTTTATTCTGTAACCATTTTGTCTTTCCTCAAAAATGTAACGTTTGACTGCATATCCACGAATTCGCCTTAGAGCATAGAATAAGTAATCAAGTATTTGAATAAAAAACCTCAGGATATGGGAGCAAATTAGTTGACTATGGACAGATTGCAAACAAGTGTCATAGCCGCAAATCATCTTTGATAACACCGCTGCTCTTTAAATAACAAAAGTGCGCAGTTGACAACGACATGTGTTGTAAATGTGTTAAGTGCTGAACTGCTATAAAAGTGCTAACTGCAAAACACCCACTTGATTAATATGTTTACGTAGGTATCTATAATGATGTCTGAGTATGAGAAATTGAAGAATAGAGTTGGTGATAATTTGCAAACTTTGGAGGCTTCGTAGCACTATTTATCAGTGACGTACCCAGGATTTCGGCTCGGGGAGGGGGGGGGGGGGCCGGCGGCAAAATTTTTTTCAAATGAAGGTGCGTGGCGTCTGCCACGCACTCCAAAAAATTTTTAGGGGGGCTTCTCAACAATTTGCGGGCCCCCAACCCCTAAAATCTGGAAAAAGGGACAAGTCACTTGCACATTTTTATAACTCATGTAAGAAACTTTCAAAAATTTCGCGAGAAAAGAGATCATACCTATAAGTGCTCAAAACAAAATAATTGTTGAGGCGGCGTTACAACGTTTGAAAGATTGTTATAATTTCCAAACCTTTCAATTCTTATGATAGTTATCAATAGGTTCACTACGTGTAAGATATGATGTGCTCATATTTTGAGATTCTCTGTACGTTTTGGAAAACATTAAGAAGTTTTGATTTCCAAAACAAGTTTGAGTTCCAAAAGTTTCAAAAGTTCCAAAAAAAGTTGGACCAAAATCCTCTTTCTATAATCACTCAGCTCTTACAAAAGCCATGGGGTATTTTTTTGCAATTATGTGCAATTATGCAATTATGCAATTATGCATTTTATGCTAAAGTATAAGACTTGAGCAGATATACAAAAAAGATTTGATTGGCCGCTTTCTTGGGACAGATTGTTATTCCCACTTCCATAAGCTCCACAAATTCTTTGACAACGAGATGATAAGAGAAGAATTTTCTCTTGTTTTCGCATAGGAAAGGGTTTCCCTAGCGCTAAGCTAAACGTAAAAAGATTCTGATCTTATGCAGAAGCTTCTGCAGAAGGCTTCGGGCTTTAGCAAAAATCTTATAATAATGAAGTGAGAAAAGCAAATATTGAGCAACTAAATAAAAGATATACAAATTGCAAATTGCGATGATTTCCAAATTCCCTATTACTGAACCTAGGCAGTTCGTAAGTGTCAAACATTGCTTTGGCAAACAGGTTGTTAGATGGTCCTTTACTTGTCAACATCCCACGCTATAAATTTCAAGGCTTTTTTCTTCATTAGTTTCCTCTACCTGAATTCTTACTGAGGGTATAGTACACTTTGCGCTATTATGGAGTACCAGTTGCGAAAAAGAAATTTCGTGAATATAGGAATGTTCCTTAGAAAACCATCTAATCAAGCTAGACTTGTAAAAGTTTGAAACTAATTTACAAAACTTTTTCTGCTTTTGCACTCTGCTACTGAAGGTATGTTCTTGAATAATTGAACTTTTTCTTAAATTTGACTTCTGGAATACCATAATCAACAATGTTAAAGAAAAAGGTTTGCTCTAGTTTACTGCATCCTCGACACAAGAAAAAAGGTTTTCAAAAAGATGTCTCTAACCGACGAGAATGCTTTGCTTGAAAGATAAAGCAGGCAAATTTAGACGACTCGGGTACTGTATACGATGATGGGAAAACCAGATGCATGCCTTATCCGTTATCGAATTCGCAATGTATCATTTTGGCACCCAAAGAAACAAGCGTTGGTGATTTTATCAGCTTCGCCACTCCATCTATTCGGATTTCCGCCTAACAACTGTCGTTGAACACCATGTTTGAAACAGTAATATTGTTATGATTCTAAGCATCAAAAGAACCGAGCGGCTGGGAGGGAGAAGGGCGGGAAATGCAAAATCTATAAAGGTAATCTATCGGGGTGTCCTATAATTTTCTGCTGCCTTTACTTTCCCCCGAAGTGACTCATATAATTATTTTTTTTACAATTAGATAGCTTTGCGGTACCATTCGAAGGAGCAAAACAAACTCTGCGAGATTGCACCCAAACATTTCCTCTTTGTTCTACATAAAGTTCGAGCCGGAATTTAAAAGGATTTGAATGCCCGAAAAGTCGAGAAAAAAATCATTTCTCCGTTCAAAAAATTTCTACGGAGTTCCCATTTCCTCAGTGTACTCTGTACACCAGGTTTTTATTTAAAAATCTGCTTATTTTTGCTATGGCGCAATGAAGAAAAAATCAAAAACTTCGCGTTTTTGTCAAAGCTGCGCTGGGCTGCTCTCACTAGGTAATTCTTTAGAACAAATCTTCGGAAGCATGTCCATGAATCTATATCCTTTTATGGAATTTTGAGAAATATCAAACCAAGCGCAAAAAACTCCGAAAATTCGTATTGGCCTATTTTGGTGTGCTTTTCAGTTTTCAGCCATGGAAAAAATAAGCAAATTCATGGACAAGCCAGATGTAAAAAGTACATGCCTGAGCAAGAGGAAATCCATAGGAATCTCGAATGGAGATACAATTCTCCTCGAATGTACAGGCATTTAGATTTTCTTAGATGTCGGCTACGAAATTTATCCAGAACAAACTCTGAGCAAATGTTTAAAGGTCATCTTGTGGCTCTGTCGAATGGTACCGCAAAATGTATTCAAAGGTGGCTCGGGAAAATCGCGACTGGGTGCTGTTCACAACTATATGGCCTTCTGGACCACCTGAGTCAGGTACTGTGCTCGAAATGTCAAAAAAGTGTTTTTCTCGGAGTTTACCGGCCTTACAGATTGCTGGAGGGGCGGAGCGAGGGATTCCCGCCATAACCGGCAAGTGACTGCAGGATGCTGTAACTTCACCTAGTTTGGCGGCAATTGGCTGATCAGCCCAGGCAATCAATACGATGCAGTTGACGGGAATCCCTCGTTCCGCCTCTCCAGCAATCTCCAAGGTCGGAAAACGCCAAAAAAGCACTTTTTTGACTTTCCAAGCACAATATCTGACTCAGCTGGTCCAGAAGGCCATGTAATTGTGAAAATCCCCCACTCGCGATTTCCCCGGGCCACTGCCTTTTGAAGACCTCAACATATGAATCGTGTCATGCAGAAAAAATGTTTTAGCCAAACATAAAAGGTTTTTTCAATGGAAATCTAATTTGTAGATATTTCTAGGAGGTTAGCGCCAATATGCGAGTGGCTAAGGAAAGGCCTTTACATCCAGTCATAATTTTTTTTGCTTTCTGTGTCTTTTCTTGGTTTTTAGTGTCACTCAAAACTACGGTGTGAAAGCATTGAATGTCTGAAAAGACCTGTCTGTTACCCTACAAGTACGCTGTGTTGTTGAACGATTGAAATATCCCTGTCAAGGTTTTCAAGTACAATTCTGAACAAGACCAATGCCCAGCGTTCGTTTCATGGCCAGGAAGTACCCCAACTAGCCCACTGAGGATGTACGCTAATACACAAAGGAGCGAGTAGCACATTCCCTTGGGACATCTCCAAGAGAAACCAAACCAAGTAGTTTTGCATTTCAACCCTCGACTTTTCTTGCAATTCGGATATAGGCTGGTCAAAGCTTTCAGCGCAGTGTCGAAAATACTAGAAATGCATGAAACAAAAGTCTCATGAACTTTACAGCAGAGAAAATTTGCAAAGCGCTGCCTCGCTTTGCGGCAGTGATGTGGTGTCCATAACCTTGGGGATTTACATGATCTCCTACAATTTGCTACCGTTTCTGCAAAGATTGCAAGGACAGACGCATTTCAATGCAAGAAATGCAGTTTCCATAAAAGTTCGTCTAGCTCTAAAGGGCGCAGAATACGCAAAGAAAATTACGCGGCCATAAACTATCATTGCAGACTTCTTAAGTCTCTTGTCTTTTCATACTTAGGCTTTGGAGAAATCGCGGTATGAAATGCTATCATTTCAGCAAAGAATATCAGGACCTTGCGATTTATGGCAAAAAAAATGCAATTCCATAAAGGTTCTTTTGAATCAGAAGAAAGTATTGAGCGTGAAGACATGCAAGGGATTCTGTGCGCTTACGATTATCATTGCTGCCCTTCGTCTCATGTTATGAGGCTCTAGAGAGATAACATAAGGATACTGTACTGATGAAGAGGGGATTTATTCCTCTCCTGCGTCACTGTGGGGCTAATAATAAGCGACAGTGATGTGGTGTCCATAACCTTGGGGATTTATACCATCTCCTGCAGCTTGCTACCGTTTCTGCAAAGATTGCTGTTCAATGCAAGAAATGCAGTTTCCATAAAAGTTTTGTTCCATTTAGAAATAATTGCAATGCTTTGCTGGGATTAGCTATCTCCGAGGAAAACGAGAGAAATTATACGAGCACTGTTTGAAAAAAAATATTGCATATGTAGCATCTTCTTCTTATCGCTTGCTTTTGAGGGAAATTTCTCAAAACTTCTTGAGTGAATATGAGGTAAATTTTATTGCATGACAGTTTATAGTTCGTCCTCCTCTCCTAGACACCTAGTGGACGAATTTGAATTCGGACTAGAGCACGCCGACTGCGGCCGAGCGCGACACCGTCAAATGCATTTCAAGTTAGGGCGGTATTCTTTTGTGTTTTATCGTCGACTAGCTGGCTTACCCGGCTCCGCCGTATCCGGACCAAACTTGGCACACATACACTTCGGGCCCCGGCGGGTGTCACAGTCCACTTTTCGTTATCGATCGATGTCGATTTTACCGATTTTTATCGATTTTTTTGCAGAGTTCACCTACAGGGCTAGGAGTTGGCACAGGGGGGAAGTGAGCATGGGGATTCCGAATACAATATTAGTTTTCAGAATTATCGATTACTTTTATTGATTTTATCGATTTTTTTTGTAAAGTTTGACCTGCGGGGCTGGGAGTTTGCACAGGGGGGTAATCGAGCATGGGGATTCCGAATACAATATTGGTTTTCGGGATTGTCGATTACTTTTATCGATTTTATCGATTTTTTTGCAAAGTTTGAGCTACGGGGCTGGGAGTTCGCACAGGGGGGTAATCGAGCATGGGGATTCCGAATACAATATTGGTTTTCGGGATTATCGATTACTTTTATCGATTTTATCGATTTTTTGCAAAGTTTGAGCTAGGGGGCTGGGAGTTGGCACAGGGGGGTAATCGAGCATGCTGATCATCCCCAAGGGGGTGATCAGCATGCTCGATTACACCCCTGTGCCAAATTCCAACCCCCTAGCTCAAATTTTGCAAAATCGATAAAATCGATAGAAGTAATGGATAATTCCAAAAACTAATATTGTATTCGTAATCTGCATGCTCGATTACCCCCCTGTGCAAACTCCCAGCCCCGCAGGTCAAACTTTACAAAAAAATTGATAAAATCGATAAAAGTAATGGACGATCCTAAAAACTAATATTGTGTTCGTAATCAGCATGCTCGATTACCACCCTGTGCAAAATCCCAGCCTCGCATGTCAAAATTTACAAAAAATCGATAAAATCAATAAAAGTAACCGATAATTCTGAAAAGTAATATTGTATTCGGAATCCCCATGCTCACTTCCCCCCTGTGCCAACTCCTAGCCCTGTAGGTGAACTCTGCGAAAAAATCGATAAAAATCGGTAAAATCGACATCGATCGATAACGAAAAGTGGACTGTGACACGCGCCGGGGCCCGAAGTGTATGTGTGCCAAGTTTGGTCCGGATACGGCGGAGCCGGGTAAGCCAGCTAGTTCCTTATAAATTCGTGTCACAAAAAATGGTCCATTTTGACATGTTTTTTTTTTGATTTTCTGGTGAGGTAAAAGAGAATTTGTGATCGTCTTAAAGCTGTTTAATGCTTTACATAAGGACAAAACAATTATGAACTTATTTCAGAACATCTTGCTTGCTTTCAGCAGTGATTCAAAAATGTATTTCTCTGCAAACCAGGCCAGAAAAGCTGTAAATGATAGCTTGCGGTACCTTGCTGCTGTTTATTTCGCCTCTTAACTGACAGAATCCTCCACACTTCTCTATTCTGAGCAAGAGACTGTTCATTGATAATAGTATATCGTTATTATTATGACGATGTTTATTCTGAAACTGTTTGATCGAAAAGGCTAAAAAACAGGCTGACTAAAAAACAGACTTCGTCGCTAGGTAGGGTAACACAAACTCTTGGCAAAACTTGTTAGACATGTCAAATGTTTTGACATGTGGCAGAAGGCTGACACTCCTTCCTGTGAAGCTGGGACCAGATATGGTACAAGGATAGAAGCAATATCCTTCTTCAAATGAATGGGTCCGTATAACGAAAAGTACCAGGAAAAATAGCATACGCCTTTCGTTTCTATCCTTCGAAGAAGAACAAATGAGCAAGATGTTGTTATATGAGTAAGAACTGGGACATGATTAAAATGATAAACATTACCAAGCACAAAAATTACAGACCTTTTCTGTTGTTTCTATCGTTCGGGTGAAATTAGCTTGAAACTTGAAAATTTTTGAGGAAGAGTAAGAAATTTTTCTTGACTGCTACTTCATTTATTGGATGGGTAATCATTGCGAAAGTAAACAATTTTACGTTCATTAGCATATTGACTGAAAAGAGTAGAGGGGGGGGGGGTCACCTACGCAAAATCTAATGTATAAAAAATCGTAAGGTGTATTCAGAAATCACCAGATAGCGGGAGATCGAGCGGGTCCCGAAGCGAGCGCGCCTGCAAACTCGCACCTTTGAGATTACTGGTTCACTATCCATGCGAAAATATTGTGATTTTCACTCAGCTTCATTGTTGAAAGAGGGGCAATCTAACGCATGCCTACCGTAATGTCGGAACCAGTTTACAGAACGCTCCAACCCAAACTTGAGAATCCACCGTATGCCTACCGTACGTGTAGTAAATGTCCTATGAAAGTTTCAGTTGTTTGAGATATAAGAAATTTGGGCAAATCGTCTAATAGAAAATGTCATATTTTGGTTGTGGGACGTTCTCAAAAAATTGTCAGACATCCACCAAGCTTGGTTGGATGAAAAGTTGTTTTGCAAAAAAAGAAGAAGGAAAGTTCTACGAAGCTAAATGTTTCGATCGATTCAAAATGTTAATAATCAACAAATAGATGCACAGATACTCGCAAGTCTCAGAAATGAAATTGCTACGTGAAACTCCCCTAAGCAAGCCTTGATGTTTGCAAACATTGCAGGAGCCGGTTCAACGTGGGTGTCTGCCAATAGATTTCTTGATTCGAAACAATCAAAGTTATGGCATTGTAAAAACTTGAACGTTTGAATCAAATGCAATGCTGACATTTCCGGGTGGGAGCTATCGTAGCCATGAAAAGACGCAAATCTCGAAAAAGCCTGAACGTTAATTGTCGTTTCATAGAACTCTTCCATAGTACAACAAATGGAGTGAATAGGCTTGCACTCGATAGAATGCAATATCTGATGTCCTGAGAGAAAATCAGAAAACTCTATAGTAATAGTGCAGTGAGGATACTGTTCATACTTCAAGCGCTGAGGCGGGAAAGATGTGCATCGCAACGCGTACTCGTAACGCGAACTCTAGCAGGCGCTGCGGCTCGAGCACTTATAATATGGCGGAGCATGAGATGTAGACGCTCATATTGGATGTCCGTTCGCGCCTCTCGTACACGTGTGTCTACCTCATATAGGCATCCACTTTCGCTCGGAACCAGGCTGTACATCGTGCTACAGAGTATAGTTGTCAAACAAAATCGATACCTATGTTGTAACTTCTCTTTACAAATGCATGTCAGTGACAAAAACAAGCAAACGACGATTGCTTGGTCAACTGCGCCGTATTAAATACCAGTACTGACTATTAAAAGCGCCCGGGCAGACATGAAAAACTTTTGTGCAATGGCTTTTGTCCTGGTAAAGCTCTTGTCCAAGTAGCATTGCATCAATTTGTTTTGAAACGAGAAAACCGCTTCAGAAGTGGCGACCGGAACGCCTTGACGGGAACCCCTCGGATCGATAAGCCAGACTGCGCATATCGCCCACAGTCAAGGCGTGGGGTCCCACAACGACTCTGCGTCTTAAACTTGGCGGCAGGCGTCCAAGTTCAAAATCAAGAGCTTGTGAAATAGCACCTTTTCGACATTCTCGTGCTCTCCAAGCTGTTTTGGAATCAGAAAGGATAAGCCCAGGTAAGGGAAAGAATTCATTCAAAATTTTGCCCGGACGCTGCCTCTGATAAAGTGACTACGCGATGCTAACAACAATTGCGCGTAGAAAATGGAGACAGGGCCCAAAATAAGAGCATGTGCGCTGTACAGAAACTTTTTTACGCGCAAGCGTTGTCGACATTACAGGCACGAAAATCTTCCCGACGATACACAGAACAAGGGCCCTACATCGGTCATATGCAGTGGAATCTACGAACTATATAATAAGTGGAGATGGAAAACAGGCACAGTCTCTTTGGGAAGAGCGTCAAAGTGGAAGAACGGCAGAAGCATAACTGCGAGCAGTTTGGCGTCGTCACATGACTCATCGACAGTCTGGAAAACAATCGAGGCGGCCAGCGATTACATCGCGGGTACGGTCACGACCATTATTAATCACTCGAGCATGTTCTGGAGCCCAAACACATTAAAAAAGAAAATTCCTAACGAGGTATGTGTGTTGCGTCGCGAACGCGTTAGCGGTGGGTCCCATCGACGCCCGGTTGGAAGCGCCCCGGTGCGCTCGTTCGTCCATTTGTATGCCGACAAAAACGCTGCGTGGATGGAGCGTCAGCTGACGTCAGATGTGGAATCCATTTCACTGTTCGACATTTCCTACGTAATAAGGCAATATTTATTCATCGCCGGCCCATTGTGTGTTGCTAGTCAAACACAACCGGATGCGCCTGCGTCTTCAGAAAACGCCAGAATAGCGTGCTCGTTTTCGATCGTAGAAACGTTCGATATTGTATATGTGTGTGTTTTCGCATATTCATGTGATGATACACGATTGAAGCGGCGCCGCCAACACCACCACCACCAGACGCTTCCGTGCACGATCGTGCAAATGCCGCGATCAGAGAACGCTGAGGTGCGATTGGCGCGCTCTCTGATGAGTTGCCGCCGCCGTCTGGCAGAAGTGCCAGGAAGATTTGCGATACGGGAGAAACGAGAGAATTATGGCATGAGCAACGGCTTTGTTTGGCGCTTGATTCGATTTATGCTCGAAGCTGCTGATGTGGGCGTCGACAGTTGTCGAAGATTGATAATTAAAAAGTTTTTGTTTGGCTTGATCATGTTCTGATTCGCAAAAGAGCCAATTCCTCTTTTCAAGTAGCCATTGAAACGGCTATGAATTTCTATGCGCATCGCATGATGATAAGGTCCCATTCAAAAACATGCCATTCTCCTCAGCCACCTTCTCTGTATGAAAGACAATGGCGTAAATGTATGAGGTGCTTTTATAACCAGTGGTAATATAATTCGATCCCGCTGCGTTGGCTAACCAAGATCTGCTATGGTGTGTGCACAAAAGTTGCTGAAAACGCCAAACTCTTGACAGTCCCTCCTTTCTTGCTCTTCAAAACACCCAGCCCTCTCCCTCCCCATTAACATCATCGACATTGGTTCATGGATTCTAAAACCAACATCCACCCCAATTAAGGGTGATGAGATTTTGATGCTATATAATGGCGAGGCCCCCAACTAAGATCACCTAGGCCTTGCCGCAGAAGATTAATAAGCGAGAAGACCTTTCCAGAAGGTAGAAGAGTCCATGCTGGCTCCGCCCATCGACTTGGGTGCTCTAAAAATAACTGGTCCATGTGGGCCCTAATGTATCCAGAATTATCATAGATCCGTCCTGCATTACAACAACCATTCGGCATATTTCTGTCTACCCTGAAGTCAGATATCGAACTCGTGTTTTTAGACCACCCAAGTCGATGGGCGGAGCTAACGTGGTCGCTTCTATCTTCTGGAGCGATTTTCTCTCTTTGGATTTTATCATTTGCAGCGAGACTTGGGCTATTGCTTAGTCAGGGGCCCTGCCATTATATAACGTCAAAATCTTTTCATCCGCAGTTTGGGTGGACGGTGCCCTTAACTACCATACGATTTTCAAATTGATTACATCTCAATTTGATTAGTATTCACTGATCATGATAAGATATATTCTAAGGTGCAACTGTACATGGAAAACGTTAGAAACAGTATACGAGAAAATGACAGATATCATAGGCTGTAAGACATGTGTAAGACATATATATGTCGGGAGGAACTTTACGTCAAACGTTAACTAACAAGGTGATCGACCTGCCACGCCTATCTCATTTAGAAAAATAACATTGTTTATACAGCGACATTATACTCAAAGGTCGTGGTTGAGAAGTAAAGGCTGCTGCATGACAAAGGCGCAACAACTCTGGGCGCGAACGCGGCTTTATGAGCCACGGAGCGCATGAGGCGTAGGATTGGGTAGGGGAACGAAAGCCGCCAGTTTGAACCGCCTCCGCGGACTGCTGGTCCTGGAACGACATGCAACGACGCTGCAAAAGGACCATTTGACCGCGAAAGGCGGCTCAAAGTGCCGACCTTCCTCTACCCCGCAGGATTCAAAACGGTGGATACGCGCGCGTCGCGTTCGTCCGCTCAACTAATACTGCTTCTGCGCCTTCGTCCTGCGGTAGCCTTTAAGAGTTTCGCGAACCTTCAGGCCACGCCCCTTAAAAATGCTCCTACTTTCCACCACTACATTTCCCTCTTACTTGCCTTTTTTTCTGCTACAAAAATCATAAAGGATTATTGTGGGACGAGTTTTTCTGGAAAACATGGGGTCAAAGAACCGCCAAATTTCTCGGAAGTCAAGACACTGCACTTCGCCAAAAGGGGTGGTTGAGCTAGTAGTACACTCAAAGAGCCTTTTTCTAAATCCAATTTTCGAGAACCAGAGATATCGTTTGAACTACTTTCAATCGAAAAAACCTGTCAAAGTATGACGGATGAGTACTACCTGTGAAGGATTTTTTGACACTAGAGAGCCGTGGGGGCCTTCTCCATTCCTCCCACTCCCTTATCCCGCCTCTTGGGTCCGACATTGAACGCATGGGCATGTACTGCCCTTGAGTATGATGCAGCAAATCCATCTTAGTATAAGCTCCCTAGCAGATAATAAATTGTAAAAGAAGAAGGAAATTCTCCTCTTTCTTTAGCTATAATGGGCAATCTTCTTATTTCCCACATCTTCAAGCGTAAATAGGGTCCGAAAGTTCTGTCCGTTTTTTCAAAATACTATAAAATCCGATACAATAAAGACCTGAATGAGTTTCAACATGCATTCGATGCGGCTTTCCTACTCTTTTTCATGGATTCATTTCCAAACCAAATTCCTGTATGCTTTTTTTGATAATCCAGAATTCTCCATCCGTCAACTTCATCTGCTCAAAGTTAGGCTAATTGAAAATTTTTCGTAGTTTGGAAAGGGTTAAGTAAGGATCAAATAGAGCAATTCTCGGACTACAAGGTCGTATTTCTAGATTCTCCTAATATGCTGATTTTTAGCTTCAAAAAATTATTTCTTCGGGGGTCTCGAATTTTGGCAAAGTCAGGAAATACGCAACTGCAGCAAATACACGAAAGCTTCTAAAGTTTCTGCAAACTGAAACATGATTCTTTTCAATCATTATTTATACAACATGACTAAGGGCCGCATGCACTAACATCCCCGCGGGGAGGGGATCGCAGCTTAAAAGAAAGCTTTATATTTCGAAACTCCAGGTACCTGGATTTCACGTTGTGTACCTATCCGTAAGTATTCCTATTACCCTTCACTATGAACATGTTGAACAGGAGCGAGAAGCTGTACAAACCGCATTTTCCAGCTTTTGTATGATCCCTGGCGCTTTTCTTCAAAGTCATTTTTCTTTCTCCGAAGTTAACGAAGAATCTCCAGAGTTGTGCAGATTGTCTAACCCGACAGTGCTAAGCATGTTGCTGCTAAGAACAAATGATGTTTTGAAGTCATGAAATTTGCGATGATCCACAGGTCGAAATTTGAGGCTTACCGAAAAATTCGACTTTTCAACTCATTTGTTCTCATCAGCAACATGCTTAGCAGTATTGTGTTAGATGTTCAGTACAGTTTTGGAAAGTTTTCGTTAACTTCGGAGGAAGAAAAATGACTTCAAAGAAAAGCGCCGGGGATCATCAGGGATCATACAAAAGCTGGAAAATGCGGTTTGTACAGCTTCTCGCTCCTGTTCAACATGTTCATAGTGAAGGGTAGTAGGAATACTTACGGATGGGTAGACAGCGTGAAATCCAGATATCCGGAGCTTCAGGATATGAAGCTTTCTTCTGAAGCTGCGATCCCCTCCCCGCGGGGATATTAGTGCATGCGGCCCTAAGTTTGCTTTGCTTCCAAAAAGCAAAAATTTGGCTCTGCTGAGCTGCTCAAAAAGCCATGGCCTATAACATTGCAAAGACAGGGTAGATCAGAGAGCAAATATAGCTGTAAGAAAGAGGATAAAAATCTGAGTTAAACGGTACCTAAGTCGTCCATGAATTGGTGTTCTGTGAGTTTCAGCGAACGATGAAAAAAAATGGACAAAACTTTCGGTCGGGACAACCTAAATAGGCTCTTATTATCAATATGATAGCATCAGTGGTATTTGTCTTACCGCAAGGAATGCAGCAAAACAGCGTTTTACTGCGCTTCAATCGTTAAGCTACCGTAATAAGCTCAAGGAATCACCCTGCTTTTGTTGTATAATGACTAATGTTCCTGCTAGTTAAGTCCTAACACTTGGAATAAAATAAAATTCTTGTTGGCATTTCAAAGGGTGCTGGAAACCTCGTTAAACTTCTGCACAAACATAATCATAAATGGTCGATTCTTTGTCAGGATGCAAACATGGACATTAGCGAACACTAGTGAATAGGCTCGAGCTATTCACTATGCTCGAGCTATTCACTAAGGAAAAAAAGAAAGCTTGTTTTGAGGCAGTATCCACACAAGCCTGATCAGTCTCTCAAGTGAAGATGATTGAGCAGTATCAACCGCTGCCAAGACTTCAGCTCATATGACTCATTCTTGATCAGAAGACCAGCATCAAACTTTCTACCAAACCATACTCTTCCCGAGCTAACCAATCAGGCCCCTCCTGGTCTGGGGAGAGCTTACCCAATTTGCTCGATTGAATCACATGAGCTGCCGCTTGAATTGTGGTTTAGTTGAGATCTCCAGATAATCCCCAACTTAATTAGGTCAGCTATAAATCCGGGCTTTGACCGTTTCAACTATGACCCGATCTCTAATCGATAATTGATCTGCACCTAGTTTGTGGGTTTAGACACTTGTAAACTATGTATACTTGGCAGATTCGACAATATCAGTATCCTCCATAAGAAAATCCATTTTGAAATTCGAGTAATCAGTTGAAGTGGCTCCCCACGCATTTCTACCGTATGCTACCGTACACTAAAGACCCTTTATGGACAAGACTAGAGATGCAACGCCATACTCATGCGCCTCTCGCAATCCAAAAAAAAATGTTTTGCAAGCGAGTCACTACGAAGTAAAGACTGTCGTTTGATGCGCAACCGTATACGGTAGCATACTGTAGCGAAGCAAAGTGTCGCCTGCCTACACCTACGAACTAGATTCGGCAAGATTTTCCGCTTACAACTACAATAACTTTATACAGAAGTTGGACATTATTATTATCGTTATTTGCAATATGGATTTCTTTGTTCTAATAGGGTCAAATCTCTTAAGAAAACAGGAAGAAGCAAAAGATCTTAGTTTTGGGGCGGAATAATGTCTCAATGATCTATACATAACAAAAAAAAGTCTGAAAATTCCTGGCTGTTAGCAGACACTAAGAGTGATTCAGCATTCATAAATTATGTACACTATCGTCAGAAAATGATTCGATAGATAAACAAAGGTCCCTGAACGATCAAAATTTATATTTATTGAGGATAGTACAGTAATCTTATGAGTAATACGGAGGCGATTCCTTCAAACCTCAGGAGAAAAAAAAACAGAACAAATTGTTGTTGATGTCACAAAGGCAGTATTGTTTGCTTTTGAAAACTCTTCCTACAAAAGAGCCACATCAAACTACAGCTAGATAAAGTCACGTAAACGGAGACGTGGGAGACGTGAATGTCATAGAGCGCATTTGTGATTTGATGATGTCATATCCGACGAATCTCATTGGCAAAAAGTGGCTGTTTATCAATGCAAAAGATAGATAGATGATCGACATAACTTGGGAAAAATTAACATTCCGATTTTTTTCGTAAGACGTGAGAAAAAATGTTTTCATACGTGCCATTAGAGTAGTATTGAGAAAGTAAAGGCAGACCCGAAGTTTTTGGAAGCGGGAGTATTCTTTTGGAACAAGCAAAAATTACAAGAATACCGCTTTCAAACAGAATTTTTATCACAAGCAGTGATCGCGAGGTAACAAAACAAATAACATCCCCTCACATAACAAACAACAGCCCCTTATACAATATCATTTTTTAAATTGATTTATTTATGTTCTACAGTTAAAAATGCGCCAAATCTAATATATAAAGAATCGTAATGCTAATTTGAAAATCATCAAATAGCGGGAAACCGCGGTGCGGTCCCGAAGCGCGCGGATATGATCTAGCACCTTTAATTACTGGTTCACTAGTATAAGGAACTAAATTTTGATGTAAGGACAGAATCACAAGTGAAAATCAAATTACTAGTAAAGATAGCTTTCGCTTGGATAGAAATAATGTTTTTTTAGGAGTGGTGAGTAATTCACAAAAAACTGAAAGCCAATCAAATTTTGAAGTCTATTTAACAGGGGTACTCTCCGACTTTTCAAAAATGCTCTCAAAACCGAGCGTTAGCCACCCTTCAAGAATTTGTAAGGTTTTCAAAAAACATCCGTTTTCTCCTTCATGATATAGTACTCTCCACTATTGTCAAATTTATGAAAATTTCGGAATAAAGAACGGGGAGGTCACGTCACTTATTGTGACTATATCTACTTCGATGAATATCAACGCAACAAAATCATAGCAAAGAGCGATTTATGTTTGATGAGCTTCTTAGAAATACTTGAAGAACTAAAGAATACGGTAGCTCCAGAAACCGGTAGTTTTCGAAAAAAGAAGGAGCTATTTTATGATGACAAGTTGTGTGCGATTCAGCTACGAAATTGTAATAAATTTGTATATTCGGAACTCTCTATTTTATGAATCAGATCTTTTCGCTGTGACTTTCTAGACCAGACGTTATGATATATGGAACATGGCATGAAAGTTTAGCAGAAAAAGAATGTACGAATAGCCTTAGAGAAATCTAAGAAAAACTTGAAAGTACATCAAAAGCGAACCGGCTACTTTCGGGAAACGAAATCGCTACAGTTTTGAAAACTGTGTTGATGATAGTGAAATCCGATAGACAGGGATGCCCGTACGTCGACGGGCAAAAACTTCACCGTCGAAAGAGCTTTTATGCATGCATTCGAAATGAAAATTCGATTCACTTGATTAACTTTTTTGACCTTAATTCTATAGGTGCGTCTATACGAATTCAATGAACTGAATACAGTTTCTCTCATCAAACAACGGTAGATAATATTTTAAGGAATGTGAAGAGTCTCTGTGCTGCTATGTTCGGAAAAGAGCACAGATATTAACTATGAAAAATATTAAGAGAAGATGGCTTTTAGTTTTGTCTTAGCTCGGAAATATGTATGTAAAAATCTGTAAAAGTGAAGAAGATTTTTTACTATGAGAACTACAAACAGCATGGATGCGCTTACCAAATAACTACAACAATTTTTTTCAACTGCAAATGTTGTCAAAAGAAAGTGAGATCCTTTAAATTCAGTCGAATCCAGGGAAATGCAACTAGCATGTCGCAAAATTTCTGGAAGAAGACGAAGTTTCAAAAATAAGAATTCTAAAGAGGAATTGTTGAAGATTCGTATGTATAGCTAGCATTTTTAATTTGAGCAGAAAAAATGAGAAATAACAAGAGTTTACTGTTTCGGGATGGAAAATGAAAGCACAATTAGAGAATAAGATAATGTCAGAAAAGTGGAAAGGAATAGAAACGAAGATCTACAGTATTGGCAAATAGAGAAGGAAGCAATGGAAAATCTAACCCAAGGCTTTGCGTGACCAGTAAGCCTAGCCTAAGCTACGCCACCTACTATTTCAATCGATATATCGATTTTTGATACGACAGTCAATCAATGTATTAGTGGAGCTTTCAAGATGTGATTACAACACATTAAGCCATAGGGCCGTGCTGGCTGGGGCTTTTGCAACAGTGCAAATGCCGACAGACGTACTTACACCCTACGTCATTTGTTATTAATCAGTGGCTATTATCAGCGCAAATAACATACAGCGCTTCTCGTATATTAAAGGACGCACAAGCGCACGCGTCGCGTTTTTTATGGCAAAAAAGTTTGTGTAGCGCATTCGACACGAATGCAACATTTCAGCAGCACATCTGAGACACCCATTAACCATGCCTATCTTGAAAACACTGGAAAAAGTGGGAAATAACGAGAAAAGATCGAGTTGTTTATAGTGCAATAGATGGGCGGAGCTTGCAAGGCTAGCGGGCGGCGCGCTAGTTTTTTGCACGCCGTTTCGTCGTCGTCAGCCGCTCCGTCGCACACATACACACATGCATACACATGCGGCTGTGAGTTTTTTGTGTGCATTTGTGCGTCTTCTATCGCCGGCCACGCACACTCAGTCGATCACAAGCGCGTGCATCTGTGTATGTGTGTGTGTGTTTGCGTATTCTGCGCTCGTTTCTTTCACGACACAAAGAACGACCACGATAATGAGCGGCTCTTGCAGGAGACCTCACAAACACATACAAGTGGAAGGTATGTGCGAGTATTTTTTATTTCTAGGGACTTTTTCTCGTCGTCGCTCGTTGAACCGTGTCAACGGAAAATGTGACAGCAGGAGAGGAGTGCAAGTTTTTCTTGGCAGCGAGACTGATGTCTGCTGCATGAAAAAATTACGCCGTTCGGCAGTGAGCCAAAGTCGTTGGGCGTGGGCAGGAGGGATTGCTTATCAATTTATTATGATTCAGAAAAAGTTAAGCCGAAAGGGAAAACGATAAAACCGAAACACCTGGAATTCCTCCATGACAAACAATTTTTTGCGACGTGCAATCCCCTTACGCACGAACTCAAAAAAAAAAGAAGGGGAGATGATAATAAGGGGAAAATACATGCGCATAAGCCCATGGAACACTATGACAGAAAACAGCAGGGGTGGTTTGGTAAATGTGCTGATGCATTACTTGAGATTTCAATATGTGTTGCAAACTCATATCTAGCACATTATAGAGTGCTAAAAATTGTTTGACAAAAATTTTTGCAGATAAAAAAGAGTTTATGGAAAAATTTTAAGATGCCTACATGACCGAAAATTATAAGTTTTTTATTTCAACAGAAGAAACAAGCTCTTCAGAATAAGCTTGATGAATATATTATTGATTGCGCACAAAAAAATCAAAACGATGTTTGAAAATATCGATTTTTGCCCACATTCATACCCCCTCCCCTCCCCCACTAGCCCATATAGAGAAAAAATCTAGGTAATTTCACTGTTAATATAATGGCACACTGACGACATCACTTACAGGTAAAAACTGGCCATTTATATTCACAACTGAAAAATGAAAATAAAGAGAAGATAGTCAAAAAGAGCAATGTGGGCGTGGCTAGAGACTGCAAAAAAGCAAACTTCACCGCTTGCCACGCCCACATATTTCAATGACTTGACCGCAAAGTTGCATTCGTACCCCTGCACGTGAAAGAATTCCTGAAAGATATTATTTTTATTTTAGTATGCAAATGCACGAGAAATTCTCTATAACAATCAGTAAGATTCATTTCTAAAATAGAAACTCTTTTCGGCTGCAGAAAGGGCTTTGATGGAAAAAGAGAAGTATGATATCATAGATGTGGGCGAAAGTTGACGAAAATGGTATGTTCGGGCTTTTTAGAGAATCCTTTTGGCAAGTTGTGCATGTGGTGCATTTGCACACCACACAATCTTTACAGCGCAAATACCTATTATAATTCAGGATATGCATTCGTAGAGACCTTGCACTAGCTGTAGATGCGAAGATGATCACTAATAATTCAAAAAATATCCCCCCCCCCCCCCTTGCCCTCCACTATGAGAGGTCAGGACGAATAGGCGAGCGAGCAGCGGCTGGCAGCCGCTTTGCAAACACCCGCCCTTGAACTTCTCTCGTGTGGCGTTTTTTTTGCCGTTCGTCCGTGCCACAGCCGCGAGGCGCACGTTCTGCACGTCTCGCAAAGCTCGTGAGCGTGGTGTGTGTGCTGTGTGTGCGTGCGTGTATATGGCGTATTTCTAATGAAATGCGACGGCCGACTTCGAAGGGAACGAAGTCGTTCTGGCCCGGTGCCAAACGACGTCGACGACCGCACAGAATGGCTATGTGATGTGGCCGATTTGTCGGCAATAATAAAGGCGAGATAAACCTGGGAAAATGAGAAATTCAGATTGTGGGTGGATTCGACGCAAATGCGTTGGCAATTGAATCTGTGATACATTTGAATATGTAGCTGAGGAGGCATTTACAAGACCTACGAGAAATATTACCTACATTACCGCCCACAGAACGTCCAAAGGCTCTGGGATGTCTCGACATTCAGCGACATTTCGGTAGTGCTTTTTTCGTTCGAAATCCATGCATTATGCGAAAAGTTATGGCGCTGCGTAGTTTGCGTGATTCGCGTGATTTCGCACAATCGACGGGAAGTCGCGCAGCCACCGAGAAATCCTCGAAAATTTTGCACGTTCTGTGATAAGTATTATAATCATGTAAATTTGGCCTGAGTTCTGCATTACAAAGAAAGGGTCACACTGTAGGATTACGGTAATATTGAGGCTTGTGAGTGCATCCTTTAAAAGATCATGTTTCAATGTTGTTTTCTTGGTATTATGACGTCTCAACAAGATTTTGAGTCTCGAAAAAATTACAGTAAATTAATATAGTTGGATTTTTTATTTCTTGATTCATTTATACTCTATCCAAGCACATATTGAACACAATACAGTTCAAAAAAATACGCTAAGTCTCTTGCCCTCCCCTCTCTTCTTCTAAATCCCTGCAAACTAAGCAGATCTTTTCCTATAGCATTACATCCACATACACTTCCACACAAAACAGCAAAGCAGGCTGATTACATAGTCGGAAAAGTCCATCTATTGCGCCCGTATGCAAGAAGAATTGCCTTCAAACTAGCTACATGAACGTTCTATGTATTATTCTCAGTGTGTAGCATGTCTTTTCCACATAAAGGAGCTGCTAAGCAAGGAGAAGATGATGAGACTTGCCCTATAATGCGCGTCTCATCCGGATTAGTGGGTACGGATAATAATGAAGAGTGATATTTACGAGAAAAAGGCCATGTCATAATAGATAGAGCTGCATTAGAGCATATTCAAGAGGTAAAATGTTGGGGGAGCTTTTGCGGGTGAGTGGGGAAAAGAATGAGGTGGATAAGGAGTTCTATAACCGAAAGTATTCTCGAAAGGCATTTTATAGCTACCAGACTTCCTAGATTGAGGAAATTGTGGAAGCAGAAGTTTCTCGAATTGAAATCGGCAAACATCTCTCAGCTGAGTTTCCAGGAATGTGTTGCTCGCTTAGTAAGACCGATTATCAAAGCCTGAACCTCGTGTTTATGTGTTTAAATAGATTACATAAGATTACGACATTGAAAAATGAGTCAGACTCAAGTTATGACACATAATAGTGAATCAAGTATGTGAGGCGAAGCGAGTACACAAAAGAAAAACGAGGAATAGATTCGGTGCCTACGCATAATTTCGTGGTTTTGAAAAAAATCTGTGATTTGTGGTTGGAAATTTATGTGCTATTTCATAAGTTGTGAAGTTTCAGTCTCCTATATAGAAATTTAATAAACGCAATTGGTCTTTATGCAGTTCTTAACAAATTTGTCGAATAGACTCTCACTTTGGGGAAATACACCTACTACACCAAAAACCTAAATCAGATTTGTTTCACAAAAAATTGTAATCTCTAGTCCACAATTTTATTTGCTGTTTCATTTTTGGTCTCATTTAATCGTACAGCCTAAATAAAACACTCAGACTATATGTGTAACGCTATTTTCTACAAACTCTTTGATCTTTTTGACTTTTTGTCAATGATACATAATAATCAAAAACGAAATAAATTGGAAAAATCTAAAACGTATGGTTCTACGTAAGCAATTCCCATTTCCTTTATGATATGAATGTCAAATTAAACGTTTTTCAATTCATTCCATGATACTTCCGTTGAAATCATTATTTCAATCTTTTGAATTCAATACAAAAAAAGGTGAAGTCACAAGCCACTAATTGGGAATTGTTACATCCAAATTTATTGAACAAGTAATAAAAGTTCAACTCCCACATTGCGCTTTCAAAGATCAGGAAAAGTGATTTCACGTACAAATCCTAGAATTAATTTAGATCAGCAACAAAACTGAAGAATGACTAATCAAATAAATGGAAGTTTGAGCGAATGTTTAGTTAGGAAATCAAAGAACCACAAAAAAGTTATAAACGAGTAATAAATCGTGTGAGTAGTTTAACTTGTTTAATAATGTTAGAAATGGGCGATTACGGAACCCACCTTTACCAAAAAAAACTACAGAACGGCCAAGTTCCCAAAGCGGGAACAATTTTCTGAAGCAGCCGATTTTTTGTTATTATTTTGATTGTTTGAGAAACCTAGCCGACGATCCCTTGTTCGATGAATTTCGAACTCGTAAGTACAAACAACGATTTTGTTTGTTTTCCAAAATTTTTGCTTCGCCACAATTTCTTTTGTAAATTGTACGTGCCATTGTTACTGACGTATATAAGAAGTGAGAAAAAATGAAAAAACGTGGGCACGAGGTTATTCTGAGGTTTATCAAAAGAAAAGACTAGCAAAGTAATAGACGAATCAAGACGAAAAACCGCTTTTTTTTTCGTACTCTGGACAATAAGCTTACAGTACATAGTGAGTGCTTAAACTTACTTTGTGAGAAAAAGCCCGCGTAATAGAGTAAAATGTTGCCAAGTGCAAAGAAAAAACAAAAGAAATTGTCAGCTAACCAGGCGCAAAAAATTGGCTGATGTTAGACATGTTATTTCGATAAAATGCGATATGTACTTCATAAAGCAAATCACGGATACTCACCTATAGAAACTTTGCCTAGTTGTTTTCATCGAATGAATGAAAGTTTTTCATCAGCGGCTTACAGGGAAATCCAAATGCAAATTGAAATGCTGATGAGACTCGACTCACGCACACAACACATGACAATGAAAAAAAGAATGAGAGCGATAAAAAACGTTTGTGGATGACGGATATGCAAAGAGGATGATTATCATATGGCTGTGACAGCGAGATCTCCTTGGGATAAGGAAAGCCAGGGAAGGGGATGAAATTTGTAGCATACCCTTTGATTCAACTGGATTCGCGGCTGGAAGGCGGGGCTTCGTGACCTAGTTAAGGCTAGCAAAAGATCAGAGAGCACGCTTGCGAGGGAGACGCAGACTGCGTCGCGGGTGCGAGCGGCCTCAATTAGGTCATAGAGCCTCACCTCCCATCCGCCAATCTTTAAGTAGTAACTTGACGCATTAGTACAGATCAGCAATATTGAAATTTTTAACTTTCTTTTAAAAATCATAACTTTTTCGTGAGACGTCTGAATAGCACAAATTACAGTTTGAAAGATAGATCACAAAAAGTAAGCACTGACAATTTTAGGTACTTTCGTTATGTTTTAATTTTTCCGCCTGACTCAACATGAACTCAAGCGGTCTTCTTTCATCTTTATCTCTGCAATTTATGTTGATAATAATGTCGTCAAAGTGCCATGGCAAAGAACATGTTCTCTTGACAAAAACTACATAGTGCTAAGTAACTCCAAAAACCAAAGATAAATGATGAGATGAATTAACCCTCTAACAAAAGAATTTTCCAAGGCAAAATATTTTGCCATTGGCAGAGCAATCATATCTAAGCGTTGACGGTGCATTCTGAGCGAAAACAGCTTAGTTAACGAAATCAGCTCGTGCTGATAACGAAAACAACAACAACATGACTTCAGACCTAGTCATGGATTAGAACGAAGCGAACAAAGTAGAAAGCGAAAATGCTCTGTTTAGAGAAAAATGCGATAAGTAATTACAATATTGCGCGATACTTGTTAGTCTAACTGCGTTGCACAATCGAGAAGAATTTATAGTAATTGATGAATAAACCCTTTGATTCAAATGACTTGGCGGCTGGAAGGCGGGGCTTCGTGACCTAATCAAGGCTGGATAATGATCAGAGAGCACGCTTGCGAGATAGACGCAGACGCATTGCGCGCGCGAGCGGCCTTAATTGGGTAACAAAGCCCTGCCTTTCAGCCGCCAAGCAAGTTGAATCAAAGCTTATATGCTGATTTTTAAAGGGAATAAGATAGGTGTAGTAACAAGTTTTGAATCAATACTCAAAAAAGGATAAATTGGTTTGCGCCTTCATTATCTCTCTATCAAGCTGAAAAATGCGGATCAGCTTATTTATTTCAAGACATACAGTCTTCACAAAAATTTTTTTTCCAGTTTCAGTACTTGAAAGCTAGGTCAAAAATTTTCATTCCAACCAGCTTTGCGAAAAAAAAAACGATAAAAACGAATTTCTTACTTGCTTTGCTATCCTGTGCCCTTTATCTTTGACTTCTACCAATGAATAAAAATAGAATTTTCCAGATCTTACTTTTTTGGAACTTTTAGAGCTCAGGACACTGAAAAGCGAGCGACCAAAGTACTACGCATGTCACAATCTATAAGACGATTTCCAAGTTCGCAACAGTTTTTTGTAGCCCTTTGTCATATTCAGTTAACATTTTTTCCGTGAAAGGAATTTTGACGTTATTGATTGATTCCTGTTCCTCTTTACACCTTGAGAAGAGGGCTCAAAAACTGCGACGCTTCAACATGCGAAGCGGTCGCTATGAACGCCGCTGATGACTTCTTGTCTCTGGAATTTTCTTTATCTTAACACTAGATAGCTTCGAATTTGAAATAATCCCCTTGGAAAAGAAATCCTTGATTCAATTCAAATTCGACTATCTACCTTCGGCGTCACAAAAGCGGTCGCATGAATTATTCACTAAGTCTCACGATCAATGAAGGGCAATGTAGGAATTCCGTTTGAAAAACGGATTCTATTCAACATGAGTCAAATGAGTGGCAAAGCAAAAAAGATTTGTTTCGAATAATGTGGAAAAATACATTTGAAAGTGAAAAGCTCATGAGAAGATTCTCAGAGGGTGAAGCCCTTAGTTTCTTGAGAATGGACCAAATAAAATGATAAACAGGATGAGCAGAGAGGAAGTAAAAAAATCTGACTTCGATAAAGGTGATAGACTGTTGACCATCATCATCTGAAGTAATTATTTGAGAAATCTCCATTCCTCTAAAAATCACTAGTTTCACTAATGGATATTACGATTACGGTAGTTCTCAACCGATCAATTATCGATCGCCCATATTTCACTGAATTTTGGACGGCATACAATCGAAAGTTTCAGCACATGTTTTACAACGCAAATCCCATAGAAAGGGGGCGATAAGTATGCTTTCACACCTTTTTTGTTCAAAAAAGCCGAGTCTAAACCAGAATACATAAGACTATCATGACTTATAATAACGGGCTAAGGGTTGTTTACGTCTTTTTGTGTGTCTGTGTGTCTGTCCGTTACGAAATTCGTAGAACATGTGCCAGCCAACCTCCTGAGCCCAAATTTTGCACGGCGCATGCTAGCAGCATGAAAGTCCAATATACAAAAGCGCGAGCAAATCCGTCGAGTGGATCCGTTAAAAACTGCGCGCCAAACGGGTCCACCTGGCTTCTGTACCGCAAAATTCGGTCCGTATCACCACTTTTTGCAGAGTCGTGGATGATTTTGGTAAGCAGATGTGCAAGCGATGGAGTTTAGCCAGAAAAATGGTCGAAAGTTTACTACATAACGAAAACGGCGCCAAAATGAATTGGTTGTGTAAATGGTCAACTTGCCAAGGTTCTAGCCAAGCTTTTGAGAAGATTTTCGCACAGAGATGTAGCTCACGGTTATCATTACCTTTATGGCGACTACCAAGCCATGACAAATCCAAAAACCTATTCAAATTTGCGTTTGTCTTCCTGCGAAAAGTTTCATCCACTCGAAATCACCGATCTCACGTGAAAAGACTTTCTAAATGAGTGGTTGTTTACATTTTATTCGTGGTAGTCGGCATAGCGCGGTGAGTTCCAGTGCCACGATTTTACGAGAATGAGTAAGGCACATAGATAGTAGAGCCAGTGCGAACCTCTGCGAAGCAGAGGTGACGCACTGGTAAATCATATGCGGCGACAAATTGAGCGTATGATTTTGGCATCACAGATCTCGGTTGCGAACAACTTTTCCAGCTCTTTTCAGCTAGCGGTTTTTCATAATCGCTCGTTGCCGAATATGTGGGAAAAGAATAAATAAACAGGAGAAAAAGAGGTGGAGGGGAGTGGAGAGGAAGAGAAAGAGGACGAGGAAGAGGAAGAAGGACGACGACGAGGGAGAAAAGAAGGAGAAGAAGGAGAAGGTGGTGGTGGTCTGGTGGTGACGATGGTAATGGTGGTGATTTGGTGATGATGGTGATGGTACTGGTGATGGTAGTGATGGTGATGGTGGCTATGGTGGTGTTGGTGGTGATGGTGATGGTGGTGATGGCAGTTAAAGGGGCACCTTAGGCCCCTACTTCACGCGATTTGGCAACGTTCCAGATGATTATAACACAACGTGAACGCGTTCTAGATATACATTAGTAGATTATTTTCGTTGTCTGCTAGTGTTGGACTTCTAGACATCTGGCTGGCAGACTGCCAGATCGCGAGGACTGAAATCGCGCGGAGTATGCCTAGGGCCGCAAAATAGAAGATTTGCACATTGGTAAGCTTGCAAGCAGGATTATGATTCGGGAGAAGGTTTATAAAATCTTCTTTTCTCTGCTCCGCCTAGAAGACCCAAGAAAACCGCACGAGAAATGGTTGAAGTAAATCAACAAATATTTTTTTAATGAAATTTAAATGATGAATTCTATTAGAATCATGGATTGATAACCGGTAGCACTTAAACTTTTGGCATGCGCAGGGGAGGGAGGGGGGGGGGGTGGGAGGAGACAAAGTTGGAGGGTACACGATCCCCCAAAAAGATGCGAACTTCATAGTCTGAGCAAGGAACTACTAGAAACCCCGAAGAAGATCCCTAAAACTGCAGGATATCACTTAGAAACACTACTGTAACAGGTGACCAGGGTGATGCGGGGTAAGGGGCGAGAGGACAAGAGGGCGGGGGCCTATTCATGCATCCTAGCACACCCTGCAACAAAAGGTCGTCGGGACTGGAGGTGCTGGCCAAGGCGGCGGCGGTTGCGGGGTGTGGGGGCTAGCGCAAATTTCGAATTATGATCACGAGCGCGCGCTCGTCAAGGTCAGCTGGTACCGGCCGGCGTCTTCAAAAATCCGTGTGAGAGCTGTTATGGCTTTGTTGACACACTCGAGGATTCGCTATTGCGCACGGATTTTCGTCGTCCTTTGAGAGGGTGTACGTGTGTGAGTGTGTACGTCTGTGTCTGGGTCTGCGCCACGACCGAACGGCTCTCGGAAAGTGTCTAAAGATGCAGGCACGAGCGTAAAAAAACGCGCACGAACGGGGGCAGCCAACTGCGAGCACAGCTGGCTGCGTGCCAATGTAGCATAGTGACGTCGTTCTCTGAAGCGCGTCGCATTGATGACGTCGAAACGAAAAGAGAATAAGAACGAATGGAAAATGGACGTTGTTGTTGGCTGAACGCATTCGTTGCCTGAGGGGTTTCACAAAAACGATGAAAATTTGAGAATTTTTGAGTCAAATACTTCAAAGAAAGATCAAGCAATTATGGCGAATATGACCACAGTAGTCTGAAGATGAGTAGTTATAATTCCCCCATTAAGACAATTTTATAAGAAATAGTGCAGCAAATAGGGTATGTATGGAAAGTAAAATATGGACCATCTGATCTGAAGAGATGTAGGAACGTAGACTTTTTTCAAGAGTTTTTTGTTGATTTAGAGAAAAAAGTGTATAGGGCAACTTATGAAAGAGTTCTGGGAGCTGTATCGCACATTTAAAAGACTGTGCGAGCCCTTTTATCTATGTGCTCGCAGCATGATTCTCTCCAAAAAATGATTTTGTGATTTCTTGAACAGCTACGCAAGAGAGAACCACAACATCAATCGCAGTTTTTTGCACACGGAAGTTGTCATCCTCTGAAGTTTCCTCTACGCCCTCACAATGTACGAATCTAATTAAAGATAACATTCAGGTAAATGGGGCAGACGTTTCTTATATGGAGAGGATGGGAGGCCTACAATCCAGAAAAGCTGCTGATATGATTTATCCGCAGCAGCGAAACTCATCCCTAAATCGTCTCCCAATACCGTACTCTACCCGAGGAGGCCGGTCTCAGAGTACGGTACTGGACGAGAGTTTAGTGTTTGATTTTTCGGCCACATACCTGTCTAATGAGCTACCGATTGAAGATTGGCTTTTCCATAAAACAAGTCCACGTACCCAAATCTGCTGAAAACTGTCTTTCTGACTTCCAGAAAATGTTTGAAAAAATCGTTTTGTGAAATGCGGGTGCTCGTCTAATGACCGACTAAGTGAGGACAAACATTGGATGAGCTTAGTTGACACAAGTAAGGCGCTCGTGTATCTGATTACAACTACTTACGTGGATGATCGACGGGATTACATTTAACCATCGCTCCTCCCCCTTCCCCCATACTTCCTCATCTCTTTTTTTGGTATTTTCGGAATTCATTACGCCTACGAAAACTGCACTCGGTTAGAGAATATACTCTCTCCCCTTTATTTGTCAAAAGAAGCGGCTCGCATTGTCTAAGACAAAGCCAGCTCGTGGAATGATTTTTATAAAGTGAAAAACTTCCTGTGTAAATATCGAAATGCAACATGAGGTAACCTGAGCTGAGTAAATAATGGTAGTCGACGCAAATGAAATGAATCTAATCGTACAAAAACATTGTTTGCTTCTCTACGGAGAAATATTGATATGAAAACCTAAATCGGATTAGTGGAGAAGCCGTAGCTGAAGAAGAGAACGTAGGATTTCCGGATTATGATTTTTATAACGATATGCATCAAGATTGTCATAAAGCATATTGAGCAAATAAAGCGTCATATATTCGATTATGCACTGCTTCAACTTCTTGTTTTGGCTGTGGAGGGGGGAGGGCTGAAGGAAAGGAGAGATTTATTTTGTAGTCTGTAAAGTTTGAGAAATACTAAATGTTTGTAAAATGCATGGAAGCTGAAGCGAATGCGGATTCAATTTCTACCGCCTTGTGAAGTAGCCTTTGATTCAACTGGATTGGCGGTAGGAAGGAGGGGCTTTGTAACCTAATTAAGGCGCTCGCGCCGGCGACGCAGTCTGCGTCTCTCTCGCGCGCGTACTCTCCGATCATTCTTCATCGTTAATTAGGTCACGAATCCCCGCCTTCCAGCAGCCAATCCAGTTGAATCAAAGGGTACGCAGTGTGCCGCTCGCATCGCGTCGCAACCGCTTAACTTATTCAGACAACGCCTTCGCGCGGAATTGGACTATATGCACTTCCGCTAACCATGTTTTTCTGCAAAGCAATGAAAGGAAGCCCCAATAGAAACCTAACAAAATAGATTGAACAAATTTTGTAAAACCAAATTTTTGCAAAGTGAGATTTATCAAATTATCCACTTGTGATTTCTAGCAAGAAGAAAATGCGTGCGCACACGCAAAGCTGCTGTTTAACCAACGGTTTAGTTTACACAGCTGTTGCTGTCGGCTACAGTAATGTGATGCTCAAATTGCAACATTGCAAGAGCTGAGAGGTGCAAAAAGAAAATGTAAAAGTTGTGTTTGACGAGAAAGATGCCTGTCATGCGGATATGCGCATTTGCGTGCGTCTATGCAACGTTAGGTGAAAAATCTTGACGAAAAATGCAGACAATGAGAAAAGAAAATGGATTGAGTACATGATGGCTAACAATTTATGGACATTTTTCATAGCTCAGACATCATAAATACTTACCCGAGAGTTTTGTATTTCTGTGATGTTGTCCGCCATTGCAGAATTTGCACGTCTAAGCTGATTCACGAATAAACTGCAAGTGATTATGGAATAATGCAAAATGTTGTAGGATTTATTGAATCGCTATGAGCGAAGTCCTTAAAAATCGCACGTTATAACTAATGGCAACCTGGATTTGTGACATAGTGTGTTGTTGCACAACAATCCACGTATGGCAAAAGAAGCATGAACAAGTAGGAGAAGTAGAATGTGCACAAATTAAGGGCTCTAATTTTTCATATCCAATTATGTGCCGTAAGCTTGTGGGAGTTTTGTCTGGTGCTCATTCTGCAACTACACAAAAATACAACCATTACAGCATATGTAAGCGTAATTCAAACTAACGCTATAATCTTGCACGAACAACAAATTACATGTCTCGATTCCCAAACTCACGCGGAGGCGGTACATGCGAGCGTATCAGCGATGCGGTTGTCCAGCGGGGTAATTGGTATGCCCATGGCGGCCTGGCAAGCGCGAAGAGCATCATAAAATATAGAGCGTTTTGGACATAGGTTTCCCTACATCTATCCTAACTTTTGGGGAAGTCTCTACAGTCTTTGCGCAACCGAAGCCGCGCTGCTACCGCCCGCGATAACTTGCGGTGCGGCATTCGTTGCGGAAGTTGGTAACGATGCGAACAATGTGACGTTTGACTCCATTCTGTGCAAATATTGATGCGGAAGTGCCATAGTTCGTGGCAGGGGATGCATGACGAGATTGTAAAAAATGTTCGATAGAGGAAATACTGAAATAGATAAGTAAAGAGGCTTCTCGCGAAATCAAACTTGCTACCGTAATCTGCCCTACTTGCGCAAGTTACGGCAGCAAATTACGGTAGCAAGCTGCGTTTGAGTGGGAGCATAGATACTTAGCCGTTAGCAAGATGTTTCAATGTGGTCAAACCGCTTTTTACTTTTATTACATCGTCGACATGAAGAGTCAAAGTAAGACAGCTGTGCTTTAGAGATGCTAATGAAACACTTCAAACGCGCGCGAGTAGACTGACGTGCTACAGTGTCAAGCCACCACCAACGTGCTCCTCGTGACAGGACCCGCCCAAAAAGTGAAAAACGTAGACGAAACCTGTTCAATTACATGTGCGCGACACACATTCCAACTTTTAATAAAACTCTTCAATTGTGGAACGTGAAGAGAAGAAATCTGTGAAGAACGTTACGTCATTGTGGTGAAAGAGACGGAAACTGACGACACAACCAATTAGTCGCTAATCGAAATGAATGCGTCGTTGAAGTGTGTACGGTAGGCTTGGTATACGATAGAAAAACAAGCATTAGTGCTTGAATTCGATAGGGTGAGTGGCCCAAAGAAATTCTTAAGATGGACTTAGTTCTCTTTGAGATGGAACAAGATTTAGAGATTCGATGACTAATTGAGCTGATAGCCCTGAAAATACGAAAAGGGAAGAAGATATCATTTTGGGGCGGGGGCGGGGGGGGGGAGAGTCACTGGCAGGTATGGGAAAATGACTCAGCATGTTTGAAAAATATCCATCGGGAGCAAAATAGTAAACAAAGTAGAAATCTGTTTTGGGGAGGGGCGGGGTGAACGGAAGTGTCCCCCAAAATTTTTGGGGAAGCTTGCAAAAATTTTCGCTGCCAATAAACCAGAAATTTCGAAACAAGCAAGTAGGCCTTTCCCCTCCCCCCCCCCCCTCCCAAAAAAAAGTTTGCAATGCGAATTTGAATCTTTATATAAAAATCTTGCGCTTATTCAAAAAGGTGAAATTGTGGGAAACCGCGTGGTCTCGCAGCGAACGCGCCTGCTAATCTAGCACCTTTAAATTACTGGTTCACTAGTTCTATAAAATTTGAAAATTGTTAAGATTATTTGTGGATAAAAACACGACCGCGCATTTCTGTAATTCGTGTAGAGGAGTTATGAAAATTTTGGGACCTATTCTTGGGTCTCTCCCCTTCCCCCCCCCCTCTTCCCCCCACTCTGATTGCTTGACTAAAGTTGTAGTGAAACTTTTTCAATTCAGTTCTCCCTTTCTATTCACCGTGGGAGAGAGCCTCCCAAAAAAACGAAATTCTGCCATTAATCCTGTTACCTTTATCTTGCTGCGTCTTTTAAGATCATGAAGTATGTTTTATTTGTTTTTTTTTAACCTTTACATTATAAACGCAGCTAGGATTCTCTCTTTGAACTTGGGCAGGAATTATGGGAAGAAAATCGCTCCCTCAAACTTTTCAACCTCCCACCTCCTGCACCAATCATCTCTTGAAAGCTTCAAGCCATTCCACATTTATTGCCCACATCTTTTTTGTGTGAGGCATTGTCAAGAGCCGTCTCCTCAACTACCACTTTCCTTTTGTAAATTGACGAGTGTAAAATTTTGCAGCGAATTTATTGCGTATAAAAAACCGGTCGGCAATTATTTGATGCTGGAAGAATAGGCGGCAGGATCGCCTATGAGTATTGCCATGCCACCTAAATAGATGATTTTGTTTTCTTTTCGTCATTAATCTTTTGATAAATTGCGCACGATGTGCATCTTGCAGACTAGACAAAGCAAAAACAGAAACTTGGCAAAGAAAGCAAAAAAACACTTCATTTCACACTCAAAATCATGAGCTCTCACAGCAGCACCTCTATATTCAATATGAGTATTCAGGTAGATCACAAGTTCCCCTTATATGGGTTACGAAGTTATGCATATGACTTGGTTACTTGTAAATACCTGGAATACCTTTAAAACCTCTCAAAATTCAGTGAACCTTACAAAAGTCTTTTTTCAATTCCAGAGTTGCAGGTCCGCAATAAATTTTTTAAAAAATTCTTGGGGGGAGGGGGTAGTTAACGCCACCCTTTCTCGGACAAAAAGACTCACTTTGCTGATAAGCACCACCTTCGGGCTACTGTTCCTCAACGGCATACAATAGCATGTGCGAAAGGATCAGTGGTCTGCGGAGACGGTATTAGTTTCTCTACCCCGCCCCTTTACTTCAATAAATTTCTTGAGCCGATGGGCACCGCCCTCAGGGACTACTGTTCCTCAACAGCATGCGGCAGCATGTGCGAAAGGAGCAGTGGTCTATGGAGGCGGGGTCGTTCCTTCACCCCGCCCTTTTTATCAACAAAATTTTTTTTGACCGCCAGGCAGCAGTCATTCAGCCGTTTCTGTCTGAATTTTCGAATATTCGAATAATCTTCTCGGAATCATTAGCAATAAAATTAGAAAAGAATCATTGAGATCTTCTAACTTAAGTTTTTCGGCTTTTTTGTCACATTTGTGGTACAGCAGCAAAATTCTGAAAAAGATCTGAAAGTAATGTGGGGCAAGAACTTTATCGAAGTCATCGGGTAGTTCTTGAAATAAATATGGGTTTGGGTGTTCTCCCTCTGACAAGGAGGCAGTTAGAAAAATTACCCCTCATGCATCGTCGCTTATAGGCAAACAATATAAAGCAATTCAGCAAGTGGTATGATGTGTTTGAAGAGGGGCTGAAAAGGGGAAAATTTTTTTGGGCATTTATACTTCTAACACTTGCCTATCCATAGCCCTAGCAAATGAGAGTCTCGCAGACTTTACCAACTTTTTTTTTCTCTTCTGTGAGTACACTAGGAACGGACAAAATAGGCCGTGCAAACAGTGGTCGCTCAACGAACGTGGAATGTGAAGAACTTCGAAACAAAAAATCAGACGGTTCTTTGAAGTCTGTCTTGTTTTTATTAGCACTTGCGCGGATGAATGGACAGTCTGGGAGTGGGACAGAAGAACTACCCCCAAAACAACTCAACGCATCAATCAATAAAGATTCAGATTTCTAGAGCGGGTCGAGAGAGAAACGAGAGGAGGCGAACGCTAACGCACGGACTAATGCACGCCTGTGCAGCAGCGAACGGGAACCCATCGACGGCATAAAAACACATTTACACTAGTAAATCATACTCTCAGGCGCACATATGCACGGAGACGACGACGAGCGGATAGAGGGAGGTGTTGGCAGCTGGCCAACCGCCGCTGCTAGGGGCCTCTTTAGCCAAGGGAAGCGCTAGCTGCGAAGAAAGCGAAGCCGACCCTGCTCTGGTCGCTGTTCTCATCCTTAGGAAGATGGACGATGTGTCATTTGGGAAGATGAAAGACGCTTGGAGACGCTAACCTATCCTGTCCATGCCCACTCCCCCCCCCCCCCAGCATAGTAGCTGCTTTGAACCACAACTTCCCCTCATCGCTGAAGAGGTCATTTTGCACGACAGTATCCCAACCACCGCGCAAGACTACACGTCGCGAGCTATACTGGCCCGCCTCCCCCCCCCCCCCTACCCCTCTTAAACGCAATGTCCACCCAAACTGACTATAGCGAAATTTTGATGCTGCATAGCAGCGGAGCACCTGACTAAGTATTCGCCCAAGTCTCGCTGCAAAAGGTGAATTTCGAAATGAGAAAATTTCTTCAGAAGGTAAGAGCGGCCAAGGTGACTCCGCCCATCAGCGTGAGTGGTCTGGAGGTGAGAAGTCTGAAATTGGGCTTTTTATATCTAAGATTGCCATGAGTTTTCCTTTCACTATGATTATCAAAATTTCGACATTCCTAGCTATTCTGATGCCCATTTTTGAACTGACTATCTTTTGATCACCCGCATTGGTGGGCGGAGCCACCTTGGCCGCTTCTATCTTCTGGGGAGATTCTCTCGCTTCGGGATTCACCTTTTGCAGCGGGACTTGGGCGATTAGTTGGTTAGGGGCCTCTGTACAGCATCAAATTCCACCATCCTCAATTTGGGTGTACATTTTCCTTTGATTGCTTTGTCAGATTGTATCGCGCGCGATGGCGGTCCTGTGGAAATGCTTCGATAGCGTTGCGATCAGCGAATATGTCTATACCTCAACCCCCCTCCCCCCCCCCCCCCCCCAGCGGCCGTCTACACGATGCTACCGATGCTGATGCAATCGCGCGCGGCAAATGTGTGTGCGTATGCAGCCACGTTGAAAAAGCGCGCACGCAGGACGAGCACGATAGACGAAGGAAGCGACGCGACGCATGCACGCACGCCACATGCAAACACGTTGTTGGTGAATTTATGGGACGTTAAGTGAACCAATGGCATTATTCGCCTATTGCCACGGCCATAAATATATAGCACTAAAGGAAATAATTATTTGTTCATGACCCCCGCAAGTTTCTGGAATCTTGTGACGTTTATTTCGTGGCACATGTGTTGGAAAAGGAAGAAAATGATGGGGCGGGGGCGAGAAGGTATATTGCCATGAAATGTGAAGTTCCGCAATTTGCCCCCCCCCCCCCTGAGAACAGGTCGCGAAATTTTGGAAAGTACTTACGTGGGACATGAAATTGTGCAAATGACTTGTCTGCACTTGTAAATAATTGAAATAATTTTTAAAATTCAAAAAAAATTCATTTCAACCTTAACAAAAATTTTTTTCGGGGGTTTTGAGCCCGCGAAAATTTTAGAGAGCATACCAAAAAATTTTTCGGTACTGGGGTAATGCCACAAAAATATGGATGCGCTTGGAGCGTGGTATTACTTAACACATTGACGACGACGCCTAATTTTGCAGGGGCGGCGCTGCGGGACAACGCGATTTTGCACAAAGCTTTTTGTGTTGAACGGTTTTGTGCTTATTTAGAAATGCAAGATTGTTTTGTTAACAACTATAAACATTTTCTAGAACAACGGACCCTACAGTTCCAAAGAGTGGAAAAATTGAAAAAATACCAATATGTGGAAAAAATACGGCCTACAAACAATATGACTTTGCAAGAGGTGTGGGCCACCGGTGGTCCACATCGTTGTCAATGGATTGACAGCTGTGCGACCAACTGGGCAATAAAGCTTATGGTGCATGAGACGTCTGCAAAAGGCCCTGGTCTTTTATCCGCCCTGAAGAAACTGTAAGGGCAACTTTCATTGCGTTTTTAGAAGTCTACACTCATATAGAATTTCACAAACATTCATAATATGTACTTCAAAGGAGGTGAGCTAACAATAAATTATCAAAATTCGTTCCAGATTTTTTGACGTCTTTTTCTAACCAAAAGATGCTGTTTGAATGTTTTGATAAAAACATGAATCAAACAGAACAAATGATAATTCATTCAGAATTTTGTCCAAATGATAGAGACATGTTATCACCACAAATCAAGAATTCGTTTTTTCCATTTCCCGGAGGCTTCTCTTTGCTCGTGCAAAAGCAACCGCATCCTGTGGTTTCAAAGGTAGTCGTACTGAACTGGCTTAATAGCATATGGTAGATAGTGGTACGAACTCCGCCCCGATCCGCTCCGCGGACCACTGGTCCTCAGGCGATATGCAATCACAAGACCTGTCTGCGGGGGCGTCCAAAAATGGTGGAGTTCGTTCCCCTAATCCGTACTGTCTTGCGAATCGGAGTGCACCTTGAGGCAGAGCTTTTGGTTTGATTTACGGAATTTCTAGTAGCCTAAGCTTGATTTTCCAGAATTTATTGACTTGATAAATTGATCCAGAAATGCTTTTGTTAAAAACATTTCTTTACAATTACAAAAGCTTTTGCTTTTGCTACTGAGGCTTTTGCTCCTTATGATACAATTTATAGGGGATCTCGACTACGAGACCCATCTAAAAATGTAGAAAGTAGTATCGTAGGTGCGACTAACAGAAATGAGAATGGACTATTGGCTGAATAGTTGCTGAATCGAAACCAACTTTGACTGAATGAGAAAAACGCAAGGATTGCAAGCATTTTTATTTCGAGGGGGAACATCGAAGGGAAAGACAAGACGGAAAGCGAATCCTTCTAAAGCAACATGAAGGAATCCAGACGTAACATACGATTAGTTTCAGCGACATGTCATATATAAAGCAAAAAAAGGAGAAGAGAAGAAGGAAGGAAGTAACGCACTTTGCTCTTCCACTGTTCGAGGGAGATATTTTGACAGTTGCTGCAATTGACGCCAGAGATTTTAAAGACAGGATGGAAAAAATTGTGCTAGAATTTGCAAAAGTGCTCCATTGCATGTGAAGGGCACGAATTCTTGAATGCTTGATGGCACAATCAGCGTAGACACGATTTGACAATTGGTCAGTTGACGCCAGAAATTTTGAAGGGACGAAAAAATTTTGCTGGAACTTGCTCAACTGCGCTGTTACATGTGAAACTCACAGGCAAAGATTGTTCCGGGTCTAGAGTAGCAGGTTCTAGTGCCGAAAATGCGCCGACGAAATCAATCGATCAATACGCAGTGTTCCATTTTGGCTCCTGCACCCGGCGCTAGCACGGCGCTGGAACAGCGATGGCACTGGGCACAGGGACTATTGAACACAACCCTTTAGGCTTCCTGGTATGAACAAAATAGACCTGTCAGAGTTAGAACCAGGAACGGCATGCTTAGAGGGAAGGTGGATATCATTTGCGTGGGTGCAAAGTGGAGAGCATTTGTACTCGTCTGTACATGATATACGCGTCTCCACACATCTTTACCATTAACAGCTTTTGAACAAGTCAAGACAGGGCTATCACTGACATGCTCTAACGCCTTCCACAAGCGCGCAATATTCAATTGATAATTGAATGAAATGGCCGAAAATGAAGGGCCGCTTACGGAAATTAAATGATGGGGACCAGAGTCCATATGGAACTGGATGGAAAATTTTCTATGCAGGGCATGGCTAGTTTTTCTCAGTGGATTTTCACGTTAGTGATAAATAATAAGTGGTATATTTGCTTTCAGGAAAATACTTTCATATGATTTTTAGGTGTCACCCTCCGATTCTTCTCATAACTTTTTTATGCATATCTACAATAATTCGTTTCGGGTAGGGACCTGCAAAAAGTTTCAGGAGCACCACTAAAAATTTTTCGGAGTGCGCGGCTGACGCCACGCACCTTCATTGAAAAATTTTTTGCCCCCCCCCCGGTCGGAAATGCTGCGACCGCCATTGGTTAGTACCTAGAGTTTCTAGCTGACAAGCTCACAAAAATCATAAAAATTTCCTGTCGCCTCGTCCCCGTCCTCCCCCAGTGATGTCATTCTACATCGCTCTAAATGTACTACAAAGATATTCAGTACAGAACCAGCGAGCTCAAAGATCGAGCACTATGGTTACAGACGTTCTGGAAAATTTATGAAATGGAAGCTGATTTGTACTGAAAGTTCCTACCGTAATCCCAAAACAATGAAGAGCGATCAGCATTCTCTAGTGTACCACACAGGCTGAACTGACTCCATAGCATGCTAAGTAGAGTTCTGCGAACGGTATGGAATTACCAGTTATGAAACATTTTTCGCAAGAAATCAGTCAAGTGGACAGTGTGAACGAGTTAAAAGAGTTTAATAAATGATGGAAATTGTCGCGGGAAAATCAAAGTTAGAACTCCCTAAAATTTAACGGACTTGAATTGCACGAGATTATCAAGAGACGTGTATGATATACATCATAATAACATAGAATACGACCATACTCAGAAAGTTTGGGTTAAATTGGCGATTTTACGGAGTTTAGCCATAACTACGGCAGACATTTTTCAAGAATTTTGGTGGATTTAGACTCACCTCGATGAGGAGAATTTTTTGGTTTACAAAATGTAGCTAAAATACACCAGGCATGAGGTGAACCGTGAATATTGGTACGTAACTGTGCATAATCAACTTTTGAACTCCGTCACGGTAAGACAGAGTTAAGACAGTGTGAGTGAGAAAAATTTCTGTATTAGAGTGTAAAGACGCATTGAGGATAGTAAAGGTAGGAGATATGAGCGGACAGATATAGTTGCGAAAGAACTATTTCATACTTTGATGCTGATGCGCAAAAGTTTCTGAGACATCAGGTTCAAATTAACAATTTCCAGCGTATCAGTGCAATATTTCATGCGCTTACAGAGAAGATACATGTGCGCTTTGGTTTTAATATATTCTATGAAAGAAAGGAGTTCTGTTTAGGAAGGTAGTCACAGATTTCCCATGCGAATTTCTCTAAGAATTAAGGAATTTGGCAGACAAGCGAGCTTGGAAGAACTGTTTACTACTCACGCTTTTACCAAAAATGCTTTTACTTTTACCAAAAATTTAATCCTCAATAAAAAAAATTGCTGATAACCTTGCAGAGATGTTGCACTTTCCTTCTTTATAACGTGCCGATTAGATTTTTGGTCTTCCTCATTGGTGCACTCTCACCACTGAATCACCCAAAACAAAATAAACTGAAAAATCAAAAACCATAAAAGCACCAGCAATTCCAACTTCGATCAAATTTCAGCGACATTGTCAGCTATATAAATTGCTTCATGTTCAAGAACATTAGCCAGGAAGAAACCCCAAAAATATCTTGATTTATTTGTAGTTGAATGTAAACATAAAGATAAAAAATCAGCGCCTGCTTGCAAAAACATATACATAGAACTTTGACGTCATACGAGTTATCGCTTGCGTAAGCAGAAGAGGATAAGTGGATTGGCATCCGGATTGCTGATAGCTTTCTGATAAACAGCAAAGTTCCATGCTTGTCGGAGAAAAAAGGTCTCCGATGTTCAATTCCAAATGTTGGCATTTTTGTTGCGTTCGAAGTCAAAGCTCTTGTGAAAATTAGGAGAAAAATGCCCAGACCATCCATTCTGAGCGATGAAAGAAACAACCTTCACTTAAAAACCTCAACATTAGGGGGGCCTCAAATGCTATGGTGGAAAGGCACTTAACTTAGGTCGGCCTTTCAAACGATACATATATTATCAGCTTGAAAGAAGTCAAATTCTTGTCCATAGCTGCGAAGCGTTATTCTTAGAAGAGTTATAAGCTTTTTTCTGTGCAAAATTTGCATGTTTATCGACCTAGTGATGTCACGCATCAACACTCAAGTGATATACTGCAAAATGCTCCCTACAGCACCAAAAGGCTGGATTCGATGTTACTTCAATATTCCAGCACCTTTTCCAATTAGATTATAAATGCAGACTCTCTTCCCATAATCATATGCGTCAATAGCCCGTAAACAACTCTTTTGAGAATAATGCTTCGCAGCTAGGATCAACAAACTTGGACTTAGCGTTTGAAGCTGATTACAAATATATGCTTGGTTTTACATAAAGCCGACCTAAGTTGGGTGCCTTCCTTTGTAGGATCAAATCCATGATAGATCAACCGTGAATGATTTGGATAGGGTGAGTACAACTTAAACCTTGCAGTAGCACCAATGAACATGAATTCCATGGTCTCAGGAACTGAAATATGCCACACAACAGCTTTGCAAGAGTTTTCCTGGAAATATTAGGTTGGTGCAAAAGCTTTGTCAGTTTTTTTCAATCCATCGGCAAGCACGCTAGAATGAAGATAAACAAACACTTCAAAATGTGTTCGATGCAGAACTTCTTCCTCTTTCCAGCTGCTTAACTCTCATTGCGTTTCGCTGCAAGAGTGACGAGATATTTGCTGGATATTGCAATCACTTTTTACCATGTCCAACTTTCGTCAGTTTTCAGAATTTTTCTCAGAGACTTCCAAAGAAGCCTTAATAACCAGCAGGTAGGGCAAACCTTTGCCAACAGAAGAAATTTTTGTAGCCGTACGGCTTTTCCTTCAAAATTTCTACGATTTATTTTTTAAAGTGACCAAATTTTACATTCAGTCTATTTTAACCTCGTAGAACATAAAATGTTAAACACTTCAGTCACCGATCGATGCAACTTCTTCTCCTCCTTCCAAGGCTTTTCTTTTTTTGCCGAGACAGGCGAAACATTTTGGAAAATCGCAGTATTTCTCAATTTTAGTAGGACGACGTATCCTATGTTTCAAAATCTTCATAATTTGAAGCATTGAGTGCTGAAACCTCAGTATCCTGTAGGTTTTGCAGTGTTTGGTGCAATAACAGATTGTGCGATTTTTTCAAAACACAAGATCTAGAAAATTATTTAGCAAAGGTCTAAAAAAGCAGCTGAAAAAATTGCTTCTATTGGCAAAAGGTTTGCCCTATTTGCTGGTTATTAAAGCTCCTCGGGAAGTCTCATAAAATTTTTTTGAAAATTAGCGAAAGTTGGACATGATAAAAATGAGTGGTTGCAGTTTCCAGCAGATATCTCGTCACTCTTGCAGAAACACAATGTGAGTTAAGCAGCTGGAAAGAGGAATAAATTCTGCATCGGACACATTTTGAAGTGTTTATCTTCATTCTACATGTTTGCCGATGGATTTAAATAACTGACAAAACTTTTGCACCAACCTAATGGAAGCAATATTTCTCATAGCACCTCTGTATAGGGCGCACATGAGTTTCAGGAACCTAGAGGAAACTAGCCTCTCAAAAGCAGAGGCTCGGCAGAATGAGAACTTTGGGATATGCATCGTTCTCGGTTCCCCCGGATGAGCTAAGTTCAAGACTCTGCTTTGCAGCTTCAAGAGATATCAATAACCCGCTTTTCCAAACGTGAAAAATTCTATTTGGGCGGACAGCGTATGCATGCCCTCTAGAGCGCGATTGGCTCGTGGGTGAAGATACCATACCCACCGTACATGGGCCAATCGCGACCTAGAGGGCAGGTATACGGCGTCCGCCCAAATGGCATTTTTCACGCCTGGAAAAGCGAGTTGACATTTTTTGAGGCTGCAAAGCACAAGATTTGACTTAGCAATCCAGGAGTGAGAACGATGAATATCTCAAATTTGTCATTCTGCCGCTCCGCTGCCTTTAACGTTCTAGAATGCTATCTAATATGGCATAAACGAATGCGGCATTATTTCTTTGTAGAGTAATTTCGTCTTTGGTGACGTTTATTAGTGCTCGTATTTCACGAGGAATAGATTGATATATCTAGTGCTGCACGGTTGTAGTATAAATCCGTGGAGATTTCTGACTAGAGCTCCCGTCGTCTCTGCCGTTTCTCCTTTGCTCGCCTGCGTCTCTACATTCCATGTGCTGCCTCGCTTTCCTCTCCTCCCCACGCCTTCCACGGAGTCGGGTTCACATTTCTCCGCTTCTTCAAATCCAATCCTAGCAAATCTTAAATCATTCTACACGCTGCTTTGGCAACTTGGTTGAACTCAACTTTTGGATAAGAGCGTGAAATCTGGGAAACCCCTTCAGAATTCATCCATTCTGTCTTCAGGTTCCACTCGATTCATCCTGATTTTGTCTGTAGTGTAAATAACGTCGCAGTACCTGAATTTATCACCTCTGGCACTCCCTTTGAAATTTACAAAAATGCGTTTTCTTTTACAAAGGAATTTTGGGAGTGAACTCGCAATCATTTTTTCCAAGCTTAGGGGATTCTTGCTCAGAATGAAAGTAAAAGGGTAAAAGGTCACAGAAAATGCTGTAATGTCCATCTACAATTGATTCTAGTTTCAGTTACAGTTCTCTTATCCACTCAACCTAGCTAAAAGACTTGTTTGATTGGACGTCTACTTTTGCGAATTTCATTTTATTCGATTACCAGTGCTTCACCTCTGCTTCGCAGAAGTTCGCACTGGCATCGTAACCGTGGTAAACTCACTTTCTGAGAGCTTGTCTCTCAAATCATTTTTCGGTTTATTGCAACGTGAGCCGTAGTTAAAAATGAACCATACTCGCTTCTTAACCTCACATGATGTTTAGTATCGTAAATCATTCCTCACTGTAATTTCGTAACGGACAAACTCCACACAACTTCAGATTAAGCCGCTTATTATAAGTCATGATGGAACTCTTAAAGCTCTTTGTGATATGTACAACACAACATTTGTTGCATGAAGAAAGTATTCAATACAGCCGAGCTTAGCAAACTTTCTTGATGCAAGCCTCACATTTTTATTTCTTCGGATAAAAAAAAAGGAAAAGCAAATTTCTTCAAAACTGAAAACAAGAAACTGAACACTATAGCGTTGACTATCAGTCGATAGTTTCAGTAGATTAGAGCTGAACAAATGCTACCGTTCGAAAAACTTGATGAAATGAGCAAGAGTTAAACAAGGGAGTGTAAACTGTGAGTTTATCTTTTATGGTGAAAAATAAGCCAAAAAATCTAAAATATTACATGATCAGCTCTAACTTACAGCCAGTCAAATACCCAGTCAATGGGAAATCGATAAGATTGCTTGGCTCTGCCATTTGGTTCATCTCGGGGCACTACTTCTTCAATTTTTGTCTGGGCGCGTGGTCAAAACCTTCTTCTTTCAACATGTACTGTTCTTTCGAATTTTTTTGCTTTCTTCAACTTACTGGTAAGTTTCTTTTACATAAGGAGTCAAGTGTTTGCCTTCTGAGCTAGAAACGCTAAAAATCTGTGCTACTACGCCGTTTTTTGCTCAGTTCAGTCCATTGTGCTTAGAAGTTTTATGTATTGAACTGAGGTCTGCTGTGTATAGTTATAATCTCACCTTTTTTTCCTTTTTTTGGAGGACTTCTATGTATCGTCGAGTCATTCGTAACTTAATATGTGAGCATGCACACAAAGCGTTTCAACGGACGGCACCCTTTATATTAACTTCTTAATCAAATCTTTTCTAGCGTAATAAAGTGTTAAAGTGTATACTACTGACTAATTAAAATCCTTTCAAACCGAAAGGGGCAAAGAAACAAGGCGAGGTCGCTGAAATGAGCAGTTTCCAATCTTCTATGTTCGTCAAATAGCGCGTATGGTGTGCAATACGCATATTAAGTTACAAATGACTCGAGCATATCTTCTATGTATCTATGTCTTCTATGTAAACTTACAGTGACATTTGAGCTACCGTAACCTGCAAAAGTCATTGAATCAAACCTTTCATTGTGATATTACCAAGCAAGCGGCCAATTAGGCATTTGAATTGTCGTCTGGACCCATTTACCGTACATCTATCGTAATCTTCCTCTGTAATAAGTGTATACAATACGCGCTATATAAATGCTGTACTTTGGTATGTAGAATAGATTTAACTTTCCCCAGTTTTCGGATAGTGGATTTTTCCAAAATAGTTTATTTTCTCAATGGCTGTTACTATTCTTATCCCTAAACTATAATTCACCTACCGTATACCTATCGTAATTTTACATACACAATAATCGCTTGGTAAATGTTATAGTCTTGCCAGAATGTGTGATAGATTTTTTTTTCAACATTGAAATGATCTAAATCTTTCAATCATTATTCTTGATACTACTATTGATTTTCAACTGTACTTTTCATATTTGGCCCAGTCGCTGCAGCGATTCGGCTATTTCGATCGCTCATCCCATTGAAATCTAATGGCTATAAATCAGATCGCATTTGACGTCCCTCAATTGTTGAATGTTGGCTGCTTCTGAGTCATGGCTGCATGTTTGCCTTCATGCGAATCTAGTCGGAAACGTGTGGAAAATTTCTCATACTATATTCTAGTTGTCCATCTTTTTTTGCTATATAATGACTTAATAATGACACTTTAAAATGTCGATTCATTATTTAATCTAGTTCTGTTCACCACTAAAATTGTTCTACCAATTATTATGTTGTTTTGCTCGGTAAATTAAAATTAGACACAAAAAAAGAGCGGGGAACTATTATACATTCATTGCCCACGCTTGGAAATTGCTTAGAAATAATTAAATGTGTCACTAATACTTGAAATTAACATTAATAAGTTAATCAAATCAACATCATGGTTATATGCTGGAAATCGAGACTGCATAAAAAAATCTCGAAGAAAGCTAAAAATATTTATTCGCAAAGTCTTCATGTTACATTAACGAAGGAGGAGAAGTGTCCGTTTTTTTAACCACTTTAAAACCACACACAATAAACAACTGGATGAGCTTGAACATGCATTCGTTGCAGCTTTTCCTTCTCTTCCTTAGGGATACATTTTCGAGTCAAAGTCTTGTATGCTTTTTTTGATAATTGCCAAAATTCTCCACCCGTCATTTTTATCTGCTCAAAGTTAGGCTAATTTTTGAAAATTAAATTCCAAAATTTCGGGAATGGTTAAGTACGAATCAAATAGAGTAATCTTCGGACTACAAGATGATATTTTTAGATTCTCCAAATCTGCTGTTTTTAGCTTCAAAAAATTATTTCTTCGATGGTATCGAATTTTGGCAAAGTTCTGAAACACGTAACTGCAGCAAATGAGTGAAAAATTCTAAAATTTCTGCGAATTGAAATATGATTCATATTAAAGATTATTTATGCAACATAACCGAGTTTGATTTGCTGCAAAAAGCAGCTTTCTGGAATTTTCGGTACTTTTATGTGGTAAACGTGATCAAAAAAGCCTCGGTTTTTATTAAATAAATAATCATAATAGTCTTAGTAAACGCGGTTCAGGTCTAAAACGTGCGCAATGTAGTCAAAGGTTTGCTCTATATAACGGTTATGAGCGCTCTTTGGAAACATCAACATAAAAATTTTTAAAATTCAGGAAATTTTGGCGTTACTGCTGAACTACTCAAAAAGCCATGGCGATAACATTGTAAAGACAGGGTAGATCAGAAAATAAATATAGCTTAAGAAAGAGCATAAAAATCTGAGTCAAGTGCTGCCTAAGGGCCGCATGCACTAATCTCGCCGCTGGGGAGGGGATCGCAGCTCAAAAGAAAGCTTTATATTTCGAAACTCCAGATACCTGGATTTCACGTTGTGTACCTATCCGTAAGTATTCCTACTACCCTTCACTATAAATATGTTGAACAGGCGCGAGAAGCTGTACGAACCACATTTTCCAGCTTTTGTATGGTCCCTGATGATCCCCGGCGCTTTTCTTTAAAGTCATTTTTCTTTCTCCGAAGTCAACGAATAACCTTCAAAGTTGTGCAGATTATCTAACCGACAGTGCTAAGCATGTTCGTAATGAGAACAAATGATGTTTTGAAGTCATGAAATTTTCAATAATCCACAGGTCGAAATTTGAGGTTTACCGAAAAATTCGACTTTTCAGAAACTCATTTCTTCTCATCAGCAACATGCTTAGCACTGTCGGTTTAGAAAATCTGCACAACTTTGGAGGTTTTTCGTTAGAAAAATGACTTCAAAGAAAAGCGCCAGGGATCATCAGGAATCATACAAAAGCTGGAAAATGCAGTTCGTACAGCTTCCCGCTCCTCTTCAACATGTTCATAGTGAAGGGTAGTAGGAATACTTACGGATAGGTACACAACGTGAAATCCAGGTATTTGGAGTCTCGAAATATAAAGCTTTCTTTCAGCTGCGATTCCCTCCCCGCGGGGATGTTAGTGCATGCGGCTCAAGTCGTCCATGGATTAATGTTCTGTAAGTTTTAGTGAGCAATGAAAAAACGGACAAAACTTTCGGGACAACCTAACATTTGATCATTTTGAATATAATTAGTGCTTAAGCTGGTTATTCGTAATGAATTTACTTTTGTAGTCATTATGGTAATCAGAATGTAAAAAAATTGCCTAGAATTCCAAACTGAGATGAATTAATCATATGTTTTGATAAATACTGGCACTTACAGATTTTACTTTAATTGTGATAAATTTTGATGCAGAATGTGAAACAAATTTCTAGTTTTTTTTTTGTAGTTGTGAAATTCATATATTTATGGTATAGACCATTACTGTGAGCAAGTCTTATTATTAAGAATGAATTTATTTCTCTAGTAAATGACGGTTTTTTCAAGTGTTTTTAATTTTGACGGCATGTGTAGAGTTTTTTTTTTCAAAAATCGTGAGCGAGATGTAGTGTTTCCTTCAGAATGTTTTTCTCATTCCTTATTTGATTACACACTTTGTCTCCAGCCTTTCTACAGCTTTGGTCTCTTGAAAGCCAAAACGTGTTTGCCTGTTGAACAAAAGTACGAATCTTTTGTGATTAACAGTTGCCTTTACCTACAGAATTTCATATCGTATTGAATCAAGAATTTTCATCGTTGGAACGGGTGGTGGGGGGGGGGGGGGGCGGGGGAGGGCAGTAGGAAAAGGAAGTACGATGCGAATTTGGTGACCACCCATTCTAGTCTTGTCCAGCTGGTCTCTATGAAAGAACCAGTTCCTTGAAGAATTCTACGCTTCAGAGAAATCGGCAGAGGTAGCGCTCTCACAAATAATTTCTCCCAAACTTTAAATGCAGATTTTTTCAGATTATAACCTGTGATGCAATATGAACTATTAGGTCGTCCCAAAAGTATTTTCGCTTTTTTTAACAAGCGCCACAGTCCGCAGAACAAAGGTTTATAGGAGCCCTTGGCAGCATTCGATGCAGTTTTTCATGCTCTTTCAAACGGTCATCTTTGCTTAGCAGAAACAATGTGCTATCAGAAAATTGCGATAAACTGCGACCCATGCTTTTTACCAAGGTCAAGTTCCACTATCTAGATTCTCGTACTGATTCCCCGAAGAAGTCCAAGTAATTTGCGGATAGAGGAAACAAAGTAGGATACAAAACAGTTTCGATCTCCTTCCCAGGGCTCTCCATAATTTTTTGACAGACTTTTGAACAACACCATCGAATTTTAGGAGTCCACGCAGACTCGTCAAACTTTACTAAATTCCCGATTTTTGATACTTTCAAAGTGGATTGGGATTCAGCACTAATTCTACGAAACAAGTGAGCGTTCCGGGGTTCAGAATATCTAATCCTTGATTTGTCGGGTACAGCCTAGGGTTCCGTAAAAAACATGAATTTTGTCGATTTTATCCTCCAAGACTTCTCGAATCAGGAACAAAACATGTCTCTGAAAGAGGAGAAAATACTGCGTCGATTAACACCCGGTTGTTCGCCGGCTGTTGTTCTATGAGGTTTAAGTTGACCAAATATGGAATTTGATAGCATCGAAAAAATAATTTTGAAAAATTTTCAAAGTAAGCTATGGAAGGAACAAAAATTTTTTTGCACCCTACTTTATTTGCTCTATCGACAGGTTACTTGGACATCTTCGGGGGATCAGTACAAGAATTTAGAAAAATAGCTGAGCTTGAATTTGGTAAAAAGCATAGGTCGCAGTTCATAGCAATTTTCTGAGAGCTTATTGCTTCGTCTGCATTATAATGATGGTCATTTGAAAGAGCATGAAAAATGTATCAAATGCTAGCAAAAGCTCCTATAAACCTTTGTTCTGCGGACTGTGGCGCTTGTTCAAAAAAGGCGAAAATACTTTTGGGACACCCTAATATTTTCAATCTTCAAAAAGCCGTACTCGATTGGTTTAATTTCTGATGAACTGCATCGAGGGCAACGACACTTTTGGCCATTTGTGCGGGATCGTTACCTTGACGACAGCTCGTGACCTGTTTTCGAGCTAGATAGATTTAACTCGCTCACGTTTTATTTGGTTGCCTAGTACTACGCTCTTTTTGAAATATAGTGGTGGTGTTCCGCATATTCAGCAGAAGACGCTTTCCTTAGAAACAAAAAATATAAGTACAAATATTGACTACGCAGTTTTTTTTCTCCGCAAAAAATACTTGATGTACTATATGATATCAAATTTCATAGTTCTCTCGCATTTCTTGTACAACACTCTGTGAAAATGTTTTTCTCCAAAATTGTTTCCTGAATTATTTATCAGGAAAGGCGGATTCTGTTTAGTTCCTGGTCAAAAGGATAGAAATTACCCAGGTATGTACAAAGTATTCCCCTTTTCAACCGTATAAGTAGGTTGCTCTATAACAGGGCTCGGCACAGCTGGCATCGGGTCAAGCCGAATACCATTTTTGTGACAAAAAGCAAAGGGGATAACGTTTTCGTGACCAAAAAGAACAAAAATTGCGACATTTTCCTAGTCGACGCTTCGTTTTTTTAGGGTTTTTCACGTTTAGGGTCTAGGGTTAAAGGGTACTTCGTACGAAATTTTCAAGATCAAAAGGGGCTTCGTTTTAAGATTTTCCTCGTGTAAGCTCGTGCCGAGCTCTGCTCTATAATCGCTGATCTCAATCTAGGAAAAGTAAGATATTTAGATTGATTTTTTCTTTCCCTTTAACTATGCTCTATACCATCATGTATTTTATGTTCGATAGAAAAAATTTTTGACGATTGGTATACTTGCATAAATTATCCTAAGAGTTTTCAGCTGCTTAAAACAATACGAAGCCTTTCTACAAATTTTATGCTATGCTAAGACTGAAATGTTACATCAATCTGCGGGTGGTCGCAATTTTAAAAGCAAATAAGAGAAGGATTGGTGATTGTTTTTGCACAAGTGCTAGGTTGAGAATACAGCAATCAAAAATCTGGCAAAATACTAGTAGCACTGAAATTCAGACACTTTCTAGTAGTTTCATAATTATGAGGTGATTTGCATACACCGAAACTGATCAATGTCTGATCTTTTAACATCATCGCTTAGCTCAAAAGAATGATAGATGTTTTGTGATAATCCGATAGAACAGGAATTTTAGACAACAATGAACCCTTTACAAGCGCATTTACGACCAGGCGGTTCTAAGTTTTTCGCGGTTGGAAGTTTTGCCCATGAACTGGCTTGAATGAGTCAGAATGAAATTGGTCTAAGCCTCTTATTCGATTAGTCAGCACTTTTATTGCAAGGACAAACCAGCGATTTCAACATCAACAAATTTCGGAAGTTACAGTAACCGCAAATTGAGACTACAGAAAAATATCATTCATTCTCTGACTAAGAGACACGAGCAAGCTTTGCGTACTTCTGGTTCACAAGTTTATCAGTGGTTTTAATGCGTTTTGGATAATTTACTGTTAGGTTCATGGAAGGACATGTTCGATCTTGTTAGATGATGCGAGTTGGAACATGTCTTTCAACGAATACATATAGTAGTAATTTACAACGCGTTGGAACGCGGTTATGAACTTGTTAACCAGAAGTACGCAAAGCATGCTCGTGTCTCTTAGTCAAAGAATGAATGATAATTCATAGTATGATTGTTTAGCAAGGTTTTAAGTTCTTTCAAGTATTCTAGCTCTGATTTTCAAGTGTTAAAACAAACATCACGAAGCATAAACATTTGTATGCAATAAAGTCATTGAACCAGTCTCAGTCGACAAACTATCAATACACAGTACATGAACTTATTCTGAAGGAACTCTAAATTTTGTGGCTCCCAAATTCGTCTGCTATATACAGGGTGTCCCAAAAGTATGTAAACACTGTTTGATCGTTAATATTTCTTTTCCCAAGAAGTCTTTTGCCTATCAGGTACCATTTTGTGGAACTTGCTTCAACTTAGATTTACAGTATGGAGCGAATCATCGATAGCTCTTGATACTGCGAGTTTACGGTAGAAAATTTCAGCTTACAGCATTATTGTGGATTTATCGTGTTTCATGAAAAGTTTCCAAAAAATAACTGAAGAGTGATCTACCAGTTTTTTCACGCGCGCTGATTTCTTTACTAAAAATTTTACGGGTTTACAAAAGCTTTGCAAATGGTGTAATCACGATTTTGGGGACATTATAGAAGTAGCCATTGCGGTTCACCTGGCAAAACTTATGAAAGAAGCGCTGCTGTAATGTGCAAATTCCATAATTGGTTTTATCGGTTTAACTAGCCTGGTATGAAACTTTTTAGGTTGTTTGGCGTGCTTTCTGAGACGGATCAGGACCCCTAATGGCGCACGTCCCTTCTCGAAGCTTCTGCCGTAATCCTACAGTAACAAAGAGCGATCGATGGTTCGCTCCATATTGTGAATCTAAGTTGAAGCAAGGTCTACAATATGGTACCTGAAGGTAGGCAAAAGACTTCTTGAGAAGAAAGATATTAGGGCTCAAACAATTTATACATACTTTTGGGACGCCCTGTATATAATCAACTTCTACGACACTGGAAGGAGATTCAAAAAAATTTCTTTGAAGCATAATAAGTGTTTTTAGACATAATGACCACTGATATGATAACTGCCAAGTAACTAGTTACTTGTTTTCTCGTTTTCTAACCTACCTATGTATCAGGTACGGCTAAGTAGTGTTTTGCCCTTTTGCCCTTAGGCACAAATTGCAACAAACAAATTGCGCCGAGTTTTTCGTCATTTGTGAGAGTGCAGCGCAAATATTATTCGCATTTGTACGTATTTTATGTGTTTCTGTCGTAAACGCACAATGAAAGTTTTTTTCAGTCATGTTGCTGAATGGCAGTACTTTCGTAAATAGAGCAATGCCCTGTGTGCTAGCGCTGTAGTAAAATCCGACCTATCAATACGAGCCTTTTCACTTGAATTCGGCACGGCGTTGGCACGGCGTTGGCACGCACATGGTGCGATAAGCGTTACTCACTGGACGACTTATTCTTACGCATTATGATAAATGCAGATTTTATCAACACAATGTCCCATAGTGTACAGTGTATAGCGTTTGTGGTCCTTGTGCTATAAAAAATGACTAAGCCCTTGAGAGCGCATGAGGTGCGATGCCTGCGCTGACTCATTTTGTGGTCACTGGCATCACTTTATTGTCCATTTTTTCCCTAAAAAGTCAAGCTTTTTTTTTTGTATAACTATCTCTAGCTGAGAACTTGATAGATTCAACTTTTCTTGACATATTTTTTCATTTTACAATAGTTTTTCCTTCGCAGCTCGTTCAACATTGCATTCTCCTTACCATACCCCTTTTTACATGCTCCATTACCATTACCTGATAACGTATATATAGAAAATCGCAGTAAACCTTTCAGATACGCCCTAAACTCTTGCGATTCAGCAGAAAGCTTGAGATTGAAACTGGAGATTACATGGTACCAAGCTACAGGGCAGATAAAAATCTTAAAAAATATGTAGGGCATTCGAAAAATCTTGATGATGGCGCGACCGCGCGCGACACGCACGCGCCTGCCGGAAACCGCAGTTTCTTGGTTTCTGTTTCTACTTCAGTGGCTTTTCTGCTTGAATATGATAGTATGTAGACAATGGAAGCAACTGAGCTAAGCGTTGAGGTTATGCCTTTTTGTATGAGTGTTATGCTCCTGTGCGCGCAAAGTCCGCAGTCAAATCCGTCGTCACGTTTTCATAAATGACCTATAATAGAGCTCTTGATTCTGATGTTTTCTTAGTTCGAGTTCTTCTTCCTAATCTTTCCTCTGGAAAGAGTTCTTAAGAGCTCTTAACATATTGGCAGAATGCCATAACTTCTTGCTGACTTTTTGAAATTACAAAATTTTGAAGTTGATTTTATTCGAACTTTCAAAAAAGATTCATCTACAATGCTTTGAAGTACTTTCCTCCCAAAACCTGGTAAGTTCAAGTTCTTTTTGCTTACCTGTGTGGTTTAAAACATTGACATCAATGCTCTAAACTATTTGCATTGATGTAATCACATGCTGATAGCTTGTTGTTTTTTTTGAAAAACTGTCTAGCATAAGCATATAGTATACAGTATATATATATTGTACTTTTTCCAAGATACATAGCAATTTGTGCTAGGTGCTTAAACTTCTTATAAGACGCTTAGCAGCTTTATATTACCTCCTCACTTTTTTCTTGTATTCGAGGTCGCAAGTTTTCCCTTATGTTTGTTTTGTGGCGCGGAGACATTAGCAGTGTTAATGATGACATAAAGGAGTTTTTTAAAAGTTTCTTGGGATGAGATCAGGCGTAACCTAATCGTCTATCCCTCTTTTACTTCCTCAGCTTCTTAGTTACTTGTCCCATTTCCTCTTCGGTGTGCAAAACTCATTTTTGGAACAGTTTCTGCGCGCACTCACTGGCTCAAAATTGCTTCAGCTGCTTTCCAGGTGGCTCCAATATCCAGGCAATAAATCTCGATGTAATCCTGTGGTAATCGGGAACTTCCCTTTTGTCTGCGTCACTTGAGATTTTCTAAGATTCCCTATCCTGTTTCACTTTTGTTGCATATGCTTTATTTGCTTTCAGCTCCTTCCAACTGCACAGGTTTTCTTAGTTTGTTCTTACGTTTGAATTTAGACCAAAATTCTACGTTTTGCCCGCCAGCTGCAACTATTTTCAGTTAGCTTTCCGATTTCACGCTGCTTATTAAGGCTACCGCAAATCTATCACCTTTACAAGTATACCTTGGTTGTTTATTTACTGAGGAAGTAGGCATAATGCTGAGTAAATATTTATCACAGGTCGATAATGAAGAATGTGGCAAACAAGATCGTCGACAAACATTGAAAAGGATTATCCTTTGTTGAATGGCTTTAATTTGAAGAAATGAATCGGCCTTCGTTTGTTAATAGTGTCCTTTATGTTCTTCCAGAATATTTGCAATATTTTCGCAGTAGACTAGTGATTTGCAGCCAATTGAATCAAAGATTACTTCCTTACTTTGTCGATAGGAAAAACTGGTTTGCTACTGAATAGAACAGAGGTATATAAAGAGTGTAAAATATTCTTAACTTTGAGGCAGATTGTAGCAAATATCAGCTAGTTTTATGGCTATCTGACTATATTTGTAAGTATTATTATACTACCGGAAACGAGCTACCAAAACGCCTCAGTCTGCAAGTGACAACGCTACTTTTTTTTTTGAAAGTTTTTGCACAGTGCTTCAATTCCTATCTAAATTCGCTTTCAAATTTATCTTATACATTGGCTGCGAAGATATCACTTGCATTCTAAAAAAAACTCATTTATAAATCCGAGTTCTGCGCTCTGCGTCCATCCTCGGTGATTTGCAAACTATGCTGGAACAACTTGAATGTTCCTATTTCTTTAAACCTGGGCATTGTACAGGGTGTCCCAAAAAAATGTTTAGAACGTTTGATCGTTAATATCTCTCTTCCCAAGAAGTCTTGCCTTGCTTCAGGTACCGTTTTGTAGAGCTGGCTTCAACTTAGATTTCCATTATAGAACGAATCACCCATCTCTCTTCATTACTGTAGGGTTACGGTAGAAACTTCAAAGAGGGTTTTGAACCATGAAAGGCCATATTTTGCCTCAGAAAGGAAACAAAACAGTTTGAAAACTTTAACACCAGACTAATTAGAATTGCTGATTATAACTGTAAAGTTCCCAACTTATTATGATGCTTCATTGAAGAGTTATGCCAGGTGAGAGGTAGCGGCCTTTTTTTCAATGTTCCTGAAAAGTGCGATTACACCGTTTAGAAAGCTTCGTAATCTTGTGAATAGTTGAGTATTGAACTCAGCGTCTATAAAAACCCTATTACACAAGTTTTCACAATTTTTTGAAAAATTTTGAAACGGCAGCTTTTTCCACATTGACACCATATGTTTCAAGTTTCTACCGTAACCCTACAGTAATGAAGAGAGATGGGTGATTCGTTCTATAATGAAAATCTATGTTGAAGCCAGCTCTACAAAGCGGTACCTGAAGCAAGGCAAAAGACTTCTTGTTAAGAGAGATATTAACGATCAAACGTTCTAAACATTTTTTTGGCACCCTGTATATAATTGCATATATGCATTCGGCACAAACAAAATTGGAGATTGTGCCGGAACACTTCTCTTAAGCTAGTAGGCAGTAAAAAAAATTTTTTTACATGCGGCCACTATTTTTAGCGAATGTCGTATCTACCTTTATTCGTTTTTTTTTTCATTTCCAGATTTTCTTATTTAACTCTTTTTTATTATTATCTCGAGAATTCCAAATTTTGCAACGTGTAGGGTTGTTCTTGTAACGTGCAGGTTTTTTTTTTATTTCAGTGTATTTTCATTGTCTAAGGTTTTTCACTAACTTTACTCTACTGCAAAACTCTCAAATCTTTTCCTAGTAAAAAAATGAGCCAATGGAAAATTTTGAATGGCTTTTAGTTAATTTCTTATATATTAACTTTTTTACACCGGTTCGACTCACTTGTTTATTTTACACGCTCTGTACATCAATCTACTTCTTATTGTCGTTGCCAAGTTTCTTGACGTCTTTGCATTTTTCTCTTTTTTTACAAATCGATTTGGGTGTGCACTTTCCGTAAGTGGTTGCATTGTTCACTTTCAATTTGTTCGCTTTCTGGGTCCTTTTTTTGTACAGGGCGTTCCCATCATAATTCGCTAAACGCAAAATTCAACGTAACAAATGAAAAACACTTTGCCACACAGTTTGACAATATTAATTGTTCCTCTACCTTTTTCGATCTGTTCAATTAGGTTTTTTTATGATTCTCTTTCGACTCAGATGAGATGGAACGGCTGAATGACTCTGAATGTGCTTTTTACTCATAAACGGAATGTAATTTTTCAAACCGAAGAACCGTTCATCTGATTTACTGGCCTAAGAGTGTTTCTTTGAAAAATGTTTCTCCTATGTAACATTTTCGGTCTGAGATACGGCCGTATCTGCTCAACGGGGGGAGAAACGGAAGCAACAATTTTTGGTCCCAGTTTGGTTATACCCAGAAAATTTGTATGATGACCGGAAACGGGTGGGGAACGGAAAAGTTCTAAACAAGCCATTTCTCAACTTCAGTTAATATGATTTATTCAATGCCAGATTGAAACAATTAACTTTTTCCCAATACCGTACTCCTGCGAGCGGTAAGGGTACTGTAGGCATGAAAAGTATACGTAAACATAGGATATTTGGAAAACAAAAACCTCTCTGGTTTTTGACATGATTTATAGTCTGCACACCAGGACTAAAAATAATTCTATAGTCAGTGAATTTAGACTGGTAAAAATTTTTTGTGGTCAGAAAATATATCTAAGAATTTGAGATTTCTCTTCCTCACTTCTCCACACCAAACCTTCTCCAACCCCCCCCCCCCCCGTTCCCCCCTCCCACCCTCCAGTCCCTCGCTTCCCTAACTAGTAGTGTATGTAGCCCGATTCAAAACGTATTCGGCTATTTTCTACCTCCTCCTCGAAAACTCGTTCAATCCAAGGACACAACGACCTCGTCGTAGTCGTTGTTTGTGGGGCCGATGCGAGCCCCTGAATCATCGCCGCTTTCAATTCACAGCATGAGACGACAACGTGTGAATTTTCACTTTCGTTCTTAGTCGAGTGAGCTTTATGTTTCTGTTTCGGCTATAGCGTAAAAAACAATACTGTAATGTTTCGTAATGCAGAAGCACGGGGGAGGGGAGGAGCGGGAGAAAGAGAGAGGGGGTGGAGAAGAGTGGGAAGTGCTAGCGCCATTCGAGACATTTTCGCAGGAGTATTATTTTCGCTGACTCATTGTCAGATCTGTAGATGACGTCTACTTCGTGTTTTTGTTTGAATTCTCTTTTCTATGGTAGCCATGTCTATAACCTACTATTTCTCACACAAATGACCGGAACTTCCGCAGAACGTTTGGGGAAGTTCCGCCGGGTTTTCTGCGGTTATCTAGTTGTTAGCAAATAACATCGTGAGAGACAAGACATTCAAAAATCTGCGAATGTATAGGCAGGTCAAAATGCTGCGGAACTGCTGGCAATTTTCAGAATTTCGCAACGTTTTGTAAAAAGTCCTGCGGAAGTTCCTATTTTCAACTAGTACAACCTGAAGATCCTGTGAAAATTTCCTTTTCAGCGCTTCCTTGTAATAGTAAACAAAGCCCCGCGGAAATGTTGCAAATCTCGCTTGTCTTGCGGAAGTTCCGATGTATTGTCTCATTTGCAGTTTTTCTTTTTCCGAGTATCAATGATTGAGAAATAATCGCTTTGTATAGAGATGTAAAAAATTATTATTGCTTCTGCTCCACGCAAGTGAATGATTTGCCAGTGTTCTACAAGGTAATTCCAAGTAGATCTACTGTCTGTCTGTCTAATGTGGAAAATGACAAAAAAAAGCTGACAGATTGTGAGATTATTGTCTTTAGCATCTAAAATACTAAAATTAAATTTCTAATTTCCATTTCTTTCCTGCCACTAGACAGAAATTAGACAAAGATTATGACCTTCCCCGGAAGTCATCAGTGTGAGGGTCGTCAAATACAATTAAAAATAGATTGAAAATCAAGCAAACCTCAATCACATCGTTCTTCCTTTCTGAATGGGATACTCTGAAATAGCAGTTTTTGTGAATAGTGCATAAAAGAAAGAAATGTAAAAAAAAAGTAGGACTCCCTACGGAATGTAGCACAAAATATCTCTTATCTAATCTGAGCTGAAATATTTTCTTTCTTGAAATGCCTATTTTTGTGTATTCCAAACCAAGAACTAAGCAATAAATTATACCATTAGTGATTCTATCGCAAGCTGTCACTAAATTTAGCAGAAAGAAAAGCATTTCAGTTCCTCAGACGTTCTTGAAAGACCAGTCTCCCAATCTGCACCCAAAACTGCCGTCATCTTGCTTCTCCAGAATAATCGGCTTAACTTTTTCTTATCTTTTGCACAGAAGCAGCTTAGAGAAGAGACAAGATTTGACATCACTTGTGAGACACAAAGAAAAGAATCGATTTAGTGTCTGGAATGTTGCATTTGAGCATATTCTTTGTTCTGAAGAACGCAAGCTGTTGACATTCTTTCTTTCTGTGCAAAAGCTCGTAGGAATGTAGATCCCAAGCATAATTGGTCCTCGAAGCCCCGCCTTCCAGCCGCCATTCCCGTTAAATCAAATGGTACGCTAACTCCTCCCAAACTACAAGTCCCAAACTTCTCCAAGCGGGATGCTGGAAGTTTCTTGCTTCCTCTTTACTAAGGAAATCTGTAGCTAGCTAATCATGGTAGCTTAGCAACGAGCATACTTCTTACATAGTAGTACATCATATTATATTCTTCATTTGCTGTTACAGATTTCTTGAGAAAATGACACTGATTTAGAGGCGAATTGAGAAAAACAAAAAGCGGTTTCAAACCGCTGAGGAATTTGGTAGCTATAAAAGTGAAGAAAACTGTTATTCCCATTTTTTTAGTTTTACGATGGCTATTTTCTTATAGCTTAATGGCCACTTCGCGAGTTCAATTTGTTCAAGCATTATAATAAAACGTTTGCTTATTTAAATGAGATGGAATTGCAATATTTTGAATCAAGGAAATTTAATGGGTTTTTTTGGCAACTTGCGATGCTTCCAAGTAGGTAAAATTAGACCCAAATCCGTAATTTTTTTCAAATTGGAATTTTTTTTTTTGTTTTTCTGGCAAGTTGCATTACTTCCAAATAGATAAGACTAGAACAAATTTGTATTATTTTGATAGAAAAAATTTCCTTTTTTGTTTTTTTTTGTTAGCTTGCGCTAATACATCCAAGCAGAAAGATTAAAAATGAATTCGCTATTTCTAAATAAGATTATTTTCTTACTTTTTGTTTTCCTGCAATTTGCTCTACTTCCAAGTAGCTAGAATGCAGCTTTGATAATTCAATTATTCAGCTCATGCTTATTCTAGTTTTTAGCAAGAACATCAACTCTACGATTTGCGAAACCAGTTTTAGTGTTTATAATTTTCTTTTTATTCATATTTTTCAAAACAGTCGGGTCCATTACTCGATACAAAGTCGGGAGGTAACTTGGTGTCACAGATAACTTGAGATTTTTTGGGTGTTGCTTTCTTTAACTCACGAACATCGTCTCAAATCGAAAGTTCTCTTTAGTTGTGAAAGAAACTGGAAATATTCTTGAGAAAATCGCTTTGCAGGTTTATCAATTTTTGTCTAAGTTGTAACAATGCTCAAGAAACTTGAAATTCGTCTTATTGTCTTTGAAATTGGCTAAGGAGTTTGTATATTAAGAATCTGATATTCCCATAATAGTGCAAGAAGTTGGAGTTATTTTTTCTAGAAATAATTCGAACAGATTCCAATTTTGTCTGTGCTTATTAGTTCGAACTTCCACTGCGCATTATTTTATGCCGGAACTGCGTTGCTGCTGCGACTACACAACAAGTTCCCGAAATTCGTAATTACCGTGTTAAAAACTCAATGACCTAGACCATTGAGCGACCCCACGGGTCTCAGCGCTAAGGGGTCTGTGAATAATCGCAGACTTGAGCCCTTCGCTCGATTTTGTAGATCTTTTTCTGCACTTGACAATTATGTGCTCGACACTTGCGATAGAACCAGTTTCGTTTTTCTTTTCGGCCTCCGTGACTTCTTACAAGCTCTCAAGGACCGAAGTACCACTTTTACAGTGAGCGACAGTCCCTTTCTTCGGCGAGCTAGTTGATAGCACACTTTGCGCCAAGGTTATTGCTGTGATTATTACAATATTTGATGTTCTTTTGGCCATTACATGTGCTTCCGCCAATGACATCGCATCTTCGCAATTAGAGCAAAAAATTCTCCTATGTAAACGTTTGAAGTCAGCTATTTCCCCGGAGATTTACATGAGATAAGCACTTTCAAACCTTTGATTCAATAGGCTTGGGGGTGAAAGGCGGGGCTTTGTGGCCTAGTTAAAGCCTCTCGCGCCCGCGACGCAATCTGCGTCTCTCCCGCGCGTGTGCTCTCTGTTCATTACCTAGTCTTAATTAGGACTCGAAGCCCGCCTTCCAGCCGTCAAGTCAGTTGAACAAGGGGTATGCCTCCGAAGATTTATGGAATAAACACTTATATTGTGCTGATCAAAAAGACCCCTTTGAAGACATATTATACAGGGTGTCCCAAAAGTAAGTACACACTTTTCAATCGTTAATATCTCTCTTCCCATTGTGTCTTTTTTCGCCGCTTAAGTACCATTCTGTAGAGGAGGCTACAACTTAGATTTACGGTAAGAGCGAATCACCGACCGATCTTCATTACTGTAGGATAACTGTAGAAACTTCGACAAGGATTTCAGGACACTGGAAGCCATATTCTGCCTTGGAACAAAACCAAACAAGCTAAAAACTCTTATACTAAATTAATGGAAGTTGCTGATTTCAAATATGAAATTTCCACTTTACTATGATGCTTCTTTCTAAAGTTATCCTAGGTAAACCGTAATATCCAAAATCTCAATATCTGTCAGAAATGTGATTACACCGTCAAAAAAGCTGAAAACACTCATAAAAAGTTGTGCAGTGGAATCAGCGTGTGCGAAAACCCTAGTACACTATTTTTCAGATTTTTTGAAAGAATTTTGTTAGATGACATATTTTACAATGATTCCACATGCTGGAAGTTCTTACCGTAACCCTACAGTAACGAAGAGCGATCGGTGAATCGCTCGATACTGTAAATCTAAGTTGAAGCTTCCTTTACAGAATGGTACTTTACTGGCAAAAAAAGACCCATTGGGAAGAGAGATATTGACGATTAAAAAGTGTGTACTTACTTTTGGGACACCCCGTATGATCTTATTTGATTTTGACACTTCCTCAAGAGCAAAAATTATGCACTGTAGTCCTTACAGAAAGCAAACACTGTTGTTAGCATATCGCGATCATCCAAACTGATAAAAAACGTGACTCAAATCGTTAAAATTTCTGTTGGCTTTCACATGATCTGATAGAATCCGCTATCAGTCATGTGCATTTTTTGAAGTCTACTAACAAACAGGGCTCGGCGCGGGGTGGCTTTTGAAAAGTGAAACAAAATCCCCTTTGACTTTCCCAAAATTTTACGAAGTCCCCTCTAAACTATAGCCCTAAAAAATCTCCAAAAAAACGAAATGATCCAAAACGTCGCGAATTTTGTGTTTTTTCGGTCACAAATACGAAACCACTTTGCTTTTTGCCCCAAAACGATGTCCAGCTTGACCCGATGCCAGCTGTGTCGAGCCGTGCTAACAAACGATGTAAAAAGTTGGTGTTGATTGCATCTACGAATGAAGTCCAGAATTTTGTCAATAGTTTTCTTTTTTCATTGAAACCTTACTATATACCATATTGTAACAAACACCAATTTTCTTCTGAAAAAAATAATGAACTTTTCGATGATTTGGAGCATTTTCAGGAAGAGCTTTCCTGAGATTTGCTGCAACACTTTTAGAGCAATAAATTTGGACTTTTGTTGAAGAGAGCATGTGAAAATTGCACTTGGTGAAATTTGTTGCCTTGAAATTGATTTTAGAATATAATATTTTCAGATCGCGCGCATTGCTTGACTCATCACAACAACGTCTGTAAAGTTTATTTTTCTTGAGTCACTATATTATTTGAACTTGTTTACTTTCTTCGATACGATTTTTATACATATGCCGAATAACATGATTCATGCGTAATATTTGCTTGTATATTCCTTATGCAAAGTTCATTCGAAACAATGATCTCTAAATGTAAACGATCAAATGGTAATTCTCCAAAGATTTGAAGTGTGAATTTTGAAGTTTCTGAGATTTTTTTCGTCCAACCACGCCCATTTATCCCTACTCAGACAATCGCAAATGAATTCCGGAGAAAACTGAAGTTCTAGAACTTCCGCGGGAACTCGTATTGTAGCTACCAGGTAGGGCGGGGCCAAGTAGGGAGGGTTCACCCACACGGCCGAATAAGCCGCTCCACCCCGGAAGTTCCAGAAGTTCAGTTTTTCCGCAAGTCATTTGCGATTGTCTGAGTAACTATGAGCAGCTATAGCTTATCTACCAACTCTATAAACATAATATAATAGTAATAAAATGGATATCATCTAAGCACCAGGTTTGAAATTATCGCTCACTTTATCACTTCATAGGTTTGTAGACCCTAGAAGTCGAGCTCAAATGTTCAGTTTTGTATCGATTTACATCCTCTGATGGAGACTCAGCGAACCATTATGATTGAATACAAGATGATTGGAATATAAGAGGACGAGTTTTAAACCAGTATAATCTACCACCGATAACTATAGGCTTTTTTGTCACATCAAATCTACCAATTTCGCAAGTCTATTGATGCAATAAATAGCTCAAAAAGAACAGATGCTAAACTGTCTCACCATTTATTCGAAGTGACTTAAAACATGGGTGACAAACAAGTTTTATGTATGATTCAGAACATTCTGTCTTCGCCGATGACTCATTTCGTCGTGGTGGGGGACATTCATCGCCCTTTAGTTCGAATGTATGTCAGCAAAGCTGGCTGCTCTGTCGTTTTTTCTTCTAGCCGAGTAGGAGATCAAAAGTGGTTTAAGCTAGTCTTTTCGAAACTTCTACCCTGTGTTTGCTCTGTACTCAACATCTAGTCAACAGTCATTCAATAGCTAAGACTGTTCTTATCTACTTGCAGTAACCGAAATTATTTTTGAGTCTGGAAGAGGCTCCTATTGAGCCCCTTTCTGCAGTGAAGATTTCTAACAATAAGATCAAAAATATCCCCGCTCCGCCTTCGATATTGCGACTCATGAAAGGCTTGCAAAGCTCGTTTTATGATTGTTTGCAATTTTAAAAACCTAGGTAAATACGCGGTGATGCTGAACGTTCAACTGCATTGAAATGCTTTCAAAATCTCCTCACAAGTAAACTTGTTGAAATAAATCCCTTGTGAAAAGGTACCAACCCTCGTGATGCCTTTAAAGATTTTTCTCTAAGCTATAGCGAAAATGCTTTTGAAAATAGGTTTATTTCGCCAGACCTTTTTAATAGCGATTAGAACAAAAAAAATTAAAAGTGAAAGTGTGCTGGGCACTCCAAAAATAGGAAAATATCTCGTGTTACCCATTTGTCTCAGCTTTTTCAGCTTGTATTACGTCATCTTCTCAACCTTACATATCACTTCATTGCTGTGCTATTACGTAACTTTCTATTGCTCTCAAGTATTTCCATTGCTTTCTCATTGAAGGCTGGTAAATGCGGCATCTGCAAGTGGACTTACTTTTTTTTTGCATTGCAAGGCTCCTTTCTTGGTGGCGAGCCTGAAAGCTAAGAAAAGAAAATTAATTTCTAACGATGGAGAGCAATTAGGGAGAAAAGTTGAGAGCATTGAACTTTGACCTATTTTTGGATTTCTCGAAACGTAAAGGAAATCGAGAAGGCTTTTCCACTCATATATTTTGAGAAATATCTATCTGCTCACTTCTTCTATATCATCGATCTTGACTCACCTATCTGCTCAAAGTGCATCCTAAATATGTTTGCTATTCAGTTGCTGCAATTAGAGATACAACAAACCACTAAACCAATTTTGAGTTTTCTAAACAATTTTGGGCACTTTTGCACACATAGATTATGTGGTATGTAGCTATAGGTTCATGAGAATCAAAATTTGGAAGCCAACGCAACAGACCTTAAGCAAAATTCACAGGAAGGAAGGAGAAGGCGAATAACAAACATTTTGGCAACTTACTTTGAACTTTGCGCAGGATACGGTCATTATAGGATCATAGTGGAGGAATGGCTTTTTTGCACAAAGCATGTATGCAAAAGAGCCCTTCCTCCAGTATAACACTACAAAAGTTAGTTACTTGCTTTCTGACTTCACCTTTTTCGTGCTCATCTGACATTGCGCTACTGTTTGCCCAGATTTATTGTAGCAATCATTGATACGATTTATGTAGCTTGTTTTTCTTTGATCCCAGTTGAGAAAAGAAAAGTTGGCTTTGCGTGTCCGACAAAAGGATTGTCTCCCATCAATCAAACCTAGATAGAAAGCAAATTGGAACATAAATTGACTGTAATGGATATAAAATGTATAAATCTCGTCAACTTTGTCCGTCATCAATTTTTTTTAGCTCTAACCACGCCTGAAGTGGTGCACTAGTTTTTTTTATCTCCTTGCATAATTTTTCTTAGGACTTTGTAAGTTCCATGTTGCATAACTTCTATTCAAAGCATTTCATTGCGAACGGTTTTGTAATTTCTTGACACTGACTATAAATTTTATGTATACGTTTTATCGCTGGAAATAAATACGAATGTGCCGTCGCTGTGCGGAAATGTTCCTACGCAATTGAAGTTATTCATCATTCAAATTAAGAACAAAGATCACTTATTTTGCCAAAACGTAGTTATCTCATTAATAAGCTGTTATCAATAAGCAGATTATACCCTGAGAGTTCACCACCGTTGTTCTTATCGGACGCGGTATTCTTCGCTACCAAAGCAATTGAACATTTTTTTCGAAAATTTTGGGATTTTAATGCCAACTTGTTCAAATAATTATTTGTACATAGTCTCTCTAAAATAAACGTGCAAGAATTTTTCTAGTTACAACTTTTTTAGTGCCTGCAATTAGCCATCTATCGGCGATACCCTTTTTTGATAAGATTATTTATTTATTTATTGAAGGTATGAACCTCTTCAAGAATGGTATTATTTTATTGCTTGCGCCGGAGTCAAGTTCCTTGTTTTTTTTTTTGAATTTCTTCTAAAAAGATCATTAAAAAAATCTCTATCTGCTTATGCATGTGCCTGAGACTGCAACTTTCCTAATTTCTACCCTTTACTTGTATTTGTTCTATTTTTGTTTTATTTTTTTACTCAGTACTAGTGAACCAGTAATCTATAGGTGCTATTTGGAAGAGCGTTCGCTTCAGGACCCGCCGTGGTTTCCCGCTACTGGAAGATTTTTGAATTGAGCTAGCTATTCTTTATATATTAGATAACAAGTATTTGAAGGAGGATTACTGGAACCGAAACTTCATCAAATAGAAGAAAATCTTTTGTGGAGCATCACCTTATAAATGATGGAGCTCGTAAAAATTTTCACAATTTGCGATTCTTTTCAAAAAAGAAATTTCTTAGTCGCAATTTTTTCGTAGGTTGAGGCAATGAAAGCTGATCTAGTTTTCACAAAAGATTTCTATGAATTTGTTCTCATTATTTACAAGTTGCTAATTTTAGTAACTTAAATCATGATGGATGATGTTCTTTTATTTATTGATAAAAAAAGATTACCGTAATCCAAGCGAAACAACATTAGCTGTCGAATGTTTGAAGAAGGTTAAGTACATCTCAAACGCATCTTTTCTTCCGACATTCAATCGCTTCGAGAATCCGGATGTGTGTAAATAACTCTTTCACCATCACTGCTTAAAACCGGCTTTTCGTCTTCCTCTCATCACCATTGAAGAAATCTCGAATTCTTCTCACAATCGGATTTTCCCATGCATTTTTCCCTCGCTTTTCGTGCATGTTCCCTCGCACCGACCCCATCCACTCTTTCCCATGCGCCTTTTTCTCGAAGAATAAATTTTCCAACCCGTCTGGCGAAGCAATGAACGTTTTATGAGTTTATGAGTCATTATTTGTTTTCGAGGGGAAAACGTTTCGCATCGTTCAGTTTTGATTTGTGTGAATCGTATCTTGTTCTGCCCCCCCCCCCGGGAAAGGGGGTAAGGGCCTACTCTCCCCCATTGTTTCCCAAAAATTGATTTCGAAGGAATTACATGGTATCGGAGAGCGTTTCCAATCAGCAGAAAGCGATATATTGCATTATTCAGCGAGCGCATGAGCATCCGCCCGATGCCCGATGCTATGCCGTTTTTTTTTTGGCCCTAGTGCAGAACGGAATGGAGGACTAGCCTATAGTGCATTCGCGATTCGCATTCGGCTCTCATTCTTTTCGTTCACATGCTCTCTTGGATAAAATGTTCCAGATAATGTAGTCGCTTTTCAGTGGTGTTTGTTGCTTTCGCTGCATTGAACTCTGTTTCGCAAACTTTTCTGGGCTATTGGAAAAAATATATATAAAAACGTTTTTTTAGGCGGGCATCTTTGAGATATCAATATATATGCTATAGAATTTTGTAAATTTTTTGTCTAAATCCAGGTAGAAAAAGGAATGAGGGGGTGAGAAGAGGGTGGGAGTGGCGGATGAGAGAAATCTGATGTAAGTAAAAGGTTTGACCAGACTGGGTAATATTAGCTCGTCTTTAAAAAAAAACTAGACAAAAATCCTCTACGACTAGTGGCAAAACCATTGTGCAATGAGGTACGCTGAGTGAATTTTTGTAAAATTCATAAAATTGTTCTTACCATTTAGCGAAAAAATTCAGTGAAAAATGACTTGAACAAGATTCATTATGGTTAATCCGAAATTGATAGGGACCTCAGTCATCTGGTAGTAAAAGCAAGTTACTGTATCATTTCATTACCAGTACCATTCCAAGAATTTTTGGACCCATATTGGTCTATACATTCCCCCCCCCCCCCCTCCCAGCTTCGCTGCGCTTAAATGGCTTGCGAAATTGTTGAGCGTTTTACATGTGCTGGGAAAATATCGAGAATGCATGGACGAAGACGAACAATATGACTGATTATTTTTCAACATATAAATGTTGATGAATATGCAATTATAATATTAGCGATTGAAATGTTTTTGGAATTCAGAAAACAAATCAGCCTATGAAAAAAATCGTTTGTATGCTAAAGTAATGCCTTGTTTGTAATTTCAGAACTCTAAGCTTCCGAAAAATTCGACAGCCCCCGATCTTTATAGTAATGTATGGTTGTGACTACGTATGCTTTTGATATTCTGACGCTTCCCCCTCCCCTCCTCCCTCCCCCGCCCTCCCTTCCTCCAATCTCCGCCCCCCCCCCCACCTTTAGACCCCAAAGTTTGGGGGTGTATGTCAAGAGGCGCGATTTTTATTGCCAGCTGGACACCAAATAGCACATAATAAGTGTTTTACAACTTTCTAAAAGTGTATGAAATTTAGAAAAAGATATATTGGATAGTTGCATTGGTTGCTCAACCTTTATACTCATAAAAAATCCAAAATAGCAATTCTAAGGTCAAAAACACATGAAAATGCATGTAAGAACAAATTTGCAGATATTTCAGTCCGTTTTGAAGCAAAACCCATGAAACTCAGCAAGTGGTAACCTTAGACAGGTAGTAAGCCGACGCATTTTACCTGGTAATTTTTAGAGACTCGCATAGCACTAAACTGGAGTTTTGAGCTGGTGACAGCCGGAGAAATCGCGCTTCTTGACCGTCTCCCAAAGTTTGGCACACATTTGTACTGAACATCGTCAAATGTTATGAGCTATTTTTCGCGCAAATGGACTTCTCTATCATCTGCTGGTTTTTTGGTACTTTTTGTAGAAAAAATGAAAACTTATCAATCACTCTCAGGTTTGAATGTGTTCAGCGAAAAGTCAGCGAAACACTTAAACGTTTTTGAGTAGCCCACCGCAGTGTCCTCGGAATCGCCTACATTGTATCGCTCATTCTCTTCCATACATAAACAAACTTTGTGACAGTTGTCCGTCATAAACTTGTCCTTGCGCTGCGAATAAAAAATGCGAACGCTTTCGCGTTTGTGTTTGATGGTGGTGGTAGTGGGAGATGGGGGGGGGGGGACAGTGCTTGTAAATCGGAATCGGCGGCGATGTCGATGTCATGAGTCACTGACTCTCACTCGACATCGCACTCGATGTCGACAAACTCGTCCGAAACAGTTCGGGCGCGGTTGGGTCGACATCATCATGGATTTTTCTCTGCTGTCCAGCAGATCGCACTTTTTCGCATTTCTCTTTCTCTGCTTCTTTTGCTGCTTATCTATCGTTTCCCAACGCTGTTTCTCTCCGCTCTCTTCCGCTCTACCCGGTTTCCATTTGAGGGAGTTGCTTAGTCAAAATTGCGCTACGCTTGCACTACTGACAACAACCTTCCAAAGCTCACGCGGGGTTCTAATTTCACTTCCCTTCTGTGGGTGTGTTGTTGTTGCTCTAGGGACTGCTATTTTGGGACTAGATGCACTCTAATTCTTTGTACTTACTCTAACACTTTGTTTTGTTCGGCAATTTTCGCATTCACTTTGCATGCATAGACTGCCATTTCGAAATATGAAATATTCACCTCTTGCGACTCTGTTTTTGTTCAGTTTCAAATTGTGCAAATGCACAACTCCGAGTGCACTTGTTTTTCATGAATTGACAGGTTCCGAGCTGTGTTAGATCTGGGCAAACATTTGAGATGCACTGGAGTGTTGCGCTTTGACATGTTTTAACACGTTCGCTTCGATGATGCTCTCGTTATGACTAGTTAAGATGCAGTAACGACTTAGGTTACGGTAGGAATACGATGTCACGGTGCTGCGTGATGCAATACTCATTGCTTCGTGTCAAAATATGGCTTATTGTCTTCACATATTCGCTGCTATGAATATCTATAAAAGTGTTGAAATGTCGTGGCTTCGTTATAGTAGGAGTACGGTAGGAACGCGGTACTAACTTACGTGAGGCAATCCAGTACCTCATCGCTACCGTAGCACTAATCCCATACGGATAAATTAACGCATGTAACATGTTAAAAAATTAAAAAATTATATGATTTTCTCCTCCACAAACTTTTTGGCGCTATAGTTGATTGCACGGAGTCGCCTGGGCTGAACTCCCGCGAGCGTGTCCCTTGCGGGGTAACATTGACATTGGCGCAGTCATCATAGCGCCGGTACTCGGCAGCCGCATTGCAGGCACGCTCGCGTGCGCTCAACCTACAGTGACCCAGACGATTTCGTGCGGTCGACTTTACCACTGGGTCAAGATTTTCACATCGTAATCTACCGTAATCCACCAAAAGTCCTGGCGTAAAAAATATGTGATATACACACGTGTTCAGCTGGAATAATCTTTTTGCTTGAAGTTAAGGAATTTTTCTAGAATTTCAGCTAGTATCGTGCACCTACAGTGCACCTACCGTAATCCCATTATGAGGACTTGCTTTCTTATACGGCGAAAAACGCATAAATATTGCTCATAACTCAAAATGCATTTGAACGAAACTCCGTATTGCGCTTTTGACGTGATTTAACATATTCGCTGTGAATGGAACCAGTTGAGATACGGTGCCGCTTCGATTACGGTAAGGGTACGGTACTGGCCTGTAAAGCTCAATTTTACATACTTTGCTCAGAAGTAAGAACATAAAAAGCTCACTCGTTTGTTTCCAATCCCTCTAAAAGCCTTAAAGGAGCACTAACGTGAGCGAATAGTACGATTAACTAGTCCATTCGTCTTTCGTCCGTGCGCGTGATGCCCATCCTCAGAACACCCTAGCATTCATCCGTGAATAGTCGCTGGGCGGAGTCTTTGTACGTTTAGCTAGCGTCGCGTCTACTTTCCAGCTCAACGTCTCGGATTTCCATTGTTTTGCAGTTTGGGGGAGGGTAGCTCACACAGCTTGTGGACGAGTTCTCAAGTGTATGCGTGAGGCGCGAAGTATTTATAGTAGTGGGGGTGTTAGTGGAACATGTTGACCATGTGATCACTACAGTAATCTTAAATGTGCTAGGACCTATATTCATAAACTTTTGCAAAATTCTTTACGTTTATAGCACTCGCAACTATTTCTTCGTAAACGTCCCATATTTGCCTATCCAATTTTATCCGAAGGATTATCATCTATTATCTGGGGCGGAAAACGGCCCCCCGTTTTAATGATGTTTTCGCCCTGGTCGACCGAACAGTACCAGTTATAGAGCGGATTATACTCTTCGAATTTTTGCCCCCCCCCCTCCCATCCCTGCATTTTTCTCCACCATCCGCACATCTGACCACCACTCGTTGTCAATGGCAATAACTCATTTTCTCAACTTTATTGTGCAATCAGCCTCGGGTTTTTTCTCACTCAGCTCTGCTTCTCTGCGCTCTAGCCCTCATCGCTTGTAGTGCACATTGTATTCCCTAGACGCCCCATAATTAACTTTCCCTGCGTTTTCCGTTCCATAGCTAAGTTGCCGTTTCGGCTAGCTGCCAAAAATCGGCGCGCACGCTTCCGTGAGTTGCGATACACCTTCAGCTATTATCGTCAATTATAATCGTTTGCGTGCGTGTGCGTACCCAATCAACAGATGACGCCGTGTGCGTTCTGTAATCGTATGTGCCACGAATAATCGCGTTGAGTCCTGGAAACGGGAAGTTTTGGGTGTATTTATTTGCTGATCTCTTGAGGATTTTTTCTTCACTGCTACTGTGATGTATTTCACATTAATCTTGTCTCGTACTATGGTAAAAATTTTTTTGATACTTTGCAATCGATGAATCTTGAATAAAATTTAATTTTACTATGTCATACCGTACACCTACCGTAATTTTACAATTAGCACTGCATCTAAGACCCGAAATAGATAAATTTATGAACTTCAGATTCAGAAGTGTTCTCTTATATGACACACTTGTTCCTTTTGCACATTTACGGTAGGTATACGGTAGATATGTCTTCGTTCAGTATCAGTGGCCGAAAGCGAGGGACGGAGAAGAGGGGAGGGGGTGCGAGGGTTCGCGGAAAATATAAATCTACTTAAAGCTAGAAAAGTTGCGAGTGACTTAGTCACTGTAAATAAACAGAATAAATCTAAAATCTTCCCAAAATTATTCTGTTTTTTTTTCAGAAATACTAATTAACTTTCTAAAAAAATTTTTCGCCACATCCCCGTTTTTAGAATTTCGAGGTCAGTTCGCAAGAACTTTGAAAAGCATCCCAGAATAATTTCAAGATATTCATAATGATTTTCTCTTCCCCTACCCTCGCCTCTCCCCCCCCCCACCGCCATCCAGTACAGATCAAAGTTATATCCCCCTACTCTTTCTTTTTCTTCTGCAAAATTCTATTCTATATCTTGCACTTTTTCATAAATACATTAGAAAAGCTCATTTGTTTCCGTAATGACATGTGATTGACAATCCATGTATCATTACAATGGTTATGCTTTGCATTCATCAAAAGAAAAAAAAAACGTTACACAGAAACATCGTAGTAAAAACATTCTTTGATCATAACATTACTGGAACATGAAATTTGCAAAAACAACTGGAATGATGTAGTGGAAGAAAAACAATCATTTTCGGTTTTCAATGCTAGCGGAAATATTCATTACATGCATTGTAATGGGGAAAGAAGAGGGGGGGGGGAGAGGCAGGACTGATACACTTTGATGATTTTTTTCATAAAAGGCATAATTAATGAGCTTGTTTTGAAAAAAATAAACTGCAGTGGAGTTTTGTTTTTTGCTATTGTGTGCAATTGCACAAGTTGTTGGATAGGATCGACTATAGTCTGGTGCGGGACAAAAGCGCACTAGAAGACACGCGCGCGCCGCGTTTGCGCCCGCTCGACTAGTATTGCTTGTGCGCTTTCATCCTGTAATAGCCTTTATGTGCTTTTTCTAGGATTTCTTCATTTCTTCACTGTCATGGCATGTACGATTTTATTTTGTGCACTTTTGCCCGGTTCCCATCGTAAACATTCTGGAACCGGTGCAATTACACACATTAGTAAGGAGACTACTCGAATGTTAATTGTCTGAACATTCGTGCGCGTTTCATTCATTTTTGCAATCTGACCCTTTTCAAACTTTTGCTAGAGTTGCCTTGGTTGTTTCAATCCTTTCCATATTTGACACTTTTACGAAATAAAATTCCACAGCTACAGTCGAGCCATTTGTAACTTGATAGCATTTGACATTCTGCGAATTAAAACCGAATTTGTACAAACAAACCGTTTAGAAATGTACATTTGCACATTGCGAAACCTAAGTGCTAAAAAGGAAAAATAAACACAAAGAAGCTCTCTGAAGGCACCAGCAAGCATACATTTCGTGAGGTTGCGTGTGTGGGGTGAAAGTACACATATTGAGCTAAAAATGACTTGGCTGTAAGTTGTATGGGCGGCACCGGATGTTTCTAGCATTTCTACAAGTTCTATCTCTTCATATAAGCTTTTCAAACTGTAATTGCCTTGATTGACATTATTGTTAATTTTTTATAATAATTTTCCATCCGCAGAAAGATTGAAAATCAACGATCAAATATAATATTATCATTGCACCTTCGAAGACTAGGAGACTTTGGGGACGCTTTGCACACGTGTTTTCAACAAATTCGAACTTATCAGTCCTATAACCGCTAGTCGTAAATAACCGACATAAGGTAATAAACAAGTATTAACTTTTTAACCCCTGCGCAGAGCGTTTTCGGTTTACCTAGTCTCGAAATGGATTGTACAAATATTTATTGATCCGTCTTTTTCGTGAAGAGATATGTAGAAACGGGTTGTAATCACCGCAAATTCAAAATATCAAATAGAGATCCTAAAGAAAAACTCTTTGCGCAAAGTTTTTCTTCTCAAGACGCATCGAAAGTGCAAAGCGATGTCGACGGAGATAATCCAAGTAAATGCCTTGGCAAGCAGCCAAATCGCTTCACTCTCCGCCGGCTGTACTTCACAACGGCCACTGCGCCGCGAGACGAGCACACATTAGCTATTTTCGCCGATGAGAAATTGATGTCAATGCCCTTTTGCTTTTTGCGGATGCGGCGACGGCACGAGTCTCTGTGCTAATAAATTACGCTCTCTTATAATTACGGCAGAGAAAACGTGCAGTCGCGGAATTTATCCGCGTGGGGGGGAAAATCTTCGAGCAGTGGGGGGGAGGGATCTTTTTGAATTTTTTCTCTCTCGTAGAATCGCTTATGTTTTGAAAGAAAGAAGCATATTTTTGAGACTGCGTACAGAGCGGCCGTACCAGAGCCGTTCCGCATTCATATAGGTTCCGGCACGGTGTTGGAACGGCGCTGGAACGGCGTTGGCACACCCGGGCGACTTTGAACGCAATCCGATTTATCTGTTTTATCTTTTCATCAACAGTCGTTTTCTTAAAATCTTACCTTTCTTCACTTCTCTTCATATCTTTCAGGGGAAAGTTCGGCACGTTATAGGGAGGGATAATTTTCTTAGACTTTTTCGTCTAGATTTCATGGACCTCTTTCATGAAGGTAAATTCGTGAGGCTGCGTACATGCTGCCCGTGCCAGCGCCGTTCCGCTCCGCATGGGTTCCTACACGGTATTGGATCCCCACTGGAGCGACGCCGGCACAAAGCTAATTATAGCCGCAGCCTGAGCTACAGTCGAGTAGATTTAGCGGTAAATATAGTGTGCTTGCACAGAGGGTGAAATGCGGTATAATTGGCGCGTGAAGAAATAGTTTCGACTGTGACGCCGGCCAATTGCGCGCGCAAGATACCCGCGGTACTGACGTGGCTACTTGTTCACGCGCAAATTTCATTTCACCTTCTGTGCAAGCACACTATATTTACCGCTAAATCTACTCGACTGTACCTACTCCTATTCTATTCGTTAACATCGCCGCTTTTTTTTCTCGAAAAGCTTTCTCTTCTATTCTCCCTCTAATTTTTCCAGTTTGTCCGAAGACATTCTGATTGTCGATCACCAGAACAAACAGCACTGCACTTTCTGTACCCTCGATGGATGTGTCTAGCTTGGTGTTGTTGCCGGAAAAGTCCCCTTCCGGAGATGTGTCTGCCCCAATCATGTCGGAAGAGAAAAAACCAAAAGCCAAAGAGCTTTGATTTGCTTTTAGCTCTCGCGGAGTTGCGCTGATATGTGACACTTTCGAGCCGCGGCTTCTCATGACTCTTCATGCATTTCCGAGATCCGTTTGTCGATAGCGTCGTCGTCGTAACTTACCCTCGTTGGGTAAAGCTTTCGTAAGCTTCTTACTTATGATAGGTCCTGCTTTTTGCCAAATTTTTGAGGATTTTTTATTTCTTTTATCGGCCTGAAGAGCTTACTACAGTCATGAATTTGCGTCATAGTTGCTATACCTGGCTTGTTTAAAACAATTTTGCTTGCATAAAATTTGTGTTCTCTCCATGCATTTCACTTTTTTGACAAAAAATGAAATTTCCAGAAAAGCATAGGAACGCTAGTTGTACCAGTTGCTGTTGGTAACCGATATGCATTTAGCTGTACCTTGATTTACATCGATTCCGGACATTCTAACTTGCACTTGGGGTCTCAAATCTTTTTCTGTGAATTAGAGAGAGTACAAAAAATCAATTTTCGACATGCTTCTGATATTTTTAGCAGGCCTACCTCCGCGAACTTATAGGAATTGCTAGGTTTAATAAAAATTTTTATAAAACTGCAACATGATATTGAGTAACAACTCAATTGGGGAAGCTCTAAACTATCCAGTAAAATTACAAAAAATGAAATAACTCTTGTGGTCCCCTTAGAAAACCCTTTCTTTGTCCACCCCTCTCCACCCGCCCACTTTTCGTCTGTCTGTGATTTTGAAAAATTGTGTTCTGTAAATTGGTAGAAAATGCACGTAACACAAATCACTCTCACTGTTGGGATTACAAAATCATAGGTTTCTCGTTCTCGCATCTATCAATTTTTTTCTTATATAACTTTTCTCGTATTGATCTCCATTATTCTCATATATTTGAAAAGAAGATACTTTATTGTATAAGTATAAGAAGATATTTCTGAACCAACGTCGGTAACGCGGCGGAGAGCTACCTTCTACAAAATACTTGTAATTTCGGTTTTTCTACATCACGTCAACCCAAATCATTATATAATTCATACCACTGAAATATGCAAAGCCCAACTGCGTTTAGGCATGCTGCTTTTGTTTATTTCTCAATCCACTGAAATCCTGCGATAACTGGTGGGATTCCGAAGATTCTTTCGAGTTTTTGCTTTTTATTTCCTCCAACTCCCTCTAAACACCAACACAAAGCTTGTCTGTTTTTTCTCTTTGCTCTTGTGTTTCCAAAAATTCGTGTTCGCCGGCTGTAAGATGACCGCTGGTCCCATCCATTCTTGAAATTGTTTGCCCAAGCGCTGAATGTGCACGCATACGGCCTTATAGCTCGTGCATCGATTGGCTGATCTTGGTTTGAATTCTAACTCTCGTTTATACTTACTTTCCAATAGGATGAGTGTGTGTTTTTGTGTATGTACGTACTTTTGAAAATCACGCAAACATGCACATGTAGTATTTCTTTGTGGCTGTCAATCAAGCCGCTAGTGTTTGGTTAGGTGGGCGAGACGTAAAGCGCAGTTGTTGTCCGAAATCTTGTCTGCGTTGGCTCTCAGCCACACTTAGCTGATCTTTGTCAAGCATGCTTTGTTTTGGACAAGCGATTTTTTGGGAGGGGGGGGGGGAGAGAGAGTGTGGGGAGTGGTCCGAACTATGTTTCTTTAGTTATCAGTTTTATCGATAATTTTTTGATCTCAAAAATTTCTCGATGTGCTTACAAAAATGTTGGGAAATGAGGGGCCCAATTTACATCAGTGAGTATACTTCTTGGACCACTTAGGGCAGCAGGAAGGAGAGGGAGGGGGAGAGCGAAACTGGATGTGAATTTTATGTGTTTATAAAAGAAAATTTTTCCAAAAATTTTAGGATGTGACTTTTGGTCCGTCCCCCCCCCCTCCCTTCCTCCACGCGAAGGATATCAGCGGAATTGTCGCTAGTCATAAAAAAATTTTTTTGCGGAGCTGTTCTGGATTTTTCAATATATTTTAGTAATTATACACTTATTTACAGGTAAAAACAAGTTTCTTGCACAATTTTGCAACCCACTAGCTTCTTTCAAAATCTTGGCCCATTCTCGCTTCCTTCCCCCCTCTTCTTGTTGATTTATTGTAATCACGACAAAGGAAATTGATGAAGAGTTTTCCAGCTCTCTCTTTTTATTTATTCTAAGCATTTATTTTATTTTTTATTTCACTCAACTTTGGCATTTCCCCAGTGCGCCTTTTGTAAAGGAATAAATTTTCTTTTGAGCCAGTTTATTGACTCTTCATCCTGAAAATTTTCTTCTTTTTTAACATTTGACGCATGAAAGAATAGATGCCGTTGAAAACGTCAAATAGTCTGTATTCTTGGATAGAGAGGGGATCAAATTTCTTGTTGCCTCATTTCCAAATGGGTATTGACAGTAGTCAAGAAATTTTGAGTTTTTGCAAATTTTTGGGATTATTATTATCCATAATATTATAATTTGACTTGAAGAAAAAACAAGTCTGAACTGGTTAATTACGCGTTTTCAATGAACTCTTTTGACTCTCGGAGTAGACGATATGTCAGCTGTCGTAGTTCTTGTGCAAATGCACATTTTTTACTAGAATAATGTCACGAAGATTACTCATGCTTGACTCGTTCCGTGTTTACCCCTTAGTCACACTTCTCTTTCGACCTTCGCAAACACCACAAAATAAACTCGATACCCTTGACAATTGACTTGTTGAGTGCTATGATTATTGTTTGAGGGGTAGGTGGAGGGAGGAGGAGGAAGAATTTTTGCGACGCTTAAATATGGCCGACTTATCGCAGACACACATAAAATCCGCATATGCATCGCAGTAAACAGATCAGGATGTTTGTCGGTCCGATTACGGCATAAGTCATTTGTTTATGGGCCTAAGTGTGGCCCATATCTATATGGGAATGCGGGAACGGAATGCATTCATCCATTCATCATCATCCATTGCTTATTCAGTCATTCTTTCTTTTTCCCTCCTTTATCTTCTTTCGTTGACTTATTTATTGATTAAATTGGCTATAGATCACAATATGAACTAAAACGCAGGCATCGTCTTGTCAGATTATGTCATCGCACCCTATAGTTACGGTAGGTATACGGTAAGGGTAAGGAGCTTACTCAGCTTGTGTAGCTTGGACGCGTTTTCCTATAAGATTAATTTATGTATACAGAAAAAAAATCAGTGCTGATTCAATTTCATTGCAAATAAATAAGCGCAAAGTTGCTATGGCACAAAAAAATCTACCTATCTGCGCATGTCAGTCCACGCTTTTTTGTCCCTCATCTGCGACTTAGAGGCATCGTTCACCGCGTCGCTTCTACGGGCGCAAATTGTTCATTGTCTGCGGCGGTAACTCAACCGAGATTACCCTCTGCGAAGATAATAAAAAAAAACTAATCGTCAGGAAAATTTTCGTTGCTGATCAGGTTTTTATCTACTTTATCGCACTGGCAGTAATCTCTTCTAGATCAGCTGAACGAATAAAATACAATAATTGTCAAGTATCAGAATTTTGTTTATTGATTTTTCTTGCAAATATTGCAAATATTGACATTGATTGCATTGATTGCAAATAAGACAGCTCGAAGTTGCTATGGCAGAGCAGACCTCCTTGTTTTCATCGCTTTTCGGATTGCCGGATTTCTTTTTTTTTTCTGAGCTGAGTCTATGAAGGAGAAAGCGTGACGTATCTATAGCATATTCTCTTTTATTTTTATGCCCTTCATTCTCGCAATATTTATCCATCAAATTGCAAAGTATGTAATATTTCTTCACCTTCGCTATTTCTTCATTTAATATTGCATGATGCACTCCAATGGTGCTATATGATGATGTGAATAATGTTGACTTGTACTTGGAACATTCATAATTTGTCATTCCTATCAAATTTCACTTTTGTTTTGTGCAGTTGCGAAATTACATAGCGCTTAATGTCTGTTACTTGGTTCTATCCCTTTAACTGAATGAGTTGTGTTCCAGAATGTTCGCTCAACTTTGCCTTGCCGTTACTGTTGTTGGAATCGCTCTAGCCGCTGATATTCAACGTGAAACGAAAAATGCTGTAAATGAAGTCACAACCACTAAAGTAAGTATCTATACTTGGCAAATTCCAAAACGTTAAGCTGTCTCAAAAGAAAGCCTTTTTCTAAATAATTTAAACATTTTTATAGTAGACTTGAGGTATAGCATTTGATAAAGCAAAGCAAGCTTTACAGAATGACCAGCAATGGTCCATCCTAAGTCTCAAAATTCAGCTGAAGTGGGAAGCTAAACTCGAAAAGATTGCGTCACCTGAAAATGAAATTTTTGCGAATGTGAAGTTCAACGGTCCAAATTGGTCAATAGGCAGTAAACGCAGTAGTACTCAATTACGCCTACTGGATTTTTTCGGCGCATAGAGCGAGAAAAAAAATATAGTCCAAAAATGGCAAACTCTAATCACGGCTCCTCCACTTATGTCGTTGTATACTACGATCCTTGATAAGTATATTAAAATTTCACCTCTGACGCCTAGTGATAGAGAAATACCAAATCAAGCATAAAAACCAAAAAATGGCTTTTTGCACTTTTGGGCTTTAACTCATTTGAGCCATAGAAAAAATCCACTAAGTAGGCTGTTGCATGACGAAGGCGCAATACCCTTGGGCGCGAACGCTGCTTTATTAGCCGCAGAGCGCATAAGGCGCAGGATTTACAACGGTGAAAATACGCGCGCACCGAGTTCGCGCCCGCTCAACTAATACTGCTATTGCGCCTTCGTCATGAAGTAGCCTTTGATTTTGAGTAATCTATGCGTCTACCATATAATAACCAAGTTTGGAAATTCTCTCAAAAGAGATCCGATTTTTAGGGCACTTAAAAAATCTTGGTTTTTGACTTCAAAATTTTTTCTGGGTTACAATCGGGCTGATCCATGGGGTCATTTCAAAAAGCGTGCTTCGCTCTATTGAATGGTACCCTAGGTCTGCTAGAAAAACAAAAAAAACCAAAAAGAACAGAAATCAGTCTGCTAGGCTTGATTTCTTGCAAAAAAAGAATTTATTTTTGGGACATCCTAAATGTAATCTAATGGCTGGATGGAATGTTTTCAATAGTGATCTTCACTCAATGACAAACAATGAGTCCTCTCCAATTTCATTTAGAAAATTGGTACATTATAGATAACGTAATTTTCCTATCTGTAGACGTTTCGAGGACATTCACGCTTGTCCAGTTTTTTTTTAAGAAAAAAATTTCTTTAGCTATTGGTGCTAAAATTTAAGGCGAAGTAGAGTTTAGAGTAGTCACATTGATGTGCCTATAGAAAGTGTATCATGTTCATACTTGCATTCCCGTAAAGTTGCAGCTTTTTGAATTTTTTCACAAGGTGTAAAATGCCGCTTCTCTGCACATCAGCCATGTGTTTCCACTACTCTCACACATATGTTTGTCCGTGGCCGATGGCCAGTTCTGACCGATGATATAGCGGCTGAGATTTCGAGGTCCAAAGCGCGAGGATCATTAGCTAGAGACACATTCAGGGTGGAATAGACTCAAAAACCGATAAAAGCCTGCATTTTGCGCCTCTCTGGGGAGCATTGGCTTTGTGTGTCGTCATGCACAAGGACAACTTTTGTCAAAAAATCTAGAAAAAATCATGCGAAAAAACCTAGAAAGGGGGGGGGGGGATATAAGGATCCATGCTAGCTTTCTGATGTCTTTTCAAAAGCCATACTGTGGAAGTGAGCAGTGTCTAATGCAAAGCAAAGTTGGGTACTTGAGCGGGGGGGGGGGGGAAGGAGGAAGGAGTTGGAAACTAATTGGGAAGCCCCAAGTAGGTTCTTATCCAAGCGACAGCTCATATGATTCATTCGTGCCCAGGAAACCCAACTTGTATCAACTTTCGCCCACTACCGTACTCCATATCTCTGATTGGCCCTTGAAGGGGCCAGATATGCCTAAACGCTGCCTTTAAGTAGATGTCGTTTAGTGGTCAAATTTTCTTCGGAAAAAAACTATGATGTGAACCGGTTTGGGCATGATGAGCCTCGTCAAACTACCGTAAATCACCTGTCATTACCGTTTTAGTACGAATAATTATAGGACGGTGATCTGTACTGCCCCGTACCAATTGTCGGTACCAAATGTCCGGAATCATCCGTGTTCCACTACTACAAATGCTGTGGAGATCTGAATAAGGACTGTTGCTTCAACTTGCAGGTTCGTTATAGTTTTTTGATTGATAAAAAGCAAATGTAGTAGTTTCATAAGACGGGCTTATAGAAGGTCCAATATTCTTAATTATTTCACTATTTACTGAATTGTTGATTGCGCAAAATTGTGCTTTCATTTCTGGAAAAACGATTCTATAACTACAACAATTATTTCTACACTTTCTCATTTTGATAAGAAACTATAAGGATTTATAGCTCGCAAGAAATAATTAGCCATGCAACATCATATCACTCCTTGCTATCACCTTGCTTGCGGTGTGTACAATCCCCCCCCCCCTTCACCAACAAAGGTCGTGGTTGATCGCAAAAGCTAGAATAGGCCATTATTCGCTTTTTCTTCTCCCACCCCCCCCCCCCCTCTGCTCCAAAACGGTCCAAAACGTTTTAAAAATCAATTACGAAACTCTAAATATTAGGTTTTCTAAAAGTTTTGTCCGTTTTCTTAAACAACTATAAAGCCAGACACAATAAAGATCTGAATAAGCTTCAACATGCATTCGATGCAGCTTTTCCTTCTCTTTCTTACGGATACATTTTCGAACCATAATCTTGTATGCTTTCTTTGATAATTGCCAAAATTCTTCACACGTCAATCTTATCTGCTCAAAGTTAGGCTAATTTTTGAAAATTTAATTCCAAAGTTTCGGAAATATTTGAGTATGGATCAAATAGAGCGATTCTCGGACTACAGGAATGTATTTTTATATTCTCTTAATGTGCTGTTTTTAGCTTTAAAAGAATTATTTCTTCAGAGGTCTCGATTTTTGGCGAACTCATGAAACACGCAACTGCCGCAAATACACGAAAGCAATTGAAGTTTCTGCGAATTGAAACATGATTCTTATCAAACATGATTTATTTAACATAACCAGGTTTGGTTTGCTTTAAAAAAGCAGCTTTTTGGAATTTTCGATACTTTTACATGGTAAACGTAATCAAAAAGGCGCGGTTTTTATTAAAATAACTATACCGGACTTGATAAGCGTCGCATATGTAACCTAAAACGGATACAGTGTAGCCAAAGATTTGCTCTACATACCGGTTATCAACGCTCTCTGAAAAAAACATCAGGATAGAAATTTTTGAAATTCGAGAAAAATTTGGCGTTACTGCTGAGCTGCTTGAAAAGCCATGGCGAAGCAAAGGCAGGGTAGATCAGAGAGCAAATACAGCTGTAAGTAAGAGGATAGAAATCTTAATCAAATGGTACCTACATCGTCCATCGATTGGTGTTCAGTGAGTTTTAGAGAGCGATGAAAAAACGGACAAAACTTTCGGGCCAACCTAATACTGTGCACACTTGCATACGTGATAACTCGTCCTTTCTCTGCTTTTGAGAAGGATCCAGATTTTCAAGGAAAAAATTCAATGCACAAAATTAGAATATGCCTGCCTTTTTTGCTCCCCCGTGTCGTCTCCAACCTGTCAATCCTTCCTGAGCTCTCAAAACTGGTTTGCCTAAAAATGACAATCCTTTAAAGGCAGCGTCCAGGCAAATCTGGACCTATGGGGCTCTCACGTAGAAAGTAATCTTGAGGCCCTAGATAAGACTTTGCCCAAGCGGCAGCTCAGATAGTGCACTCACGGCTAAGATATTGGGCTCCAAACTATGCCCCATGACCGTATTCGCATGGATTCGTGGCGCTTATGAGGATCCACGCAAAACTGAGCCGTGCCATGAATCCACACGAATACGGTCATGAGCATAGTTTGGAGCCCAATATCTTAGTTGTGAGTGTACTATCTGAGCTGCCGCTTGAGCGGAGTATTTAGGGCCTCAAGGGTTTCCACGTGAGAGCCCCATAGGTCCAGATTTGCCTGGAAGCTGCCTTTAAGAAGAAAATAGATGCGCTGGAAATTGAAATATCATGCAGTGGATGCATTTTTAATCCTAGAATTCATGTTTTATACAAATTGCGAAGGCAGTAATGAATGAATGTACACACCTAATTCTTCACTTCCATTTTTCAGCGTAAATGTACCAATAAATCCAAGTTATCTAGGGCGAAAAATGCATCCAACATGCATTCTCTTCAAATTTCTTTAAATACCCCCTGAAAAAGTAAACGAATAGTAATAGCCAGTAGCCAAAATATCTCCCTTTGAAGAAGTTTTTCCTAATGGTGCTTGACGCGAGGACATAAACATTTCGAAGAATTTCCTGTACATGTGATATATGTGTATTGGACAGCCATCAATCTGCCAGTAATGGACTTATCAAGCAAGATGACTGCAATGATTTTGCTGAACATGCTTCAAACTTAGCTCATGACAAACGAACCTCACGCCCACATTCCTTTGCTAATAGTAGGGTACTCATGTATCCTGTAAGCTTCAAGTCTGCAACATTAGATGATACTGATTTGTTTACTATAACGGCTTCATTGAAATGTCTCTCCGCTTTGTTTGAATGCTAGAGAAATACGGGGCGTACTAGAGAAAATTTTACGCAACGTTTTTGGCCGAGAATCTTTCGATAAGGAGCTAAAGAGGTTATATCGTGTTCTGGGCTTGGCCCATCGTCCATGAAAGTACGGTCCAGTACGCTGTAGGCTCAGTAGAATGCGATTACAAGGAAATTAATAGCGGAGAAGAGGTTCTGCCCATTACTTTTACAAGGAAAGGATACTTGGTTACCGTGGCCATTTGAAATACGATGTAGACCACAAGATGCATCTTGAAACGCTGATTCTAAATCTGTGCTCGATATCTGCGAAACGATCTTTTAAAGAAAGTTATGAATTTTTTTCTTAGAAAATTCGCAGACTCTGGATATTTGAAATCATCGAATTTGGTCTCTTATCTCAATTTACCGTCTGAGGCTGTTAAAGAAAACCTTAGGCAAAGTATTGTTGCAACTGTCTAAATCATATTAGCCGTTGAAAAGGTGAGAAAATCTTCTGTTGAAAATTCAAACCCTTCGCAGTAGCGCAAATCATCCTTCGAAAAATAATCATAACTCCATCCATTTTTCGTTTCGGAGATATGGAAGACAGTTTTCTAAGCAGCATTCAAAGGCGCAATTTTGACATACAAATCATTATGGATGGCCACGGTCACTAAGTATCTTTCCCTTGTTAGTCGAAGTGATGAAAGTCGTGACAAAAACGTTGTTTTGCCCCTGACATTCTTAAGAGGGATGATGGTCTTGATAGCAGTAAAATATGAAAGAAAATGTATACAATACCGCTCGTATCTTCAAAAAAAACGACGCACATTCGCCCGATTCATGTGACATCATCGTTGCGTGGCCATATTTCACTATGGCGTGAACGAATGTACAATCCAAGGGCATTTGACTGAGCTCGGCATGGCGCATCTTTTAATATGTAGAAATATTTGTTTGGACACAGTAGGAGGTCAGGTTCCACGAATCGTTTCAGATTTTTGCTTACAGTAGGTGGCTCAGTGATGCAATGAGTAAGCCCACAAAACTATCACGAATCAAGAATTCCATTGCTTTTGCGATTCAGAAAACATGGATTTACTTTGAGAGCGGCCTCCATCAATCTTTCTCTTTGATTTGAGATTTATTTGTCTTCTAAATATTGTTAAAGAAAGAATGGCCCATTTAGTCGCTTTCATTTCTTCAACGTAAGTGTCTACCCTTTATTTTTGACAATCCCTTGATGAATCACGTGTCCAGAGGCACTGTTCTTATTGCTAGATTCGATTTCATGCTCCATTTGGCGTCCTCTTCTGACATTTCCAAATTTGATTTTAATTATCTCTTGGAACCTGTGCTCACGTCATGCAAAATGCTAGTCTAAGCATACCACTTTCTCTTGGAAAATCAGAGTGAAACAATCTTGCGCGTAAGCGGATTTCCAAACAGGTGTATGGGGAGCTCTAATACCTAAATCATCTTTTCGTATTCGATGCACTTATCAAAGTATAGAAAAATATTCTTGTCATTCTCATAAGGTACACAACAACTTCGTTGGCTTTGCTTTGTTTAGTCTGATTTAGTTCATTTCAAGACCTCATTTTGACTCGATGCCCCTTGTCAAGAATCAGTTCACGGGCCGGAATTTCATATAATTCTTACGGGATATGCGGAAGTGACCAATTAACATTTGATTCGACTGTGGCGGCTGGGAGGCGGGGCTTTGTGACCTACTTAAAGGCAGCGTCCAGGCAGATCTGGACCTATGGGGCTTTTACGTGGAAAGTACTTTTGGGGCCCCAACTAAGGCACTGCCCAAGCCGCAGCTCAGGTAGTGCTGTAATGACTGAGATATTCCCCTCGAAACTGGACCCCGCGACCGTGTTTCGCATGGATTCATGGCGCAAAGCGTGGATCCTGATGCGAAACTGCCATGAATCCATGCGAATACGTTCGCGGGGGCCAGTTTCGAGGGGAATATCTCAGCCATTAGAGCACTACCTGAGCTGCCGCTTGGGCAGTGCCTTAGTTAGGGCCCCAAAAGTACTTTCCACGTAAAAGCCCCATAGGTTCAGATCTGCCTGGACGCTACCTTTAAGGCCGCTCGGCTCGCGCCCGCTACGCAATCTGCGTCTCTCTCGCGCGCGTGCTCTCTGATCATTTAGCCTTGGTTAGGTAAGAACTCCCGCCTTTAAGCAGCCGAGCCAGTTGAATCAAAGGATAGCAGCATTAAATTCTTTGAAAAATCTTTGAAAGATTTTCAAGATAAACCTGGCCCATTCTTGCGGCCTTCAAGATATCTGTTTTCATTCCTGCACTGTCGCATGACGCTATACTAAAAAGCACATCTCTGAACAAATAATTTGCAAGCGCAGCAAAGGATCTCCAGTCCCCTCGAGAATTTTCCGAGAAATTCTCCAGACGCTTACTCCTTTGTGCGCGCGTCTCCACTTTTAGATTGCCGGCCATTTCATTTGAAAAATGGATTTGAGGATATCCATAGATTTTGTGCCCTTTGAGCATTCCTTTGATGTCACTGGCAGCACAAAGAAGATTCTCAGTAACAGAGTACGTAGAACGAGTGACAGACGGAAGTGTTCAAAAAATGGGATTAATTTCAGTGCGCTTGGAATTTAGGGGAAGGTCCCAAAAATAGAAAACTTGAGTTTGTGATTGCTCAAAAATCATTCGTTCCACAAGTGTTGAAATCCTTTTCAATTTATATTCAGCTAGTATCCCTCCTTTTCTTTTCATGCGCTGCTCAACCAAAAATCTACTTTCTCCAGGCAGCGATTTATCTTTTATCAATTCTGCTAGTGTTGAAAAATTGCTATAGGCCAACCAAAAAATAATGAGAAACTATTCCACATAAAAATTGAAATGTGTTAGGAATCCTGAAATAATGGCTTTTGGAAAAAAAAATTGCTAAGGCTGCGTCTAGACTGCGTTCAATCAATACTGGTCGAATATACTGCTTTTCGGCACGGCGCTGGAACAGTGTTGGCACATGTACTCTAAACCTAAAGCTTTGTAGAAAACATTGTATTTGAGAATTTAATCGCGATTTTTGTAGGCTTTCAAAGGCATATGAATATTTTCTTGCACTAAAGACAAGAAACAATTGTTTGAGCAGCACGACTAGGTCAACATCTTTGAACTTTAACTTATTGTTAGATTGTGAAGGTGGCTCTCGTATGTGTGCGGACATGTCATATGTTTCATATCCTACCAGGCTTGCTAGTGAACTTTTTATGAGATTTATTTTGATTTGAAAGTACTATCATTTTGTCATTATCACAACTATTTCAAGGTGACGCAAGAGCACTGACCTTCTTTTATAAACACCACGAGTTTTGTGTGCTAATGGTGGTTGCTCTTTGATCTGTAGAGTTGGAAAATAACGAATTTCAGGCTAAGCATCTAGAATCTTCTAACACTTCTAAATTTTCTCATTTTTCTCACAAGATCTAGCCGAAAATTTCCCATTCTCATCGGGTTTTTTTCAAGCTTTTCATCATTTTCCTATTACAGCCATTAGCTTTCCACGATATAGTTACAGTTTTACATGGAGTCTTCTTCACAATGTAGAAATTGTCCAACGAATGACATCTATCGCTCAAGTTTTATTTATTCTTGTGATAGAGCTTTTGCTGCTATGAAACCTTTCATAACATTTTGGAAGTGGTTTCGTCGTTTATCTCCTTTCTCTTCAAATCGATGCGAATTTTATCAAACCAATTTACGCTAATGGCTTATTGTGGCGGGAATTGATCATATTCGGGGCTTACTGGGGAAACGGGGAAAAGGTCAAGGAAACTGGAGAAATCCTACTTGACTAATCTTGAGAGTAGAGGAAATTCGGAGATCAAAATTATTTCGTTTTTCAGTACTAGGAAATTCATCTTCTGATGGTGGTAGATATCTCGACATTGGGAAAAGTTCACAAATTATAGAGCTCAAAAATGTACTAGGTTTTGGTTTGTCAAGAAAAATTGACTTTATTGGAACTGAATACATAATTACTCACCGTCTAGAAGACTTTGGTTATCGTTTTTGTTGCTAAGCATATTTTTTGATCACTGTAAATATCATCTTTGTTCCTGTTAATCTCTTTCATTTTTCCATCAAAGCAACCACTTCCTTTAAAGATTCTTTAACAGAAATTTCATTATTTTAACTCAAATATCTAAGCTTGCCGTTTTATCTACAATGTTTAAGGGTAAGTAAACGTTTCAGAATCATATGTGACTTCTTGAGAAAGAAATCTCAGTTTTTTTCCCAAAATCTCAACTCATTGCTCTCCTTCTCTTGAGGAAAAACTTTTTAAAAATTCTATTTTTTTCTCAGTCTCAAGAAGAATCTCAACTTCTTATTGCTGTCCTTCTTTCGAAAAAAGATTTTTTGCATTGTCTCATGTCGTCACCTCGGGGAATTGGCGTGTATGAATTGAGCTGTCAAAGAATGTGACAAGTACGTAGAGTGACTAGGGCGTGGTGTTTGAGAAGTTAGTGGGTCGTTCGGGTGATTCAAAGGACGATCACATGTGCTGAACAACAGAGGAGTGCTTCGAGCTTGACGAGCCGAATTCCACCGAGGAGCCAAAGCACCTCCCACTAGTTCTATGTACATCTCTTCATCGTCACCGAGCTCGACGCAAACACTTGCCGATGTCTCTTTGGCCGCCACCCAGGTAGGAGAGTAGTTGCAGCATCCCCAATTTTATCTTGAAAAAAGGCCTTTCTTCGCTGAAAGAGCAGTCATCTTTCAAGAAAGTTATACGCCATTCGAGACACGCAAAGACTGGGCGCTTTTGGGTCCGCCGAAGATAGTTCGTGCATGGGAGAGACGGCAGATGGTAAGAGAAACGAGAGAGCGCTCAATCAGAGAGACGCCGAGCAGTCTTTGCGTGCTATGAATCGCCTATAACTCCGGTCGAGCAATTTTTTAGACTGTTTTCTTGATACCTTTTACTTTTTTTCATACTCTTATAGAAGATCAGCTGTAGAAAATTTCAGTTTTCAAAAAATTATTTCTTTTTTGCTGGAAACGCATTTATTTTTGAAAGTTTTGGCTATGACCGCGTATTTTCAGGAAAGAAAAAATTGTTTTCTACCCAAACCCCCCCCCCTCCAAGTCCTCCAAACTTTTTATGTTGACTCGACTTCCTTCCAATCGATTTATCACTTGTGATGTGAATACGATGATATACTGAACACTTGTCTCCTCATTTTTCTCCAGATTACCGTCTTTAAAAAGCAGAAAATACAGACTCAATCTCAAATATTTTTTTGTGGTTTCTAAGGTTTATTTTACAAAATTCACTATCTTGATGAAATCGGAACTTCCGCAAACATTCTGAATTCTTTAGGTGTTAAACACTTCTCTACAATTCATTCCAAATTTCATCCTCTTTGATAGCTTGAAGAAAATGAAAAATCATAGCCGAAGTCAAAGTCCATAGCCGTAGTTCAAGTTTTTTCATTTAGAAATTTCTACTATCTTCATAAAATCGATATTTTTGCAAACATTTCAAAGCTGGCCTTCCTTGGTAGAAGGCATCATCCCATTAAAATCATATACTCTACTGCCTGAAGCTTTCTTCTACGATAAACCCATTATCTTGCAAAACTTCCAGCAATATTCCGCGGAGCTCAAGCGATTTTATTGCTTTGTCATTGAAACCAAAAAAGGTCCACTCTTTCTAAGAACACTTCGACAGAAAGAAAAATTCACAAAATGACGGATAAAATGGTCAGAACTAAAGCCATCCTTTCTAAACAAGCTGTATATATCGTCTTGGCATACTGATCTCAAATGTATGTTTACTATCTGAAAGGAATTATGAGCTTTTAAAAGTACAATTTATAAAGTATGCTGTAGCTCCTGTTTTACAGAAAAACGTTTCAAAAACACTTGTCTAAGTTTTTTTTTAAATTTGCTTCTTCCTTGTAATTGAAATAGTCATAATCACTGTACTGTAAGTGCGCACCTTCAGGCTGCCTCTTAACCATTTATAATCGTTGGGACTCGACTAAGTTCTCATATTCAAAAGCACATAACTCACTCCAATTGGCAGAGAATAAACATATTAGGTTGTCCCATAAGTCTTTTCATACCTAAATTTCCAGCGACATAAATCAGTTCTTTTTGATCTTCTAATAGAATGCGTGGTACCATTCGACAGACCAAAGCAAGCTCTACAAGATGGCCTTTGAAAGTTCGCACAAACCTCAATCCGTTCAAGTTCCCAGCCAAAACAAAAAAAATTCCGAATTTCCGAAAAAATGAAAGTCGTCATATCTCAGTTCAAAACAACTCTGCGGATTTCCAACTTTTTCATGCGTATACTCTTCTCATCGGATATTTATGTATGCACTTGCTGCATTTTTCTGATGGCTAGAAACCAAGAAAAAAATAATGCGCTCAATTTTCAAACTTTGGCTGTATCCGTTCTGTGTTCCCCGAAAATAGGCGATTATATAGCTTATTCACTCAGAGTTACTGTCAAAAATTTACAGCTTACTAGGTGCCCTAGTTCTTGAGAAATATCAAATTGAAGGTCCGAATATGAAAAGACTTATGGGACAACCTAATATTTTGATCAGCGTTTCAGGAGGAGTTTGATGGTATACAGCTTGTTTGGAATGGCTGGATTAAGTTCTGGCCATTCCTTATGAGCTTTCATGAAAAAAAATCGGATAAACCATCATTTTGAGTTATTATTACAATAAACCATCATACTGAGTTATTTTCGTGAAAAATGCGAAAAGTTCCTGAAATTACCGATTTCCTGCCGCCTACTTGAATAAAGGGATAATTCGACGTCGATCATTGTCCTCCATTACTGAATAATTTATGATTGGAAGTCATATGAAAAATGTTGGACGTGGGGTTTTGTTTGTTATGATTTTTCATTGACAGTTTCATACGAATTTTATTGTTGTGATGTGTGCAATTGCACTTACACACTTGAGCAAGCACATCAGTGTTTTATGATGTTACAATTATTGAGATACACATCCAGTGTAAACGAACTTTGGAAACAATTTGTTATATTTTTGGACTATAAACAATAGTTGTTTGAAACCCTGTTGTAAAAAATGTGGCAGCAATTTTTTTTACAAATTCGTGAAAAATATTGATTTTAGACTATAATTATGATATTTGATTTGGAATTATGTTAGAAAGAAGAATATAAAATTTGTGTGACTTTATTTATCAAATTTAACGTTTCAGACATGGGTCATTGTTGTGTTGGCCTTGATTGCGGTGATTTTCCTCGCCAGTTTTGTGCTGTCCATTTGCCGATGCTTATTCTGCCGTCGCTAGATGTCAGAAAAATCGATAATCGATCGATCGCCACATAGAAAATCACCAACGACATCGACACTCCAATCAATCATCATTTCTATCAAATGCGGTATGTACTTCTCAAATAATCGATGAAGTTAGAGATCTTCCAACAATTTCGTTTTTTTCTTCGATTTTTGCAAATTTTCTCTTATTTTTCTCACGAAATTTTTCACTCTCAACACACTCATGCTTGTTCCTGTTGTTTTGTTCATGTTCTTCTTTTTTGTGTAACTTTGATGTATAATTGCCACATATGTTTATTCTGCTAACATTGATATCCATCTGAATTTTCCGAATTTTTTTATGCGCTTAGAATGAAGTTTCCAAGGTCTACGAAGAGTTATTTCCACCAGATTATGCGCATTTATCTGTTCTCATCTGTTGTATTGTACATGTTTATTCGCTAATTCGCTTTATTTGCCAAGTAATAAAAATGTTTCTAACAAATTTTTTTAAACTACAAAAAAGCAGAAAAAATTGTTTTTTGCGTAAGCTAATCCTTTGCGATTATAATTGCTTGTTGATGGTTGGGATTTTTGGAAGACTGATGACTTGTTTATTACAAGCATCTCTTTGTTCTACATCGGAACATCCTTGTTCTGAGTAATCAGTCATTTTGGCAGACGATTACTAGGCGTAAATATCAGTGTGTACATCTCCCCTACTTTAATAGCTAAAAAAGAAAAAGTGAGCAGAGGAAATTCTAAAGATTGCTTCCATATCGGTAAAAGAGAGATGCAGAGCAATTGAATTCCCCACTTGGAAGCATCATAACATAACTTATAATAACGGGCTAAGGATGTTTACATGACTTTGTGTGTGTGTTTGTTACGAAAATCGTGAAGCGTGTTCCAGCCAGCGTTCTAAGCCCAAATTTTGTATAGCGCATGCTACCTTCATGAGAGTCCGACTTGCAAAAGCACGAATAGATTCGTTGAGTGGATCCCTCAGAAACTGCGCGCCAAACGGGTCCACCGGGCTTCTGTGCCGCAAAATTCGGTCCGTATCACCACTTTTTGCAGAGTCGTGGATGAGTTTGGTAAGCAAATGTGCAAGCGATGGAGTTTAGCCAGAAAGTGGCCGAAAGTTTACTACATAACGAAAACGGCGCCAAAACGAATTGGTTGTGTGAATGGTCAATTTGCCAAGGTTCTAGCTAAGCGTCTGAGAAGATCTTCGCACAGAGATGTAGCTCACGCTTATCATTACCTTTATGGCGACTACCAAGCCATGACAAATTCAAAAACCTATTCAAATTTGCGTCCGTTTTCCTGCGAAAGTTTCATCCACGCGAAATCACCGATCTCACGTGAAAAGACTTTCTAAATGAGTGGTTGTTTACATTTTATTCGTGGTAGTCAGCATAGCGCGGTGAGTTCCAGTGCCACGATTTTACGAGAATGAGTAAGGCACATAGATAGTAGAGCCAGTGCGAACCTCTGCGAAGCAGAGGTGACGCACTGGTTGTTAAATATGCCAGTTTTAAGAAAACACGTTTATTTGAAAATTTTACTGGTTTTTTCGGCAATCTTTATTGAATTTTCGTAGATATCGCTTCTTCTCAGAAATCAGTTCTCGCACCAGATTTTCGACCGACCCTGGAACCACATGGAACGTTTCATCATTGCTGTGAGAGGAAAGTAGCGAGCATAATTTTTTCAGCGTTTTCCTCCATATCTTTGTTTTCCCGATTTTCGCGCCCACATTAGTGCACTACACTGTTTCCCTTCAATTTTTGTGATACTCAAGTAGGAAAGAATTTGTTTCTTGAAGGATCAGATAGCTTCAAGCTTCATCAATACGCCGCAAATGCATCGATAGTGTAAATTTATAAGTCTGTCACGAGGTCTACTTATTACTAGTTGTTGACTGAAAAATCAGAATACTTTTCCATTCATGCGAAACACTCTCGTACTCAAATCAAATTTGATACGATGAGTCTGTAGAATTCTCATGTAGAGCCTGCAGACTTTAATTAAGTAACCATCTCTTGTTTTACAAGCTGTGGCCATAATATTCTTTTCAAGAATGGACGCATGCCATTGAATTTTGGACAGTAACACAACTGGAAAAACTTGCCAATGTCAGTCCAGTAAAATACAAAAAATAATTAGAATATATCTCTAAAAATTCCCGACCTTGCCATACACCTACTCTCGAAAGCGCGTTAACGAGATCTGCGAGAAAAGATTTTCTATTCAAATGACTTTTTCATGCAATATGTTCGAATCTTGCATCTACAGAAATCGTCTCTTCGATGCATAAATACAATTCTCCTTTCTAATGAATATCCGTGGATTCACATTACGCAAGATATATAAATAGTAAACGAGAAAATCAATATTTAGTGAACTTTTGAGATCTCTGCAGACATGCAGTTGCAGTTGGATTACGACATCGTATCAAAAGAAATTTCTAAAATGAGAGTTAAGTTAATAAAGGCAGAGCTAAGTTGAGTGTAGTCTCAGAGTTTGACTCAACATGCAGTGATTGACGCTACAACGTATACTCAAGCCAGATATAACATAATTCCGGTGAACTGTGCTAAAAGAAAAACATTCTTAAAGGTTAGAAATTGCTAATGCACTACACCCACTATTTATGGAGTTGTGCGGGACTGTTAAAAAAAAGATGAAGAATTCGATATTTTCTACGTCCTCGGTCATGCACCAAACGCATTTTACAACACGATTGAACGAATACCGAAGTTGTACTTTACAGTGACTGCAGGGGCACACGATTACCAAGAAAGTTTAACCGTCTACAATTTGTACCAATTCGCTGTCACCGGATAGACGGGGTGCGGATCGAGCTTTTGACTCTGCTTGTCACAGCCACGCTTCATACCACTACTCCACTCTCTCCCCCCCCCCCTCCTTTCAAGAATAGGTGCTCTTAACCATCCTGATGTCTAGTGACGAAAGTATTTTTGGCGCAATAGTATCACAACCTACTACATAATATCTGTTGTAAACAATCAAAAGTTTCTTAAACTTGTCCCAGACAATGTTAATAATATATACAATATGAATCAGTCGCTAAAAAAGCTCTGACCGTTCTTTTTGTTATTCTGAGGAACATTCACAGCAATGATGCAAAACTCCTGATGCGCTTGTATAAGACGTATGTCTTACCTCTCCTTGAATACGCTTCGCCCGTTTGGAATCCTTTTTTGAAAAAGCATATTGAAAAGCTAGAAAAAGTCCAAAAAGCATTTACTAGAATTGTCTTTTACAGATGCTATCCAAACTCTGATCACCCTCAAGCTTTGCCTGCGTATGGCTTGAGACTATCCGCTTTAGGTCTACGTAGTCTGAGATACAGAAGAATATGCAATGATTTAGTATTCTGCTTTCGCATTATTCGTTTGGAAACCAGACTGAGACCGAGTAAATTCTGGGTCTTCAGACCTTGCGGAAACCGAACAGGAGGTTTTTCAATGGGATACAGCAAATTAGGGAACAGGATTTGTTCGAAAACCTTTAACTCTCGCTTGCCGCACAGCAAGGTGGCTTAGTCAGCTTCCGAGTGATATAACTTCTTGCAGAAATTCATTAGAATTTCGCAAAAAGCTGGCCACCATAGATGTTATGCAGACTTTGGGAATAGCTGACTTTTGAACACTAAGATTTACAAGATCTTCGGCAATTTCCGCACAAATTCTCTTGCTTCGAAGGCAATTCGTATGTTTGCTGCATTCTTTTTGTGACTGTCGAGCAATTTTCTTCAAAAAATTGAGCAATCAAAGAAATTCATGGACTTTCCTTTCACAGGCAGTGTGGTCTTTTTTGCATGTGTAGTGAGTTGCGGGTGTCCTCGAGCTAGTTGGTCGATGCCCCCTCTTATCACTTCGAGCGACCTTTCGTACGCAGATAAGCGATTGATTCTGTCAACTCTGTATGCTCAGCTTAGAGATTGAGCCATGCGTGTCAAAACAGTTACTAAAGAGGTGTTAGCTAGTTTTTGAACGAATTTGATGTTTTTGATTGATTTTTTACATGTTAACAAGCTTTTTACAGTATATCAATCTTTCCAAGGGCTTCAGAAAGTTCTCTTTGCTTGGGTAGCCGTTTGAGGAGATCGAAGACTAGTGAGCCCTCTGCCTTGAGATCCCCCTTCTCGCTCGCCCAGGGTCCCTGACGGATTCGTCCGCCTTGGGTTAAGCTGGTCAGCCAGGCCCTGGTAATTTATTACATCCCATGCGTTCGGGTAAGGGAAAAGGATCTCGGTGGAGCCCCACTCACTTCTTGGAGATGGAGAGCGACCTGATCATCCAGCAGGGGACAATGTGATCCAAGCCCGAGTGTTTTGTGTTTTGTGTTTTGTGTTCTTTTGGTTTCTATTTTTGGCACACTTTCGTGTATTATAAATAAATAAATAAATAAATATTCTTGTATGGCAATCCTCCCTTTCCGTCGATAAACATTCTGTTGAGAAAATATCAGAAGGAAAATTCTGCATTACAGTTGTGACAGTGGAATGTGAAAAATTTCGGCGAATTCACCGAATTCGCCGATGTCGCCGAATTCGCCGGTGTCGCCGATGTCGCCGATGTCGCCGACTTTGCGTCTTTTCGTCATAACTCCCTTCGTTCTCAATGGATTTCAAATTTGAAGGCAGATTTGGATTCAGCTCGCCGAGACGAATCTTTTCATATATTGAACTGCTGTAATCGGCTCGGTCACGGTAAGTGCATGGTAGGAATCCATTGCATCCTGTGGTGTTTTCTAGAGTGTGTATTTCGGCGCATAATGTAGGCAAAGGTTTAAGATAAAGAGCGTTTGATGGAAGAGTTTTTGCAGAGTGTTTCCAGCAGAAAAACCATATTCTTTTTTGTAGTGGAAAAAAGAGAAAGGAGTACGTGAACTTAGTAAATATGCATGAACCACTTACCGTCAAGCAAACATAACTATACAGTAACATTATGATTAGCAAAACGGTTATAATCTTTGTAATCAGCATTTCTTGTTGCTTATGTGAGCAAAGTGACACATCGCATGACTACGATATTCTGCTTCCAGCAAAACTTCACCTCTTTCTGCAGACGCCTCTTTGCAACGCTGTGCGCCAGCCCCTTTCACACTTAAAAGATTCCGGTTTAAGGCGAATCGGAAAGAGTTGTTTCCGGAGATAATCCAGCGGTGAAAAGTAGACGGAGACATGCTTTATAAAGCGCGAAAAGAGATGGTGAATTCTGCAAAAATTACGCGCCTCTAAATTCTACTCGCCATAACTTCCTCCGGAATAAGTATATTCTAAATGCGAAAACGGTGCTGTGCTCAGCTCATCAAGGCGAATCTTTTGGTATACAGCATGTCCTTGATATTTCGATCTCAGTATTCTTGAATCTTTCTGAGGACGTCTTTTCGCGAAGGTGTAAAGCAGCGAGCATTGTCCCGAGTACATTCCAGCAAGGGTGATTCGATAGCATTTTTTCTGTAGATTATAATGTGCTAAATAGTAGCCGCAGGTTTTTTTTTCAAAGGGAGTAGAACGGCTGGTGAATTGTGGAAAAATCTTGTCGTCCCAAATTCTACCCGCCATAGCCATAGAATATGATGCTCTCTTGCTAAGCAGATGTGATTATCGTAATCAGCAGGTCGGATAACCTCTATGAGCAAGTTTCCCGAGATGTTCGGGTTATTTCATTTTTTCTGGTTTCACGCTCTTGGAAGCTCGCCGATGAATTTTGGTCAAAATGATGATGCTCTTGAATTGTAAGGAGACTTCGCTTATAGAGGTTTTCGAACACGCTCTTTACGAAAATCGTGGTCTTTGAGGATTACAGTGTCTTTTTGGAGAGATACGGTGAGGTAACTGTTACTGCACCACGAAAGTGCGTAACTTTGCCCGCACTTCTCTCGTATCTCTCAGGAACCTTGCTTGCTTGCTTTCCTCACTTAAAGTTACTGGGAACTGTGCTATCGGAAGGTGCATGGATCGGGCTCCAATCTATAAAATTCGCCGAGTTACGAGCCTACGAAAACACGTCCTCATGAAATTTGCACAAAATGTAAAGATCGCGTACTTTGTTGAAATTCCATCGTGAGTGGTTGCATGACTAATTGCAAATGTTATGTTCGCCCCGCCCGCGTTTTATACAACCACTCACGGTAGAATTTCAACAAAGTACGCGATCTTTACATTTTGTGCAAATTTCATGAGGACGTGTTTTCGTAGGCTCGTAACTCGGCGAATTTTATAGATTGGAGCCCGATTCATGCACCTTCCGATAGCACAGTTCCCAGTAACTTTAAGTGAGGAAAGCAAGCAAGCAAGGTTTCTGAGAGATACAAGAGAAGTGCGGGCAAAGTTACGCACTTTCGTGGTGCAGTAACAGTTACCTCACCGTATCTCTCCAAAAAGACACTGTAATCCTCAAAGACCACGATTTTCGTAAAGAGCGTGCTCGAAAACCTCTATAAGCGAAGTTTCCTTACAATTCAAGAGCATCATCATTTTGACCAAAATCCATCGGCGAGCTTCCAGAGCGTGAAACCAGAAAAAATGAAATAACCCGAACATCTCGGGAAACTTGCTCATAGAGGTTATCCGACCTGCTGATTACGATAATCACATCTGCTTAGCAAGAGAGCATCATATTCTATGGCTATGGCGGGTAGAATTTGGGACGACAAGATTTTTCCACAATTCACCAGCCGTTCTACTCCCTTTGAAAAAAAACCTGCGGCTACTATTTAGCACATTATAATCTACAGAAAAAATGCTATCGAATCACCCTTGCTGGAATGTACTCGGGACGATGCTCGCTGCTTTACACCTTCGCGAAAAGACGTCCTCAGAAAGATTCAAGAATACTGAAATCGAAATATCAAGGACATGCTGTATACCAAAAGATTCGCCTTGATGAGCTGAGCACAGCACCGTTTTCGCATTCAGAATATACTTATTCCGGAGGAAGTTATGGCGAGTAGAATTTAGAGGCGCGTAATTTTTGCAGAATTCACCATCTCTTTTCGCGCTTTATAAAGCATGTCTCCGTCTACTTTTCACCGCTGGATTATCTCCGGAAACAACTCTTTCCGATTCGCCTTAAACCGGAATCTTTTAAGTGTGAAAGGGGCTGGCGCACAGCGTTGCAAAGAGGCGTCTGCAGAAAGAAGTGAAGTTTTGCTGGAAGCAGAATATCGTAGTCATGCGATGTGTCACTTTGCTCACATAAGCAACAAGAAATGCTGATTACAAAGATTATAACCGTTTTGCTAATCATAATGTTACTGTATAGTTATGTTTGCTTGACGGTAAGTGGTTCATGCATATTTACTAAGTTCACGTACTCCTTTCTCTTTTTTCCACTACAAAAAAGAATATGGTTTTTCTGCTGGAAACACTCTGCAGAAACTCTTCCATCAAACGCTCTTTATCCTAAACCTTTGCCTACATTATGCGCCGAAATACACACTCTAGAAAACACCACCAAGGATGCAACGGATTCCTACCATGCACTTACCGTGACCGAGCCGATTACAGCAGTTCAATATACGAAAAGATTCGTCTCGGCGAGCTGAATCCAAATCTGCCTTCAAATTTGAAATCCATTAAGAACGAAGGGAGTTATGACGAAAAGACGCAAAGTCGGCGACATCGGCGAATTCGGCGACATCGGCGAATTCGGCGACATCGGCGAATTTGGCGAATTCGGCGAATTCGGCGAATTCGCCGAAATTTTTCACATTCCACTGTCACAACTGTAGAAGATAAAACAGCAATACGCATCCCATGGCTGTCTACTAAATCCTCCCTGACTTATCAGATGTTTGGTTTTCTTATCACTTCAATGATAAGTTCTGCGCTACTTGAAATACCCATTCCAAATGAAGTGCGTTTCATTCTTTTCAATTCTCAGCCTCTTCCCCAGCTGCATTTGCAAGTTCGCGGACGTCGACTTACTACTCAGCACTCTAAGCTACCTTTGCAGGATGTCATCACAACCACCGTCACGAGGTGGTGGCGCCAGTAGTGGTGCCAACGGTGGAGGCAGCAGTGGCACAATGACATGGGCATCGTCGCGACGTCTGGTCATCACCAATGACGTGCCACAGATAGTTGTAGCTAATAGCACCACTTCGCGATGTCACGATCGAGGCGGGACCGTGTTCACATCATACTCTTCGCGTGGCGCGAGTTCACCAAATACACGAGGAGGAGGATTTCAAGCTGGTCGCGGCGGTTGTAGTACAGGCTATCAGATAAGGAATTCGTCAACAGCAAGAGGAGGTATGTTCAAGCTTCAGTTGAGCCAGTCCTGTCGATTACGGTAGGGCTATAATCGGGGGTAATCGGGGGTAGCAGAGGGATATTGCAGAAACGTAGTAGAACGGCTCCAAAACTGACATCGAGCGGTACTCGGTGGATATCTATTTTTGGGGCTAGAAATTTCGAAAAAAGAGCTTTCAAAGACACACTTGTGGTTTTGGCCATGGAGGCGTTTTGTCGCCTGCGCGGACAGCTCCTACAGCTTTGCAATGTGCTAAGATGCTCACTATGTAGCAGTTGTCCCCGCTGCTAAGGAGCTTTACAGTTTGCCATTTGAAGTGCGCGAGTAGGGATAATTAGCAAAGATGAGGTAACCGAGGTAGAACAAATTCTGCAAAAACGCGTCGCATCCGTACGATTGCGATCTACAGCTTAAGGGCCGGGCATACTTCACGCGATTTTAGTCGCGGAGCGATTTGGCAATATCCCAACTGTCCATAACTCACTGTAAGCACATTTTCAATGTACAGAAGATAGGGCATTCTGATCAGTCCACTAAGTTATACATACTATGCATGTGCATTTTGCCAGTATTGGATCTGAAGACTTCTGGCGGATTGCCAAATGGCGTCGCGGCTGAAATCGCGTGAAGTATGCCCGGCCCTTTAGCAAGACTTGTTATAGGATACTGGTCCTCTCGCACATGCTATTGCATACCGTGTGAGGAACAATAGTCCATAGAAGCGACCCTAACGGCAGCAATCGTTCTGTCGGAGTTGGCGTTGAGTTTTGCATCACAAGAGCGGTAGATTCTCTTCCACAAAATGACTCAGACAAAATGACGCAGCTCGCGGTCTACCGTAATCCTACAGTATGGACGAGTGCTAACTACAGTTTAGTTATAGTAAGACTTGTTATAGGAGCCAGCTATTATGCATGGAGAAGCAATTCGAACATTGTCCCAAGCAGTCGGTGTGGCGCTGTACCCGTGACTACATATTATCGCGGAGGAAGTGCCTATCAAACACGAACACCGAATTTTTACCCCCGTAGCACGATATCAGCCGGGGTCAACCTACCAGGAGTTACTAACCGCCCCACTCAGAACGATCCTACCGTAACAGCTCCAAAATTCTTCCCAATGTCACTGAATGCGACGCCACAATTCGTCGACAATGTGGGCATACCATTACAGTATCCGCTGCCTATGAGACGTATAACGCATCAGCTTCAGCCAATGTCACCACGTCGAGATATGCGTCTGCAGACACCTACGGCGATTATGGTATCCAAGAAAGCCCCAATAGGTGTGGATGTATCATGTGGTGGCCCCACGGCTCACTCGAGTGCCAGAAGCGGTGGTGACGCGACTAATGAGACCAATCGTACCACGGAAGCGAAGGAGGCGAATGCCTCTGAGTTGACGGAAGCGAATCGAGGCGATGCTGAAGAGAACGAAGATGATGGCAGTGATTCAGCAGATCTTTTGCGAAATAATGAAGATACTTGGGACTTTTGGGATCGCGTCTATAGTGATCCGGAACTGCGACAAAGCATGCAAGAGCGACAGGTATCGCTGCGATTTTTGCAAGTATAAACGAGTATAAGCGCCCTTTACAGCGAGATTCTCCCATGGCTGAACTACTGCACTCAGACAAGCTTTGCAAGGCTCAGCTGATATTCTTGAATGTTCCGAGACTAGCCTACGGTACCTATAAACTATTCATTACACACAGATATTGGATGCCGTCTTTGTGAGAGACGCAGACGGTTAGAGGAATGAAAATGCGTCTGACCTGAGAGATGCTGACAGCGTCCGCAGTGGCGACCAGTCTCTGCGTGCGATAAATCGCCTATGCTCTACTTTACCGTACCCATTACGCATAAGAAGCATTTTCAGGGCAGCAACATGTTGTGCGTAGTCTCATCCATCGCGAAATTAATTCAAATCTTCCTATTTTAGACATTCATATTACGTATAGAAAATGGTATGGATAGCCCTAAATGCCTTAGATATCAAAAACAAAAATTAGTCACAAGTCTTACAATTTTCTAGGACTGTCCGCTTTTATCGCAGCGAAGATGCTGTGCAAGTGCTGCGTCACTTCAATGGATTTTCTTTTAGAAATCATAAATTGCTCGTAAGAGCTTGCCAGAACAATGTTGCTGTGAGTAGAAAATACCACTGATTTCTCAAAATCACAAAAAAAAGAAAAAAAAAGAAAAAATCTAGTTTGGTGACATAGCATCGCTAGAGGAAGCAGCTCAGATGGAAAGTGAAGAACGACGTGCTCTTCCTGACGCCTCCTCAGACAATCGAATAGAACATGATGCGATTTGGACACTAGCTGAATGGAAAGATATTGTAGAGTTCAAAAAGTGAGCGTGGAAGAGTGTACCATATGTTATAGTCACCTCCGCATTTCCAGAGATTTAATCTCGATTTTGGAAGGGAAGCAGGCTGGAATGGTTTTGAGAGAAGCGCTCAATGAAGCTCGTGTCACACAACGTCGCGGTTTTGTTTCTGCAGCCGCCGAGTTCTGGCCTACCGGATTCATTCGAATTTTCCTACCTGAGGTAGGTACGAGAGGCAATGGCATGCACCCATTGGTTCAACTACGGTATGCTACCATAATCTCGCATAGCGCTCTCTGTGCTCCTTCTAACAAGGGAAGGAAGATTGGTCGAAGTGGCCTTTTGAGATGAGATGTGCACTGTTTGGTAGAGCTTGGGACGCTGATTCCAAATCTACCTTTGCTATCAGCTGCGGGCTTCTGGGCGAGGAGTTATGGAGGTTTTTGTGAGTAAAAGGCTGAATGCAAGAGTAGGGCAAAATCAGTCGTAACCTTTTCCCAGCGTTCAAATGAGGCAGCAACGAGTTGGTATATTTAGATCAAGATTATTTGTTGCACCGAGTGACCCCACTACCGATTAAGCCCTATAAATAATGTTACGTCTGATTTTAGCCTACTCTTGCATTCAAGTTTTTACTCACAAAAACCTTCATAACTCCTCGCCCAGACACCCGCAGCAGATAGCAAAGGTAGATTTGGAATCAGCGTCCCAAGCTCTACAAAACAGTGCACATTTCATATCAAAAGGCCACTTCGATCAACCTTCCTTTCCTTGTAAGCACAGAGAGCGCTTCTCGCATGAACACAATGAATATGGCTGTTTTGCGGTAAATATCCAATTGCCGACCTGCGCAACTTGTCTTGACACATCGCTCGTGCAGCTTTGTTTGGACTAGTGAACCAGCAATCTAAGGCCTCGGGCATACCTCACGCGATTTCAGTCGCCATGCGATTTGGCAATACTCCAAATGTTCATAACTCATCCTACGGGGTTTCTGAATGTACGGAAGAGGGGGCATTTTATCAACCTACGAAAGTTATACATGCTATGCATTTGAGGTCTTCCAGTATTGAATTTGAAGACATATGGCAAATTGCCAGATCGCTTGGCGACTGAAATCGCGTGAGGTATGCCCTTGCCTAAGGCATCTGCCATACTTGACTCTCTTATCCGCTTCGTGCAAAACGCGCGCACATAGCAGTCTGTCATTTGGCGCCGCGTAGGTAAAAAGGGATTTTGTATGGTTACGGCAAATTCGCTGTACGCGACGCCAAATGACAAATTAGTGACGCGCATTTTGCACGAAGCGGATCAAGCGGATCAAGCGGATCAAGAGGATCAAGTATGGCAGGTGCCTAAAGGTGCAAGATTTGCAGGCGCCTCGCTACGGGAACCGCAGGTTTCTCGCAATTTTATCTTTTTTAAGTAGGCGCAACGATCCTTTGTATATAGACAAAAGTTTCCATACAGTGTATCTCGCGCGAACCAATATAAGAAGCTCCCCCCGCTTCCCACCCCCGGCATTACGGTGGTGCAAATCGGCCTTAGCCCAAACATATTGCATGCGATTTGGGGAACGGCCATAGATTGCCGACACGGTTGCCGAGGTTGCCGGCGTTGTCGTGGTCAAAGACAGCAGAGAGCGCGCAAAGCGTGGAGGCTGTCATGAAGTCCTACAACGACCGGCAACGTCGGCAACCTCGGCAACCCCAGCAATGGTAACCGTTGCCGGCAACCTAGAGACGTTCCGTTATACGCGCGAACTTACTTAAGCCATCTCTTGTGCAAACGGCGTGATGGCCCTTGTTATTTCAGATCAAGGCTATTGGACGCTGTGTCTGTCTAGCAGGACATGAAGATATGGCAGCGCTTGTCAGAAGAGCTGCTCAAGAGGTACGGTATCGCTACTTTTTTTACCGTAATCTACCATCACATTTTAGGGAACGCCACGATTGATGACGGACACTTGGGAACCGATCCCACCATGCGAAATTCGTACCGAACAGCATATGCTTAGTTATTTGGCTGCATTTTTGGGACATTTTGGGCCACAGCACACAATTATCGACATTCCATTGAGATTACTGTTGAAATCGTTATCAGGAAATTGGCCTGCAACAGGGCCAGCGTTGGCAGAATGGGCAACAAAGTGGGTTTTAGTGGCATCAAATGGGTAAAGTCACCTAAACCCAACTCTTCCTTTCCAACGGGACTTGGGTCAAAGAATAGCAATTGCAGGAGATCTTATCAATTCATAGTCATGTTTGAAGTATTATATCTAGCATCTAGCATAAGACATCGTCGTATCCTAGTTGAAGCTGTGCAGGTTAGTGCCTCATTTTATAGGCAAAAACTCAAATCTACTGCTATTTCAGCCCCTCTCATCATTGAAGTTCAAATTTATTAATCCAGCGAATCGATGCTAGACATCACAATTAATGTTTCAATGATTCCATGAAGTTAAGACAAAGATATCACACAAATTTCAATCATTATGTCGGCGTTGAATTTTGCATTGTAATTTTTATTGTTTGAGCGTAGGGGCGAAATAAATTCCAACCACAAGTTTGGCAGACACAGGATAATCCCAAATTTGAAAAGGGAATATGATTGCACCCCAAATTTCAACAAATATTTCTTTGAGAACGTGGAACCATACATCAAATTCATAGACATAAATCGGGATCCAGAACTTCCAAAATATTAATAAAGATTTTTTATTTCGTATATGTTATTATTTATCATCAGAAGTGAAAAATCAGAAGACATTTTGGACAGCAATGTAATGAACCTTGAAAATAACTTACTAAACATTGACGAGATCAACAGATGACGAGGAAAAACAACACCACGGATAATTATGCCTGACCCGTTCAATCACATATCAATTCCCATTTCCTTTAGAATATCTTGTAACATCTTCACATTGGGATTATTTGGGGAAAGTTTTTGTAACAACGACTCCAAAGTTTCCGATCTATCGCTGAATACTTCTCTAGCCTAGAAAATAACAACATAATGATTAAAATAAAATAGTAAAAGAGAAAATGAATTAGCTTTCACTCGCCGTCTCAGTGTGAGCACTAAAGAAGCGTAGGCATAACAACAGTAAGTTCTCTCCAAAATGGGCAGCTGCTTCGGAATTTGAGATGGTCTGAAACATTATTTAGTGACAGGTCACAATTGGTAAAAAAATAATAAGTGTTACCTCGAAAAAAGAAAGGAATGCATGAACAGCATCGCCAAGACTGCAGCAGTGAGATGACTCGCGCATTGATGGTAAAAGCTTCAACGTAGCATCCAGCACAAATGTGACAAATGGCATAACCTCCTATATGACAGAAAAGAGATAAAAGGTAATATGTTTAAAAAATCAAAGGCTGACTTTTCTCATTCCACTAGGCATTCTAGTCAGTAGAGGAATCTGCTGTGCCATAGTTCCATAATTTCTGAAATCAGAACAGGTTCAACAATTACACAACAAATTACAAAAATTCAGACCTTCGCATTACTTACCGTATCATAACCCTTGGATAAGTTTCCACAAACTGGGTAAGGGTTTTTACAGCACCGACTGAATCCGTTACTCCCGGATCTACCGCTTGAGCCACAAGAGTTGTTACCAAACCATCGGTGTCTCGCTGTCGCCAGCGCACACCTTGTATGGACGCACGATTTGCCAGTTTATCCACGAACAAACCTGAAGAATCCGTATGGGAAGGAAGGATGAGGGCGGAGGGAAAGGGGACGGAAAAGATAACTGTACTTGCGTAAATTTTGAATTTGAAACCTTACATGGGTACTTGTTTTGTATTTCGTCTAGAAGATTCTGAGCATGTCTCCTCTGATCCACAGGAAGATCTGATCTGGCTAAGGTAACGATGACTTCAGCCATAGGTATGGCTACTTCTACACTTGTCATATCAACCTTAAATCAAAGCAAATTACTCGAAAATTAACCGAAGAAGATAAAGCTACCAAATGTTCAATCAGATCCACGGCCATTTTCATTTGCTGCGGATCGCGCATCACCATCTCTACCAGGTACCGTGCAAGGCACGCCCATTGCGGTGCAGACCACACCCGACAAAACTCACGGATCGCATTTAGTGTAAAAAATGTGCATACCGTATGCGGATTATACCTGAATAGACGAAATGTTGAAGATACCAAAAAATTAAATGACAAAAATGAACAAACAATAGAAATAAAAATCATAACAGTAAGAAAAAATTGACTTTAAAAATAAGATAAGGTACTTTGGATTGAAGGCAGATAACAGCTTGAAGAAGACTTGTTCGATTGTTTTGAGTGGCGTCCGCCGAGGCATTTGGGCAACAAGCTCTTCAATGCCAGGTCCACCAAAAATAGCCAACATCTAAAGCAGATCAATTTTGTAATAAGAGAAATTGCATTACCACTCACTTCATTATCAAATTCTGTGGGATCACTAGATCGAGCGAAGATCTCTATGCGTCTTTGCAGGAATTTGTTGAGAAGTCTGAAGGAAAACCACCAGTAGAACGATACTATGGAGCAGTCTCACGAAGATGTAAAGACGTTCAAAAGTCCCAAAAAACACAAGGTGCTCAGCACTTACATTGCACGGCTGTAGCCAGCAGGAATGTTCTTGGTGTACAATGCCTCAAGAATCTCCTCATCGGTGAGCTCCTGGAAGTTGTTACAGATAGAAAGAATAAATACAAAAAACAAGTCTTGTAATGCGACGAAAACCAAAAACACAAAAGACTCAGTCGAAGTACCTTTTTCTTCTGAACTCCATGTACGGGCGCATTTGGTACGTACTGTCTCAAGTGCCCTTCTATGGCAGGAGATGTTGCCGCACTTTTCAATACCTTGGCTGAGAATGTCGATAAACGACTCTTTACGGATGGAAACTGAAAAGTAGAGCTTCTCCATCTTATACTGAACAATAGAAGGAACACTCACTTTCTTGGCACAAGGTCCAAGAACGGCGAAAATCAGGTTGAAGGCTTCGCGATCTCCCAGAAAAAACTTCAAGTTTCCTTCCAAATGCTCAGCAACTGCCATAGCAACATCTTCAGCACGCTGTGTGTCGCGCCAGATATCCCAGCCTAATACGAAGGGAGCTCCTGGCACCTAAACAACCGAGATAGCTGCTTTGTACATCACCTAATTGGGAAACAACTTACCGTAGCAGCCTTAAGATGTTGCACCATTTCAGCTCTGTTCATAGGCTTTGTAGGTGGCGGTTCCACGATCTTCATGGGTCTCAATGGAGAAGCATGGAACGTGTTAACTTCCATCTTTTCTTCACCGGATCTTTCCAACTCATCCATCAACGAAAGGATCTTGAAACATAACAGCATCTTTGAGAAAGTACCAGCAAACAAACTGATTACCTTCTTGGCATGTTTTATCCCATGAATGTTATGAATGTTCATCATCAATCGTGCCGTCTTATCCAAAGTCATAACATCATTTTTCTTCAACTCCTTACCACTACATGCTAACTCAAGAAGTTTCGACGCGTGTTCTGTCCTCATCGCGCTCATCTCACACGCGACTTTCAGGGCAAGAGGTGGATCGAGACCTCGCATAGCAATCTGAAAAAAAACGAAATATTATGACAAATAAAAACACTGAACCAAACAACCTCAACAATCTTTTTGTTATCAAACTCGAGCATAAATGCTCTTAGCTTCGACGTCAGCAAATCAACAGCTTCGCCTTCACAGGTGACCTTCGGCATGGAACCTTTGTCTGGAAGCCAGACCTAAACAATTAAGGCTTCAGTCCCAAGTCATCCTTTCTTCATGCGCGACACAAATTTCAAAAAAGCACCTCCGCGATCTTCTTGTATGTGTCATTTTGTTTGCTTGATGTATAGCACAGCAGCCGCAGCAAAGCTTCAACTGCATCGGATGTCATGAGCACGTGCTGAAATAAACGCGTAATCAAAAAAAAAACAGAGTGAAACTAAACAGTAATTACGCAACTAACACTCTAAACTATGTCAAACTGACCTTTTTTCCAATCTCCACATTGTACTTGAGCACTGGCTTGCGATTCACACTAGATGCAAATCCGTCTTCTGGCCAAACATCGGGAGCACTGGTACACACCTCAACGTAGCGCTGAAACACTTCCAAAAGTGGAAGAGCCTTTTGCGCAGAGACTTTGCCAAACTTTTCCACTAACGATGCAAGAAGGATCGACAACTGAAAAAAAAGCGCGTAATCTCTAAATTAATGAAGAAAAGAATTGGGATACCTGATGCATGTTATCCTTGTCTAACTGATCTGTAATGGCCGACAACAAACAATCCAGCTGTGCACCTTCGGAATCCATTGCTGCTTTCGCTAACTGTGTCACTATGCTCGAAGCGATTTTTGGATAGAAAGTAGCTTTCTTAAGTCCTTCCATCCAAACACCTTCAACGCCTTGATCCAAATCCATCATTTCTTCTTGATCCTGTAAACGTCCAAAAAAACTAAATAGAAGGGGGTATGGCTTACCGCAAATAGTATGCTCAGGACGAGTTTAGCCCCAAGCCGTTCTCGAATGTTGAAAGCGGTTCTTCGTTCGAGGAGAAAGAGTACAGCGCTGATGCAGTCGTCTTGTACCGATTCATCAGCGAACGAAGCTTTTACACGCGAGACAATCTAAACGACTATTTCCTTAGTATAAATCAAAAATAAAAAACCATGATGATGATCGTTCAGACTGCTCATGTGGCCAACAATGCAGCAAAATGCCGCATATGGTAGCAGGTGCAAAGAAAATGTCACCTGCGAGTAGCGAAAAAGTAGACCTGGGCCGGCACATGAGCAAAGCCTCATAAAAATTAGTAAGGAAAAAGGAAAAAATTTGAAGGGTAAGCATGCACCGAGTGGTCACCAAGTGCTCATCTTATCTTTTGTCACCCACCGTATGAACCGCGCTGCCTTCTTCTGTCTTTGCCTGTTTTCGTCGCTGCAGATCATACTGTAAGAACTGACAAAGAGTCGACGCAGGCATGGCTTCTATAGCCGATGAATTGGTTGCGAAGAGCTCCTAAGGTGCTTTCAAAATGATTTCACATCAAAAACATTTCGCTAAATCGACGAGAATGTGATCACCTGTATAGCCGGCATCGCTTTTGATGGTCCGACATTTTTTATCAGCTGATCAACCATATCAGGCTGGCGACATTCACATAAACGTGAAGCCATTGCACAATCCACGGCCAGCGCTTCTAATTTTCGAATGTGATTTTCAGGTGGACGCCTTGGCATACCCCTTAAATAGACTTTCATTTTGAGGCTATTTGGCAGTAAGGGTACGACCGACTTCGGCTGATTGTAGCACACTAATCCTAGTAATTTGGAGCCTTCCTCTTCGACTGACATTTTAAAAAGAAAAGATTCCATAAACAGGATAGCCTAAAAATGAGGAATTAACGAAAGCAATAGGAGGCCAGCTAGACTACTAAAAAATTAGTAGAACTTCCAAAAGAAGCGTACCTCTTTCTCTCTCTCAGCCGTCTCCGCTTCAACGGCATCCCATTCCTCAGGTGTTTTCCCTTCGAATTCCAAAGGAAACCGGAACGATCTACAAGGAAAAGCAAAATCAAAGAAAAGAAAATAGTGAAAGGAGTGAGTGTGGAACAGATTAAGCTTACTTTACCAATACCATATGAATATATAGGCGTAGCTGAGGGTATGTGGCATAGATCTTTTCCATTTCGTCGCTAACTTTACCTGTAAATAACCCATGGTAGCGATGGAGAAAAGAAAAGCGACGTCTTGACCTAACCAGCACATGTCCACATCATCACAATGTACCATGCTTTCCAGTAGTACTTCTTGAACGCAAATTGGTTATACTCCTCACTAAAATAGTGAATGTTGGTGAAAAACTGTTCAGAGGTGAATGAGCACACTAACGGCATAGTGATTCCGGGAGATCGGTATGCGCTAAGTTGGAACAGTCGATCTATCAGGTGAACAGGATTAGAAAGTATAACCAAGGGCAGATAGGAGTCTGCAAAATGTTAGAACTAGATACGCACACCGGAGAATCTGACAAGGGATCAGCTCAGCTCGGCCTTTCGGCAAATGACGTACATAGTCTGAATCAGCTTCAACAACTGATTCCAGATATGCTATTCCTAGCTGCCACGCACCATTCCGAAGCTATTAGGTTGGTGCAAAAGTTCTTTCCGCCCAAATTCAAAAATTCATAACTTGTTGAATTCTCAACGAATCTGCGAGATCTAAACTTTGCTCAAGAGAGAGACTCATGCTCTTTGCATATTTATCTGAGCGGTTTGTTAAAGTTTACAAGTGAAGGAGATAGAAGCTCAAAACCAAAATCACTCAAAATTTGAATTTTTCGTGTAGGGTCATAAAAAATCGGAAACTTGCAACAAAAATCGGAGCAGTGGGTATTGTAGGCTCTTTCACCAGCTCTTTTTAGCTGTGCAAAATATGCGCTAGTTGAGGGTCTCTATGAAAAGTTATGATTTCCTTGAAAAATGCCAAAATAAATCAAATTCGCACTTTTGTATTGCCTGCTCGAAATTCATAACTTTTGATAGAGGCGCTCAAACAGCGCAAACTTTGCACCGTTAGAAAGAGCTGGTGAAAGAACCTACAATACTGACTGCTGCGATTTTTGTTGCAAGTTTCCGATTTTTTATGACCCTACACAGAAAATTCAAAATTTGAGTGATTTTCGTTTTCAGCTTCAGTCTCCTTTATGTGTTCTCGCTAGCCAACAGTTCAAGTACTCTTGCAAAGAGCATGAGTTTCTCTCTCAAGCAGAATTTAGATCTTGCAGATTCGTTGAGAATTCAACAAGTTATGAATTTTTGAATTTGGGCGGAAAGAACTTTTACACCAACCTAATAGTTATGGGCTTTTTCCTGCGCGAAATTGGCATGCTCATCGACTCACGGGCATCACGTCATCATCATTTAAGTGCTGATACACTGCGTTAAGCTTTTTTTAGTGACAAAAGATTTGATTTGTACTATTGCGATACCTCAGCACCTTTTTCTTGCAGATTTTTATCTACAGGCTGTTCTCATGTTCAGTAGTATGCCAATTTTGCGTGGGAAAAAGCCCGTAACTCGCTTCAGAATGGTGCGTGGCAGCTAGAAATAGCATATTTGGAATCAGCGTTTAAAGCTAGTTCAGAATGTATATGCCATTTACTAAAAGGCCGAGCTAAGTGAGGTAGCTTTCCTTATGAGACGCAACTATTCGTTTTGTTGCTAAGTATGTCTAAAAATCAGCTCTCGCTCATTGAATATGGAATCACCTGCAGCCACTCGGTTCTCAACCGCTCTTTTTGTCAGTCCTTCTATTATTCGAATTGCCTCTTGATTATCCAAGCTTGTAAAATGATCCCCAATTATCTGAACGGAAACATCAAATGGTAACTGGTTTAGAAGAAGTTGAGATAAAGACATACCAGTCTAAGCACGGACTCTTTCAAGCGGCACTCGCAGATAATCTTGAAGCATGTAGCATATTCTGCTTCAGAGGGACCTTGTTCGAGTGCACAGTACACTTCCGACTAAAAAGAGAAGCGTGTCCCTGTTCAAGCTCTTTAACATGCAACTAACGACGTAAAATTCTGAAATAGGCATTTTCTGACCTTTTCCATGAAAAGAAGCTTTTGATAAGCTTGCAGATATTCTCTCGCAGAAGGAAATATGTGACGGACACCTTGTCCTTGCAACCACCTAAACGTGAAGAAATGCACAAGATAAAAAGAACATTGCACATAATTACGTACCTCAGCACTCCTTCTAGGTACTCAGTGAAAGCTGCTTCAAAACGATCATGCACGATGACCAGGTCCGGCGTATAGTTCGTTCCAGTACGACGAGCATTGAAAGCCTCTCTTACAGGAGCGCTGATGGACATGAGCGTAACAGCACTCAACAGTTCTGAAGCGCTGCGAAAGACATGGTCCTACAAAGCTGCAGTTTTCTTGGCGATGAGAACACAAACAGCTTCACTAAGAAGGAAGAAAGATATGCACCTGTATTCCATGCTCGCTTTTGGCTACTTCTTCAACTATCGTGGAGAGATAGCTGTTGGCTAGTGTATAGAATGGAAATTCATTCCTATGGAAGAAGCGAATCATTTCCCTGAGAAGCAGCCGCACAGGTTTGCAATATTCTTCACGTGCCATGATCATCTCTGATACTTCTTCACCAAGAATCTAAATTACCAGGTAGCGCCTCCTGCAAAGAAAAAACGAGCACTGACCTCAGCTGCTCTAATTCTATCAAACCCAAACAGACTGATCAGTATCGAAACATTATGTGGATGTCTGAAAGAGATGGAAAATATAGAGAACAACAAAGCTATGTTTCCTAATTGATCCTTGCAGACTCGTACACTTTATGCCATTGAGTGATGCACAAAAAAACAGAAAAGAAAAAAAGAAAGACGGATCAAAACAGATTCAAAAACATACCTGGACATGACATGTCCAAACTCATTTTCCAATAAAAGCTGGATTGTTGTACGCATATTGCAGTCATCCTTTCGCATTAGCATCTCTCGCAATGCGACAGTGAACACAGAAGTAACCTTAACAAGAATAAATAAATCAGCAAACAAGATATTGAAACTATGAAATTCACATTTTTGTTCTTCAGCATTCTCATTTGCAACAATCGTGCAAGGATCGATTTCTCTTGAGCTGAATCCGATGCATTACCATAGTTGAGACCAACAAGGATCAAAAGTTGCATGGCTAGTCGTTGTAGCTGAAAAAAAGGTAGACTTAATAATCAGACAAGATATGATTATAGGAAAAAGAGCAGCGAATGCCAGCTCACCTTGACATGCTGTAACCAACCATCGATTCTTTTCACTACATTGAATCTAACATCTGGAAGTGCCATGAGTGGCGCTAAGGCTCGCAAGAAAAGCATAGGCGTCATATCGGCTCGTAGCTCCCACCAAGGTGCCAGCGCATTCAGAGCTATGGCAGCAACTTCCTCCTTCGTTTGCGGAGATGGGAAACGATCGGTAGCGTTCTCAAGAGTAGATTGTTTGATAAAAGCAGTTTGAAAAAACTGGAAGGAACTGACTGAAAGAGCATCAGGTATAAAATCAACGTCGATTTCCAGATTGCATGAAGTGAACATTTCTTTAGTGGGATAAACAGTCCCCAAAGATCTGATAATTTGCGCGGAAATGAATGAGGTGTTTGGCTGGAAGAAAGGATATGAAAAATACTTTTTCAAATGCTCGGGACCAAAAATCGTTCACCTTGTTGACCCAATTCCTATCACCAAGGGAGTCATGAAGAAAAGCAGTGACATAATAAGGGTCCCAGGTAGCCTGAGCACTGGCTAGAGTTACAGTCATGGCAGAAATCAAAGCTTGCCGTTCAGCATTCATCGGCTTCATACGGCACATCAGATTCAGCAAGCATTTTTGGAGTGCGACGTGCTAATGGTGATAAATTATTTAAAAAAAAAGGAAGGGAACTCACTAGTAAGATAACACTGACAAATTTTCAGAAACTTGCAAAAAATTCTAGAAATGAAATACCTGGATTTCCTCACTATGCTCTTTGAGAGTAACTGCAGCTATTGTGAGCAATTGATATTCGATGAAGAACTTGCCCTGGTCGGCTTTTTTATCAATAAATGTACGAAAGGCGGCTGCTAGTAGTCGAGCCAGCTAAATCAACGAACTCCTAGCAACTGATACTACCACGAAGATTAGCAGAAAAATCCGAAATCCACTCACTTTATTGAACTTTCCTTGATCAATAGCTTCTTGTATCAGATTCGCATAAGTAGCAAAGTCAACAGTAGTCATCTCACAGAACTCGCGCCAAGATTCATCAAGAGGTGGACGAATTCCAAGTGAAGCAGTTGGTCCGCCTGTAATGCTATATTAGGCAGTCATAGCGATCTACACTTCTGTAAACCTAGTCGCTCTTAGCCGGAAATTTACGAACATATCACTAATTCTCAACAGTTCAGTAATTTCTGGAACGTTAAGATTTTTCAGAGACGCTGCCGACCAGCTGCAACACAGCTTTTCATATTTCAGCTTTTCAAGAGGAGTTCGAAAAATACAGGCAAAATGGAAACAGATTCAATATTTTTGTTCAAAATCTTGCCCGTGAAGATGCTCAATCTCTCATGAGAAAGTCAAGACTTCTTTGATGTCTTGCCTGCATTTTCCCGATTCCTTTCTAGAACGGGTAATGAGTATTGATTGTTGATCATGTAAATTAAATGCTTTGCTGAACTCACTGCTGCCTGCGCCAATTGCTATCGACGACGAGGATACCGATGGAAAAACAGGCTGAATTTATATATTAACTAGCTGGCTTACCCGGCTCCGCCGTATGTTCCGAATAGAAAATTCCATTTCTTAACCGATCCGGACCAAACATGGCACACATACACTTCGGGCCCCCGAGGGTGTCACAGTCCACTTTTCGTTATCGATCGATGTCGATCTTATCGATTTTTTGCAAAATTTGAGCTAGGGGGCTGGAATTTGGCAGAGGGGTGATCAGCATGCTCGATTACCCCCCCCCTGTGCCAACTCCCAGCCCTGTAGCTCCAATTTTCCAAAAAATCGATAAAATCGATATCGATCGATGACGAAAAGTAGCCTATGACACCCGCCGGGGCCCAAAGTGTATGTATGTGTGCCAAGTTTGGTCCCGATCGGTTCAGAAATAGAATTTTCTATTCGGAACATACGTACAGACATACATACATACATACATACATACAGACAGACAGACAGACAGACAAACAGACATTCAGCTTTATATATAAGAAGAACGCGACATCGAATAAACATTTCATGATTTGCTTCCAAAAAACAAAAAGCATGCTCAGCAAACCTTTGCATGTTTCACTGGTTTAGTGGCCAAACTTTTCGGTGCCAACACCCCGGTGGGTAAACTCTTCATTAATCCTTTCGCCTTCACCTTCGGTTTTAACGGTATCATCCTAAAAATATGCTACCATATCCGGCTAAAATAAGAAACTTGTTCCGCTAGTCTCAGACGAATCAAGAATAATTTCAAGCGTATTTGCACACAGTTCAGCTGGTCACCTTAGCAAAAAATAAGAGAGTAAAGGAAAAAAGATCAAATGGAAAGCAACAATTTATCGCAAGAATCGGACGAATGGAAAAGAAGTGCACAACTGCTATTGGGCCAACGTCTAGGTCAGAACATTCAGCAGAGACCCTGGCCAGACTTCGCTCAAAAGCGCTCAAAAGCGCCCAAACTTCTCTAACCTCTCCTCACTCTCTCTCTAATCTCTCCTGACACGAGAAAATGAAGAGACACCAAAGAAATTTGGGCGCTTTCGGGCGCTTCTGAGCGCTTTTGAGCGAAGTCTGGCCAAGGCCCAGAGTGATGGTGCAAACTGGATTATGGGCTTTGGCCATACTTTACCCATAAGTTACCATGTTGCCAGTGTTACTCGTGTTTGTTACCCGTATTACTCGCGTTACTAGTGTTACTCGTCTTACTCGTGTAACCCGTGATACTATTGTTACCGCTTTCACTGTTGAAGAGTGAAGTGATCACAATACAATCTCATTTTAAAACGCAATATCACTGACTGATGAGTGACACGAGTAACACCGGTAACACTAGTAACACTACTAACACGAGTAACACAAGCAACACGGGCGGGCTACACGAGCGACACAAGTAAACACGAATAACACGAGTAACGCTAGTAACACCGGTAACACGGGTAAAGTATGGTCAAAGCCGTATTTGTGCTTCTTCTTTCTGATCCGCATAAAGATGTACAAGATAACAGGAGTAAAACCTAAATCGTCGAAACAGTCCCAGAAATGAAGGTTCAAAAGTCCAAGTTCGACCAATTTTATGCAGTGAAGATTGTAATCTGAATAATAGATTTCTGATAAAATCAACCATGAAAACAGAGCTGCTACACTTCTAGTCTCAGAGGGAATTAACGTCTAGATTTTCATCAGAATCGCTCAGATACAGTTCAGTGGCGATGAAGGGTACTCCATTGAACTTTAGTAAAAGTGTTTTAAAACCCATTTTCATGATTCTTTAGCAAAACAGCTACTAATACTGGAAAGTGCAGCTTCGAAAACATATAAATCCCTTTCCAGTCAGTTCAGTCAATTTCTTCACTAAAGCTCAGTTTTTGAAATTTAAAATCTCATAAGGGAAGGATAACAACTTAGATTCACTTTTTGAGATAAGGCACATATATTTGGAATCAGCTTTGACCACTGATTCCAAAATATGTTGTTCCTAGCTGCTTAACGTTATTCCGAAATGACTTATTTATTTATTTATTACATACACTCTGGGCGTTCCTTAAAAAGACAAAAATACACAGTTACTCATACTCTAATACCACGATATCATCATGTAATTCGGGTCTAAGCATTCGGACTAGATTATTGGAAGTGTGATGAAAGCCTGTTTGTGACTGCTCTAAGACTGTAGTCAACAGAACTGAATTAGTGTGTTTCATGGAGATGGTACCCATGCCCCCTTTTTATTGACTTGCTATTATGAGTAACTAACTCGAAAAAAGTACCAGGATGTTGAACTAGCATCAGATTGATTCTTTCAATCTTGAAAGGCGGCATTACACAATTTTAAAACCACCTAGACGTCAGCACCGTGGCATCAGTACGTCGAGGAGCACGCAAACTTTGCATAGAAAAAAGACCATAACTCGCTTCAGAATAATGCTAAGCAGCTAGGAACAGCATATTTGCAATCAGCGTTCCAAGCTGATTCCAAATACAGTGTCTCATCTCAAAAGGAGAATCTAAGTTAGTATCCTCCTTATCAGTTGCATCTTACCTCGGTTGCAGGAACAAAAAGTTGATAGTACATACGGTACATACGTAAATTGCGGTTAAATTTTAGGCGTAAAATATAGCGCGGTGTGTAACTGCGGAAACGCACATTTAACTTCACGGTTGGCTTTGGATGCGGTAGCGATTTGACTTAGGGGGGGGGGAGGTCATTTTTGCCAACTTGTAGCAAAATAAACCACCGAATACTAGGGCAGCAACGTGTTGGTTTGGGGTCGCGATAATCCTTATCATATCGAGGGGATCGAATCATTGTAGAGCAACAATCTTGAAATTTGAGCATCGTCGTTTGCAATGATAGTGAAATCGAGAAACTACTGCGGCAGGACGGCCCGTCTCGCATACTGTTCAGGTGTTACTACACGAAGACCATCTAAACATATGTACTAACAAGATTGGTGGTTTGATAGGGACCCGTCATACTTCGCCGAAAAAAGCCCAAAAGCGCCCGAAAAGCCCAAAAAAGTCCAAAAGCGCCCAAAGAATCCCGAAAAAGCCCAAAAAAGCCCAAAAAGCCCGAAAGCGCCAGAAAGAGCCGGAATCATAGTTGCGATAGGGGAAGTGATGAACCTTACCCCCTTCACTTTGAGGCCAAACTCCCGATGACCCCCTTCACCTGGGCTGAGATTGGTATTGTACTCTGAGAATATGATAAAAATCGTATTAAAAGGTTTTGCAGGCTAAGTACCTCAAGCAACAAGTACACTCATAAATTTAGAAAGGAAACGGTATTAATGTTTATTTATATTATTTATTTATCCTCGTAGCGTTCATATGGAGAGCAGAAAGTGAGGGCACAAAATCAGTTAATTTTTGAAGCACATAAAATCCCTCATATCTCGCGGCACAGAAAACCTAGAAAAAAATCGACGGTCTACGTCGATTCTCCATGATCTCAGCTTTCGAATGGTATACAGCATGTTAGGGCTTCTTTGCTTCCCGGCTCTAAAAATCATTTGCTCCGGTAACCGATAAAAGCCAATACATTGGTGGAGCTGGGTGGAGCATGCTAATAGTAAATATCTCCGCCCCATTTTTGAAAACTGGTTAGTTTTTTCGCCCAGCAACCTATATACCATTCGAAAGCTCAGGAAAAGGGGATTCGACCTTGACTGTCATATTCTTTCTAGCCCCGCTCCACCGAGAGATACACCGCATTTTTCTGAAAACATGGTCATTTTCAACAGCAGATTTCTGCCAAATGAAGACCTAATCACTGCTGATTAGTTATCTGTGTTAAAGAGCAAGTCTTCACTAACAAAAGTAGACCGTCGACTTTCTCGTAGCATTCATTTGGAGAGCAGAAAGTGAGGACACAAAATCAGTTAATTTTTGAAGCACATAAAATCCCTCATAACTCGCGGCACAGAAGATCAAGAAAAAAGTCGACGGCCTACGTCGATTCTCCATGATCTCAGCTTTCGAATGGTATAAAGCATGTTAGGGCCTTTCTGCTTCCCGGCTCTAAAAATCATTTACTCCGGTGATACAAAAAGCCAACACATTGTATAGGTCGTCCCGAAAGTTTTTGCGCACGATTTTCAGAAATCTAACTTTTCCAACCGATTACTGCTTTCACTTTTATGTGAAAGGGTAAGTCATGCTCTTTATAACGACGTCTTATCGTTAGATGCTTACTAATGATCATCTATTGCATAGATAGGAGCGATAGGAGAAAATTGGTCAAAATTTAAATTTTCTGTGTAGGGCCATGAAATCGGAGACTTGCAACAAAAATCGAAGCAGTCAGTATTGTAAGTTCTTTCACCAGCTCTTTATGACAATGCAAAGTTTGCGCTGATTGAGGGTCTTTATGAAAAGTTATGATTTTCGAGCAAGCAATACGAAAGGGCGAATTTGGTTCATTTTGGCATTTTTCAGAAAATAATAACTTTTCATAGAGACGCTCAATCGGCGCAAACTTTGCACTGTTAGAAAGAGCTGGTGAAAGAACCTACAATACTGACTGCTCCCATTTTTGTTGCAAGTCTCCGATTTTTTATGACCCTACACAGAAAATTCAAATTTTGACCGATTTTCTTCTATCGCTCCTATCTATGCAATAGATGACCATTACTAAGCATCTGAGATGTCATTATAAAGAGCATGACTTACCTTTTCACATAAAAGTGAAAGCAGTAATCGGTTGGAAAAATGTGAAATTATGAATTTTTGAAAATCGTGCGCGAAAATTCTCGGGACGACCTAATAAGAGCGAGGTGCAGCAAGTTAATAGTAAAAAATGTGCTGTGGATCGACATCGTTATCAGCACTAACGGGAACGTGAGCGAACGTGTCTATTTAAGCGTGCTTATCGTTGTTATATGTTCATGTTTTTTGGTAAAAAGTGCGCTTTTGATTGGCAGTCAAGCCATCATTATTAGCACACACTCAAAAAACTATGGGAGATTGGTGAATTTCCACACCTTCACACAAAACCCGCCCATTTCTGGAATCTATACTCTGTAAACCTAGTGCTGAAGAAAGTCACTTTCGTGAAAACGCTTTAAACTCACCATACCTAATTCGTAGAGAATGGTTGTTTCAATGAATCAAAAACTTTGAGACATTCAGAAGAATAACATGTTATTAAAATATCCCTCAATGTTTTGGAAAGGTTGGCAGTTTGAAGAGGAAACGGCAGGCAGAATACTTTACAAAATCGCAGATGACTCGCATGTGTTCCAGTTCAACAGCGAGGCAGAAGGAGAATCTTACGCCGACGAATATGTTGTCGACATTGATACAGAGTTGACAATTGAGCGAAACTCTCTGATTTCCTACATAAGGAATCCAAGCAGATTGCCTGGTTTCAATGAGAAAATGTCCAGGATGTCCATTGCTGATCTTCACGTTGCTGAAGACTTCAAGGCTGCTAAATTCACAAACATGGATATGAACAAAAGGAAGGTGTTAGTACAAAGCATAGCTGCTGCTCTTAGATCCCGACTGGAGTGCGAACCCAGCTCTGTGCTTTATGCTTTTGGAAGTTATTCGCCTTGTGACATTATGACCTATGATATTGAAAAAAAAAACAACGCGCAAAATAGTATCTACTTTTTTCGGCTACTCCGCAGATGCTGTTAAAGACGAAGTTGAGCAGCTTTCTCATCAGCTAACAGGACGTATGCCAGAGGAGGTGAAGCCAGAGTTTGACAAGGCCCAAAAAGTATGCACTATTTCCTTCCCGTGTTGCGAAAGCATATGCGATCTGGCTTTTTTCCCATTACTTACCGCAAAAATTTGATGGGCTTACTGGCAAAGCTAGTTTCCATTCCGACTAGCACGGCAGAGGTGGAGAAAGAAATTTTCTATCTACTCTGTTATCAGAACACAACGCAGAAGTCGTACAACGATGGAGCAGTTAAGCAATTACTTAAGGTTTGTCAACCTTCTACTAAACATATTGTTATCTAAAAACTTCATTTAAAGGATTGGTATAAGTGGTCCAGACAGGCTGTTACCGTATGACTTTTCAAATATCCTAAAAGATGGTATGAAGAAACTGGTCACCTACCTGCTGACATTCCTAGTGCTACCAGAGGGCCAGGAAAAAAGCACAAACGCGCTTAGAAGAAGAAGAAAGTTTCAAATCCATTTTCGACTCAGAACGCTTTTGCACGCAATTCTACTTTTACTCCGATGACCTTTTGGAGGAAGAAGAAGATTTTTCAGGCAGCGAACTTGTTGTCTCTGACGTTAGCGATAGTGATATTGTTGATGGTGATGTTCAGGAATTGAAGTTGTTCCTAACTTGTACATCTTTTGGAATAAACCTTATTGCTTTCGTTTTTTGTTGATGCAATGAAACAGGAGCACAGATCTTTATAAAGTCAATTTTTTTAAATTTTTAATTTCTTTTTAAATTTTTTAATTTTTTTCCAATTTGTGCCTAAATAAGGTACAAATAAGAGCTCTTCGTGCCACGCTTTTTTACCTTTTCTCTCTTCCTCCCCCCCTAGACTCACATACCCCCTTCACCCTGGAAGGTCGGGAACAGCCGAGACCCCCTTCACCTGAGGAGAGCCCGGCTCCCCCTATCGCACCTATGGCCGGAATGTAGAAACGAACTTTTGGTAGAATTCTGACATTATCTCATCATGCGGACGACAAAAAATGACAAAAAGGCTCGATTGCGAAGTCAACGCACATGCCTTAGCGCCAAAACGTGTGAGAAGTGTTCCGGCTCTTTCTGGCGCTTTTGGGCTTTTTTGGGCTTTTTCGGGCTTCTTTGGGCTTTTTTCGGCGAAGTATGACGGGTCCCATATAAAAGGTGTCTCAAAAGTATGTAAACACTATACAGTCTGCCCCAATCCCAAGCAGGCCAAAATTAGCATGGTGGGAGTCCGCGACGAGAGGATATTGCGTCACGTCCACGGCTTGCTAGTCTGCTCTCTCCTCAATCACTGCGCTCTCTGCGACAGCGCGCGTATGCAGCGCAAAACCCCAGCGCTGCGAGCTCGTAGATTCGGCCTGATCCCGATTGGAATAGACTGTATAATCGTTAGTTTTCCTCCCACAAAGTCTTTTGCCGAATCCTGCGTACCATTCTGTAAGGCTAATTTTGATTTAGAATTATTGTATGGCTAATTTTGATTTAGAATTATTGTATGGAGTATACTGACTTATGAGACAGTATCTTCACAGGAATGCGGAGAATCAACGTGGATATAGAATCACAGAATCACAGACAGCTAATGCGTGTGATAGTTATTATGAGAACAAGGCATCTCTTTGCTTCACAGACATTCTTTGTATTATGTTTACTTATTTGAGGTTTATGTATATGTATTTGCTGTATATAAGCTAGCGGTTAGACAATGGTCACTGTCCTTTTTTGCTTTGTCATAGTGTAGCCTTTTCTCTGCACGACTTACCGTACGATAGGTTCTCCGCACTACACCATCATTAGGTAGCCGCAATTTGCCTGAACAGTTAGTTATCTTGTATTTCCACTTAGGATAATTGTAAGATTTAGTTTAGCAAGTTTGCGCATTTTTGTTATTTGTTAGTCTTAATGAAGGTTTAGTTACCCAAGTTTGAGGTACTCGAACCGACTCGCGCACGTCCCCAAAGTCCAGCGTGGCAAGCTAGCTGACACACGTGTCAGTTCATGGAGCAACTCATTGATGCTCTTCATTTTTTTTGGGACTACCGCAAGAGAATTGAGGAGGGTTTTGAGATCTTAAGAGCCGCATTTTGCATAACACATTGACGACCAAAGCCTTTCTCGGACCAGCCAACAATTTTCAGATAAAATCACACACAATTCCATCTACAGTACACCTACAGAAGCGCTGGAATGCTGGCAAAAATAGTAGAGGTTGTATCTAGATCCAGCATAAAAGAAAATCCCAAAGTTGGTTTGAAACAAATTAATAGCCATTCCAATGGGGGTTATGGTGTCAAGCCTTGACATACCGTGTGTGTCAAGCCGTCAGTGTGGTAAAAAAGGAAAAAAAAGTCGAAAATTTTACATTAGACTTTTACAGTCAGTTACTTCAGACATAAAATTCGCACTTAATCCTGATGATTTCCTCACTTGTCATGCCATACGCATACAACAAATGTTTTTAAATGTTTTTCAAGAAAGTAATTACAGATGTGAAAAGCTTGAAAACGTGAAAAGTTGCGTAGTGAAAGCAGCATACGTAAAAACTGCCACGCATTTTTTAGATTTTTTCAAAGAAATTCTGGCAAGCGTCTCATTTCCCAAGCTCTATACGCTGGAAGTTCTTACCATAATCCTATAATAACAAAATGATGGTGATCCGCTTTCTGCTGTAAATGTAAGCTGAAGCCAGCTATACAGAATGCTGCCCGAAAGTTAGGTGAATTCTGGGTTGGCAAAAGACTTTGGGAGGAGGTATCAGCAATCTAACAGTGTGTAGGTACTTTTGGGGAACCCCCTATATATATATGACTTGCTGGCAAACCCGGCTCCGCCCGGCCCTGTCAATAATATATTCGTAATCAGCATGCTCACTTACCCCCTGTGCCAACTCCCAGCCCCGTAGCTTGAACTTTTTGAAAAATCAATAAAATCGATATCGATCGATGACGAAAAGTGGCCTATGACACCCGCCGGGGCCCGAAGTGTATGTGCCAAGTTTGGTCCGGATCGGTTCAGAAATGGAATTTTCTACTCGGAACATACGTACAGACATACAGACAAACATACAGACAGACAGACAAACAGACATTCAGCTTTATATATAAGATTCGGTGCTCATCGAAGCGATTGCTCGAAGAACATCGAATAATCGATTTATGACCATCAAATATCCGATTGTATAATATTCGAAAGTTGACATTGTCGAATATTCGACTTGCGAATAATATTCAAAGATGAAAATTTTGAATATTCGACTATCAAATACTATAAACCTCAGATCTTTAAATAATCGAGTTTTTGAATCATTTGCATCCTATTGGTTCATTTGAATAATGGAATAATTATTCGATTTGGTCCAACTTATGGTGCACAGCTTTCATTTTTGCTTTTTTGTGTAACGTTGTAAGCTTCACTAGAACAAATCTGTCTTTGGATGGAAAAATCTTTAACCTTTATATCCAAGCTTCGTGGCAATTAAGCATTATCAATGAGCATTACATATTTAATTAACAACATTACATGATTTCAGTTTCTTCTATTTTCAAAATTTTCAAAATTCATTGATTTTCAGCTTGTTAATCTGTTTCCTTCGATTGTGTCGTGCTTTCCTTTGCCGTCCCGCTGCGCCCCTCCTTGCTGGCAGTACTTGTTTTTGATTGTGAGCTCTTTTTATTCTCTTGCTTTCGCTCAACGCGAAGATGGAGTGGCTCTGGAGAATTTTGAAGTTTTTTGATCGTTCTCAATTTTCTTGTGGTCAGTATAAGGAGTATAATCAGTAAAATGATCACGACCACTAGTGGTACAAGTATGAACAGGAAAACAACACTGAAATACATTTTTAGAGTGAAAGTCGCTAGGAAAAAATCAGACGCGTACAAATTGCGTTCCTTCTCTTTTTTATATTGCTCTCCATCACTAATATGCCGCTCGGTATAGCTATAATTCTTAGACGCTGAAATAATGTTTAGTTAGTTGGTTATAGGTCTAGTTTGAGTACAGAACAGCAAAAATTACCAGGGTGTCCCATAACTTTTTACCGTCTTTACTTTATCGCCCACTAGCTTATATATTTTTTGTATGAATAGGTTCTGCGGTACCATTCGACAGCAGAACAAGCTCTACAAGACAGCACCCAAACATATGCTCAAAGTTTGTTCTACATCAAGTTCGAAGTTGAATTTGGAAATGGAGAAAAATATAATTCTCATGTTTTTGCCAAAACTGCGTTGGGCTGCTCCTACGTTGGTAATTCTATAATATGAATCGGAAGTATAACAATAGTTTGGCTTTTCAATGCAAGTAGTTTTCAAGAAATATCAAACTCAACACAGAAAACCCCGTAAAAAACGACTTTTTCGTACTTTCAGTTTACTTTGGTGCTGTATGCTTCTGTTCTAGCCATGAAAAAGTTAAGTAAATTCACATAAAATTTACCTATAAGTTTCAGATATAGAGAAAACGTATCTGAGCAGGTAGGAAATCCGTAAAAGTTTTGAACGGAGATACGGGGGGGAATGTACTCCGCCAGTTTCGCTGGCAATTGGTCCTTTTGCGATATTGTGCATGTCGTTGCAGAATCAGTAGCCCGAGTTCATTCCCTTACTCCCGAGACATACTTTTTTTTCGTCTTTTTGGGCATATAAATCTTCTTATATTTCGGCTTCGAACTATAGTAGAGGAAACTTTGAGCATATGTATAGAGACCGTCTAGTAGAGCTTGTTTTGCTCTGTTGAATATTGCAAAAGCTGTTTAAGAAACAAGAAGAATAAGAGTTATGCGAGAGAAATTAAAAACGTCAAAAATTTTAGGACACCCTAATATTATCGTTCCAGCATTGCGGGCGGAGTCTTGGAAACCTTGGCTTTCTTTGACATTTCTGTCAGTGTTGTTGTGAAAGGGTGATCATCGATTCAGCAACCCCGCAATGTTCCGTTCAATCTACGGCGTAAGTCAAAGTTGGTAATGGAAAAACGTACTCGGAGTGTTAGATGTTACCAAAACAATCGAGCTTGTAAGAGCAGCTGTTGTTGCAGGAGTCGTTGTTGTAGATGTAGATGTAGATGGTGTAGTAGTTGCAGTAGTAGTGGTCGTGGTAGTCGTAGTGGTCGTGGTTGTGCTTGTGGTTGTAGTGATGATCGCTAGATAAACATAACGATGTGAACACAAGATTTGCATCAAAGTCTTACAAAAACGAAATGAGCAGCAAATTTTTCATGCTATGCAAACTTTTGACTCTAAGGGGTCACCGCTATTTGCGGTATGTAGTTATTATTGTTGAGTTTTCCTTATAGCTGATGTTGTTATTTATCAGCTAACTGCAACCTCAAGTTCTTTTTCTTCAAAGTTTTAAAAGTTAAGAATAGCCATGGATATTGCCAATGAATTTTGACGATACCAAAAAAGTCTAATGCTAGCTAGCTTTGTACATCTGTAGGTACACTAAAGCTAGTTCACTAACAAGGGAAGCTTGTTTAGTCAAAGTGGCCTTTCTAAATGAGATGTATACCATACTGAAGGGCACAAAACGCTGATTCCAAATCTGCCTTCATTATCTGCAGAGCATTTCTGCACGAAAAGTTACGAGCGTTTTTTAAAGCTAAAAATTGAACTTGCTTTCTGGTAAAATGAGTTGCTAACGTCTTACTAGCCCTCAAATAATGCAACTAAGTATGATATATTTTTCATTTGAGAGTTTCAAATAAAGTGCTCTGATGATTGTCAGTGCTCCATTGAAGAGCTAGAAAAAGTATTACGGCTATTTTTGTCCTACTTGCACCTTCAATTTTTTGCCATAATTCCATAAACGCTCTGCAGATAAGGAAGGCAGATTTGGAATCAGCAAATTATGCCCTTTATGGTGTACGTCCCATCTAGAAAGGCCACTTCGGCTAGACATCTTATATATAAAGCTGAATGTCTGTTTGTGTGTATGTCTGTATGTCTGTACGTATGTTCCGAATAGAAAATTCCATTTCTGAACCGATCCGGACCAAACTTGGCACACATACACTTCGGGCCCCGGCGGGTGTCATAGGCTACTTTTCGTCATCGATCGATATCGATTATCGATTTTTATCGATTTTTTTTGCTGAGTTCACCTACGGGGCTGGGAGTTGGCACAGGAGGGTAATCGAGCATGGGGATTCCGAATACAATATTGGTTTTCAGGATTATCGATTACTTTTATCGATTTCATCGATTTTTTGCAAAGTTTGAGCTACGGGGCTGGGAGTTGGCACAGGGGGGTAATCGAGCATGGGGATTCCGAATACAATATTGGTTTTCAGGATTATCGATTACTTTTATCGATTTTATCGATTTTTTGCAAAGTTTGAGCTACGGGGCTGGGAGTTCGCACAGGGGGGTAATCGAGCATGCTGATCATCCCCAAGGGGGGGGGATCAGCATGCTTGATTACACCCCTGTGCCAAATTCCAGCCCCCTAGCTCAAATTTTCAAAAAATCGATAAAATCGATAAAAGTAATGGACGATCTTGAAAACTAATATTGTATTCGTAATCTGTATGCTCGATTACCCCCCTGTGCAAACTCCCAGCCTCGCAGGTCAAACTTTACAAAAAAATCGATAAAATCGATAAAAGTAATGGACGATCCTGAAAACTAATATTGTGTTCGTAATCAGCATGGTTGATTACCCCCCTGTGCAAAATCCCAGCCTCGCATGTCAAAATTTACAAAAAATCGATAAAATCAATAAAAGTAATCGATAATTCTGAAAACTAATATTGTATTCGGAATCCCCATGCTCACTTCCCCCCTGTGCCAACTCCTAGCCCTGTAGGTGAACTCTGCAAAAAATCGATAAAAATCGGTAAAATCGACATCGATCGATAACGAAAAGTGGACTGTGACTCCCGCCGGGGCCCGAAGTGTATGTGTGCCAAGTTTGGTCCGGATACGGCGGAGCCGGGTAAGCCAGCTAGTGACCTTATAAGTAAAAAAGAATATGGCCTTTCTCGACGAAAATGTTAAGAAAAAACATAAAGCCCAATACTTTTGGAAAGTATTATTATCATTCGATGTTTTATTTCATTTTTGAGCGGCTACGTTTTCGGTTTTCTAGCAACCACTAACGAAAAGGAAAATTTTTATACGGCTATTTTTAGAACTTTTCCTTATTGAATTCCTCCAGCGGAGCATTCCTATATCTGCAAAAATATGTCGTAACTCTTAGACCACTTCAGCAAAATTCTCGAGAACCCATCTGATTCCATGTTCAGGGCACTCCGATGGTGTCATCTGAGACGCTATCAAAGACTAGGAACTTACTTCCCGTTTAACAAGAGAACGAGACATGATAACCAACATCGCAAACGTCAAAGGCACCGTCCAACCAGATTCTCGACTTCCACGTTTTTGTCGTTCCAGGGCCTTCTCATGTCCCTGATTCCGAATATGAAGACGAAAATGTGCGAAAACCCCGACAATCTCCCCTCCGGAGAACCCACAGGCCGGCTTTCGGGAACGGTGATTGGAAGGGCGCGCACAAGTGGGCGGGCATGGATGGGGGAGGGCGGGCATGGAGGGGGTCCTCGTGCATCATCGCTTTTCCGAAGAGATTTTCTCGCTTTCGAAGCGGCACTTCGCGCTGCGAATTGGGCACTAGATTGATAGGGGGCCCTACTATTATATGCTACCGAAAGCTCAACACCCTCAACTTAGGGTGGACGGTGCCTTTAAAGTGTAGCCCTATCACCGCTGCGTATCTTAATGTTTTCTCTTATAGCGTGTAGAAATTGCGTCCTGCAAGGTCCGCGGCTCGCTAGAGTAGTTCTGTCGCTGGTCAAGTGTGGAGGCTTGCCAGACAATAGCGTGCATGGCCCCCATTGAGGCCCCGAAGGTCAGACATGGGCGGTGCTCGATACGGGCCAAGGTTTGCCTGATGAAGAAACTCCGTTCGAGGTTTGCCCAAAAACTAAATATGCAGCGCGTTGTAAGTTTCGAGGCTTGTTCGAGTTTTTTCCTAAGCCGCAGGTGTTCCGATAACATGGGTTGGAGGCCTTTCCCTCGCGATAACATTGAACCGCCGGGTCAGTGAACAGATAGAGCCTGGCCGCGGATGGTCAGTCTGAGAACTCAAGGCATGCCTTCGTTACCTAAAGACTTTAGGTAACGAAGGCATACCTTCGATAGTCTAGGGACAGGGCGTCAAAAGTGAAAGTTGTTTGGACATCTGACCTTTTTTAAAAAGTGAAGGTTGTTCAAAGAAGATCAGAGAAGAGAATATGACGTAAAACAGATATAGAAAGCAAAAGAAACTGCTGAAAACCTGATAAAAGCGCTGCAATTAGGTTTGAGATCTTTTCTTTCTTTGGCGGCTTCTTAATGTGCAAGCTTTCGCTCCGGAACCAGCGATTCGCAACACGGTGAAAAGCGAAGAATGACTATTAGGGTGATCCAAAAGTAATGGGGCAGCTAGGGAATAAATGCAGTTTTCTCAAATAGAAAAGCTAATTGGAAGTCCAAGTTTTGGCAGAAGTTAGTACATAACAGAACCTTCTGATCGAGGTCTATAGTTGGGCACTGTCACGTGGCGTTGTTTTTATGAACCCTTAAAATTAGAGCTCATCACTTCAAGTAATTTTGAACTTTGAGCAGCAGCGCCGCAGTAAATCAAGTGAGCCTACCAAAGATATGTGCGCAGCGATGGGTGAGGGGACTGTCACCAAACTCACAATAGCTCGGTGGTCCTAAGGCTTTAGAACAGAAGATATAGCATTGGGTATCAGGAGAGATATTACTTATTCTTTCATCAAGGTAATCAAATAAGCCTAAACTTAGCAGTTGCTTTCTGATAGTGCTTTTTACGCTCTATCTATACATATGCAAATTAGTTCGACTTTTCTCATTTTCAAAAGATTGTGGTCCAAAACATGAATTTTAGTCTGAAAATCTGCGCCAAACACCGCACTTTTTCGAATGAAGTGCCTCTTTTTATAAAATGATAGGCAATTTTTGGATATTCAAGTAATCATTGAAAAGAGCTTGGAAAGCTCTTTTGAATGGTATGCCATATGTCGGAGGACTATCAGGTGCAGGAGCCCAAATTCGGATGGCGTTCAAAAAAGTCTGTCTGACTTCTTTGAAGCGCCACTCGAAGAAATGTCGGTGAGGTACTGCAAGGTGCTGTCAAGATAACCTGCGAAGGTCACTTTATACAAAGGCGTTAAAAATGCTGGGCGTTCATAGCTAATCAGAAAGAAATCTTAAAGAATGTTGAAAAAAATCAAGGTGCCCCATTACTTTTGGATCACCCTAATAATTTCTTTTCTGTGATGGTTTAAAAACCATGTTTAGCAGTCAATGGTTGTCAAGAAGAAGACAAACAAGAAAGAAATTAGTTATGAAAACGCAAATTTCTTTTTTACTAAGTCGAAAGAACGGAAGCCAAGTTTGATTTTTGATGCGTCCTTTGAGTGTTTACCCCCGCATTGACGTTTCCGTGTATGGTAGAAGAAAAGGTAAAGAAAAACGCACTTTTTACGATTTTTCACAAAAAATTCCACCATAATCGAAAAGGTAAGCACTGAGTGATTGTCTGCGTTATGAACAGAAGCGAGATCTATAGAATCCACAGAAAAACCGCGTGAAAAGAGGTAATAGGAGAAAAACAAGAGATTTTAGAGAAAAAAATAAAAAATTTTGCCGGATTTTTCGACCAAATCAAAATGTGGTTTTGGGACCTTGTCAGCGTGAAAATAGAGATCAAGAGCATCAAAATGATATACAGCTTGCTATAATTGGGTTAGAAACAACAAGGAAAAGGGTACTAGAGCCAAATGCCCCGCGCCCCGCGTTTGGGGTAGCGAGGTAGCGCGCAGCGCGCGGAGACGCAGACGAGCAGCGGAGACAGACCAGAGCCGACGGGGCATTTAGCTCTGGTCGTAGTTCTCAGCGGGGTCTCAACGAAACTTTGAAACATTATATATTATTCTGATCATCATGACACGACGAGGAGAAATGACAACGTCCCAAGCTTTCAAAATCATTCATTAACGAGATAGACCACCGTTTTCGTGCGCGACTCTCTGCGCAAGATTTGAGCGCAATTTATTCAACTCCAGCAGCTTTCCAAAACTTCTGAAACTCGATTTTGGACAAATAAGAGGTTAGCTAACAAGGGAGGTCCGTTAGGTCGAAATGGCCTTTTCATATGAAAGCGATACCACTTCAAACAACATCAAACGCTGATTCCAAATCAGTCTTCGTTATATGAAGAGCTCCTCTGGACGTCGAGTTATGAGCGTTTTTTTCTGAGTTGAAAAATTAAATGGTAATTAGCATAAAATTCGTGAAAATTGCTTAAATAGTTCATTGTTGATTATCAGAGCATTCTGTTTGAACAATACCTTCTGTCTAAAACGCTCATACTTAACAGTGCTCTATTTGAGCGCTGGAAAGACCTAAAATTTGATTTTACCTAGAATATGCGTTCAATTTTCGTACAAAGGAAATACTCATAACTCGGCACACAGAGGGGCTCGGCAGATAATAAAGCCAGATTTGGAATCAACGTTGGAAGCTCTTCAAAACGGTATGTGACTCATCTGGAAAGGCCACTTCGACCAATCGGACCCCCTTGTAAGAAATGTTGTTCTGAATTTTGGCGAAAATTTCACAAAAACCTTTTTTTTTAATTTATTTATTTCATACACGCAAACGTGTGCCAAAGCCTGGGTGAGTGACGAAAACAGTGCTAGAGTAAGAGACTAGCCTGTCACCTTTCACTAGAACAAACAAACAGCGAATAAAGGCCTAGGTATTGAGGAAGAAAAATCTCTATTTGGTCATGGGAGGTCAGGTGATTGGCTTTGGGGGATGCCACTGCCACTTTCCCGGGCTGTCCAAAACGCCTGCGATTGGTTCCTGCCAGGTATTCACCAACCTGACACCACCGGCGCTTGGATACACCTGCCTTATTCTAGAAAAGCCATGCATGAAACGCAGCTGTCTACGGTCCCAAGGCACAATGCTGTTGCTTAATCCGAAAGTGGGTGACAATCCAGCACAGCATGGTTGGTAAACACGATAAATCGAGAAACACGAACACAACAAATCGAATAAAAACATGAAATCGTGAAACGACGTAGTAGGAAAGAGCTTCACGAAAGCGGCTGTCGTAAAAGCGATGTGGGGAAAGCAAAGTCCGAAACACATGAGTCGACAAGCGAGGGCCAGCAAGAAATAGACCAGGAACAGGCAGACCTGTAAGGAAAACAGACCAGGGACAATCACAGTGAATTGTTCAATAATTGGCAAATGTCAACTTTCCTCAGTTTCCTTTTGAAAGCTCCACAGTTGTCAGCACTTAAAACTTCGCGAGGTATGCACCGTAACCATCTAGCTCCCCGACAAAAGATATGATTGAATAACAAGTTGTTCCTCTCAACTTTCGGGTAATGCAAGTTAAAACCACCGTGTCTATCGTAAGCAGGAAAAAGATCCAGTAATCGCTGGGATTCAACTTGACTTCACTTTTCAGAACTCTGAAGCAAAACAAGAGGTCGGATTTAACTCTTCTGCAAACAAGAGATTCAAGTTCCAGCTTCTTCAAGCGGTAACAAAGTAAAAAGTTTAGAAAAATAAAAAGAAAAAAATAAAAAGTATTTTTTAGTAAAAAAAGCTATGAAAACGCAAATTCTCGGTTTCGCTGAGGTAATCTAAAGATACTATTCTCTATAGTGCTTCATTAATATTCGTTCCGATATAGTAAAAATACTAACATCCGAGGCTTCGCCCCCAAAGACTTTTTTTAGGTGAAGGTTGTGTTCCCTTATAGCCTTCAAAGTGAAGGTCACCATAGTACTCGCTCTATGTATCGAGGTTATGCCTAGAATCATGTACTATGATGAACTTCACTTTGAACGATTTATGAGAACATAACCTTCAACAAAAAAAAGAAGCCCTACGAGGCTTTGCCCAAATGTTAAGATCATGACTATATCGGGATGAATGTGACTGAAGCAAGTATGGTGAGTAACTCAGATTATCTAGAAACCGAAAAAGTGCGTTTTTATAGCCTTCTTTAGCCTTGCTAAAAAAGATCTTTTCAAACTACGATTGGGTTTCAATCTTACGAAAGCAATTGAAGCTCTAGAAAAGAGATGCGCTTAACTTTTGCGCAGGGAGTCGCGCACGAAAATGCTAGTTTATTCCTTTAAAAAGGGTTTTCAAGCTTGCGACGCTTCAGTGCTCCTAGCCGCGGTCATAATGATCAGAATGATAAAATAATGTTGCAGAGTTTCGTGACCCCGCGGAAATCGAAGACCGGAATCAAATGCACCGTCGGGGTGTAGGGCCATTCAAACTCAAACAGTCGAAGGGATACCTCCGGAGGGCAAATGGCAAGGGTCTGCCACTTCTGCTCCGGAGCCCTCCCATTTCACCCATTTTGGTGCTCCGGGGCTCCTCCATTCTGGCGCACCCCCGAAGCAGAGATTTGCGAGCCCCGGGGAGGGGTCCCATTCGCCTTCTTGTGACGTTACGGCGAAACGGTCACTGCTTTCTTGTGACGTCACGTCACGGTCACTGCAAAACTTGAGCAGCTACAGTAGCCTAAAAAATGTGTAAGTAAAGCATCCTGTTTACTAAGGACCTAGAAATAAACAATATACGACGTAAAAAATAGTCTCAAGAGCTGTTTGGTCTCCCCGCTGCGCTGACCCTAGTCCACGCTGAGCTGCGCGGTTTGAGGACATGTTCGCTCGTGCAAAAGTGAGCTGGTCGACAAAATTTTCAACATAAACTGAAATTTTCACATGTCCTACTTCAATTCGTCTGTTTCGCCTTCTTTAAGAGGTCCCGCTCCTGCTCTCTCTTCCGGGCCGTCTTACTTTGTCTAATGAAGATCTCTTTATGTTTCGAAGACTATTCCGGGGCTAGACAACTATTTCTTAGTAGTCTAGCCCCGGAAAAATTGTGACTTAGGGACCTTTTGTTGGTAACATAACTTTAACCAGGTAAGCCTTGTCCACTTCTATCTCCCCCATACGATAAACCTTCCAGTCCGACATTCCACGTCGACTCATCTCCCCAATATTTATTGGAATTTCAATGGTGTATCATCTCACTTCCCGTATGTTTAGATCCGGAAGTTTTCATAGATAAAAACGGAGCTGATCTCGAAATTATTAATTTTACCCTGTAAGTAAGCGAGTTGATAAAGGGAAGAGTGTCGTTGAAAGAGCAGACGGAAGGTTGTATGCGGCTGGAGTTTGATTTTGCGCTGTGATTTAATGATTTTGCAAGAAAGATTGTGAATTCGAATAGGGATATGACAGACGCATAAGGTTTCGATCACAACACCAAAAAATTTCAAAAATTCAAAATGAAGTTCAACTCAGTCGAAACACAAGAGATGGGATAGCTCTGGTTCGTTCAAAAAGTTTGGCGGAACATTCTGACGCAAAAATATAAAGGATAATCCACGGATTGGCACGAAACTATGAACAGAGAGTCGAGGGAAACATGAAAATAACAATAATAACAAACAATAATCCACTTTCAATGCTAGTCAATCAATAGAATGGTTATATAATGCTGGAACTGTGGCCTTTCAGAACAACAGTGCCCCAAACTTCTATCGGTTGAAACATAGGCTTATGCGCGACTGAACCACTTCATCAAATCGAGGGATTGATTGCAGTCGAAGAACGAGGTAGCAAGGTAATGAACGGTGAAAATAATGTTTTGAATCAACGGACGATTTTAGTATTTCGTACAGCTCGTGGTTATGGTTTAAGGCTAGTAAGCGCGAGAAAACCTAAGGGGGCCCCTACATGCTACAGTTTTGTTTTGCAGAATGCTGAACATAATGTGAGGATGAATGATATGAAATTCGCTTTATAAACTTCTATCGATTTTCTTATCACTCATTTCGCTTTTGTCATGGGTCAAGAAATGGTGAACAATGCAAGATGCGAGTAACGCCACGAAATACACGCTAGAAACCCAGGAGAGTGAAAAATTTACTTACGCAGTGAGGGAAATGCAGCTTTTAGCTCTTCGTATCTTTGGATCACGCAGACGACAGTCCTAAATTACTTTACATTGAAGCGTTACTTGATAACCATCCAGATTTTCTATGACATACTTCATTTCTTCGGGGAAGATATTGCTCCAAAGGTAATCAGTCAAAGTCTGCTGGAAAAATGGACCCATTTCGTAGAATGCGTCCTTAAAATGAGTTATATAGAGCTTAAAGATACCTTCAACCAGGATTCGTCATGGGATAGATGTTTACGTCTTCTGCACATCAAAGCTCCCAAATGTGATACTGTGCAGTAATCATTCTGCAAAACAAACACTTTTAGATGTTTTATTGGATAGAGAAACAGGCTAAGTAACGGCGACAGTCTCGCACAGTGCCTGCTAATCAGACCACCACGCACCAGTAGCGTACCCAGAATTATCGTTGGGGAAATGGGGAAGAGTTTTTCGGAAGCGTCTCAGAAAATTTTCTGCGAGGATTTTCGTGGGACCATAATCATATGAAAAATTTTTTGTACAGCGCTGATTTAAATTTACAAATTTTTTTGAAATCATTTCTAAAAGTATAAACAAGTATTGGCACATTTTTAGCCATCTGTTGCTTTGTGACTGACACGCTCGTTGCAAATACATGCAAGCTGTCGCCGTTGCACAGCCGGCCGATGAAAGCTTACGTTGTCGCTTGGTGGGTTTCTGATGTAAAAGAGCGATACTCTTATATCCCAATTAGAGCAACTGTTTTCTCCGAAGAGAGAACGCATTGAGAAGTTGAATTTGTAAACTGCTTGTAAATTTATACCGTCCTCTGTCTGCTGGAAAGTATAGTTGATTTTTGTGCTTATTCAAGTCTCTATTGGCTCCTTGACGTTTTGGCTATATGTCGTCCTCAGAGGACTAAAAAGGATCAGCCACTTTTATATCTTTCCATGCTACCAAAAAACTCTCCAACTGTGCACTCAATTCGGCTAGTGTGGAATTCGCGAGAAATGGGTGCAGCATTCCATCCAGCGAGGTATCACTGTGGAACATATGCGGTGGGATAGCTAGGTCGGTATATAATGTCCTTGCGGTGCCGTTTTGAGAATTCATGTGTATTTTACGCCTGAAATGCCAGCCATTTGCTCGCGAAAAGTGCCGGCACTTGAGGCCTATTGACGACTCCGAAATTGTGGAGAGGCGGATTCGGGATGGTCAACAAAGATCCAGGGATCAGGGTCGGTAGTAAACCTGTCGAAACGCGCAGCTCAAACTGTTAAATTAGAGTTAACTCTGAGTTAACACGCACCTTTCAGGGACCATTAACACCTGCATAAACAAACCAAATTGGGGAAAGAGTGATATGGCAGGATACCGTGCAAGACGTACTTTATGCCAAGTATGGAAACGTAGCGTAACTCGTTTCCATGCGAGACGCTACGCGAGTTAACGCACAGCTGAGCTGCGCGTTAACTCTGAGTTTGGTGCGCGTTTCAGGCCGCGCGAAACTCGGAGTTAACTCCGAATTTGGTTAGAGAAATAGAAATAGTGTGCAAAGGTGCAGAGGTGTAGTTAAAAAAGTCCTCCGTGGTGCATTTTGCTCCAGTTTCATCGAGCATGATGGTGTATCATGGTGCACCGTTGAACATAAAAATTTGGAATTTTGTAAAATTTTGGTCCCGGGGGTTATCGGACGTGCTGATCACGAATCCGATGCTCATTTTTCGCCATTCGCCCACATGGCGAGGTTACGGTAGATACGGTAGTTGGGGCGAAAGTCATGAAATTGGCTGAAACTTGGTAAGTGGGGTAATTTGGCACGCTGATCATGAATATGATAGCCATTTTTTGCTAAGGGGACACAAAGCGGGATTACGATAGTTATACGGTAATTGAACGAAATTCACGAAATTATCTGAAACTTGGTACAGTGGGGTTATTTGGCAGGCTTACGAGAATGATGTTCATTTTTCAACCTTCGCCCACATAGCACGGTTATGGTAGGGCACGGTAGTTGGGGGAAAATCACAAAATTGGCTGAAACTCGGTATACTTGGGTTATTTGGCATGCTGATCACTAATATGGTGTTCATTTTTCGCTACAGGGCCACAGAGCCGGGTCACAGCAGTCTTACTGTAGATGGGCGAAAATCACAAAATTGTTCGAAACTTGATGAGGGGGGGGGGGGTAATTTGGCACGCTGACCACAAATATGACATTTATAGTGACTGCGGGTCCATTTAGCGAGGTTACTGTAGGTATATGGTAAACAGGAAAATGCCACGGAATTGACTAAAACTTGGTCTGGCGAGGTTATCAGGTGCCCTGATTGCGGATATATTACCCTGTTTTCCGGCGTATAAGCCGCAATTATTTTCGTTGCGCGCGGGCTGATGTGCGATGATGGTCGCGATGTGCGAAGCTGCGCAAGCACCCAACCATCACCTATTCTACCTAGTAGCCTAATTGTAACTTTCTGCTTTCGCTCTTTCTTGCGAAAGCATGAAAGCACCATTGAAACATCAACATCATCATCAACAACCATTAGAATTGAATGAAATAGCAGCAGCTTTAACTTCAGTAACATTTTTAAAAACAAAAGAAAGTACAGTCAACTCCATTGTATCCTTGAAAAATTGTCCAAATCCTTGGAAAGAATAAAGAAATACCTGAAGACGTGAACATGTGCAATGAAAAGCAGTCACAAAATGCAGCAAGTTTTCAGTTTGTTAGATCAAAAACTTTCTTTTCGAAGGCTCTTTCGCGCCATTGTTCGCTGCGGCGGGTGAGGCTTACAACACATTCACGACAATACGACCCACCGGTGGGTCGTACGCTTTCTGAAGTTTTTGATTTTGCTAGTTCACGGTGAAACTTTTTAGGCAAACCGAGTAAACTCCTGTATACACGTCTCGGAGTACTTCCCAAAAGATTAACAATTCAGACCACAGGACCCATCAGTGACCTGAAAATATCACGCAAATTCAATTTCGCAAAATATGCTCTGGTCCGAAATGGCAGTCTTCGAAAAATCGGCTCTGTCGTGAATGTGATAAAATGGAAAATAGGGTAATTCATTTTCACCGCGGAGAGATAGAGCAGGGTTGCGGTTGGAATTCCGTGATCAAGTCAAAGAACATGATAGTTTAAAATTGGCTGGGTCAGTGGCGTTATGCGGTGTGTTGACCACGATCATATTGCCCATTTTCACTGCAGCGTTGTACAGCGGAGCTATGGTAGAGTTACGGTGGATTGCGATTGATAAAAGCACACATGCAACGAAACTTTGCATCACAGATATCATAGCCGCATGGAAATTATTTCCATAAAAGGGTTTCGGTGGATTTACGGTAGATGGGTCAAAATATCTTGCCTAGAACTTTGCTTGCTAAATACTTTGCTACCAGTGTCGGACGCAGGATTTCCGTCGGAGGGGGGGGGGGGGGGAGGGGCGACGAAAAATATTTTCGAATGGTGCGTAACGTTAGCCACGCACTCCGAAAATCTTTTTGGGGTGCTTCTCAGAATTTTTGCCGGCCCATAACCTCCAAAATCTAGAAAAAGGGGCGTGGCGGCAGCCCCCCCCCCCCCGAAAAGTTTTTTTTACAGTGCTAATTTGAATTTTTAAAATTTTTGAAAATTATTCAATTGTGTGCAAGAACTCGCCGTATTTATCACTCACGTAATTTCAAGAATTGGCACTCTTCCCCGCTCAGTCCGCCACTTTTAGATTCGCGCCAATTCTTTTCCACTGCAGGACTATGCGATAGAGTTAAAGCAGGTGTGTGGTAGACTAAGCTGACTGAACTGCCTAATTTTTCGCGGCTCACTTGACAGTGCAATCATGAATGCTGGCCTTTTTCAATGAGGATTATTACGGTGGGCATGTATAGAATAGTGGCGAAAATCTCAGGTTTAGCTAAACTTTTTTAGCAAAGAAACAATGATATCAGGTAGTACTCTTCGATTTTTACTTCTAAAATATTTTATGTACTTGTTGATAAAAAAGAATTATTTGAAATTTTTTGTATTATTCAGAGGTTTTTTGAAATTTTAACTTTGATCAAATGACCTCTAGACTTTGTTCATTACTTGAAGTCTGTTCTCCTAAAATTATAATCAATATTAAGATTACAAATTATAGACATAGGTCGTTCGAAAAAATCTGGATACTAACAGAGAATTTTGAGTTTCATCAAGTATAATAGCACCAGTGCGTCACCTCTGCTTCGCAGAGGTTCGCACTGGCTCTATTATCTATGTGCCTTACTCATTCTCGTAAAATCGTGGCACTGGAATTCACCGCGCTATGCCGACTACCACGAATAAAATGTAAACAATCACTCATTTAGAAAGTCTTTTCACGTGAGATCGGTGATTTCGCGTGGATGAAACTTTTCGCAGGAGGACAAACGCAAATTTGAATAGGTTTTTGGATTTGTCATGGCTTGGTAGTCGCCATAAAGGTAATAGTAACCGTGAGGTACATCTCTGTGCGAAAATCTTCTCAAACGCTTAGCTAGAACCTTGGCAAATTGACCATTTACCAATCAATTCATTTTGGCTCCGTTTTCGTTATGTAGTAAACTTTCGACCACTTTTCTGGCTAAACTCCATCGCTTGCACATTTGCTTACCAACTCATCCACGACTCTGCAAAAAGTGGTGATACGGACCGAATTTTGCGGTACAGAAGCCAGGTGGATCCGTTTGGCGCGCAATTTCTGAGGGATCCACTCAACCAATCTACTCGTGCTTTTGCATGTTGGACTTTCATGAAGATAGCATGCGCTATACAAAATTTGGGCTTAGAACGCTGGCTGGAACAAGTTCCACGAATTTCGTAACAGACACACACATACATACAAAGTCACGTAAACATCCTTAGCCCGTTATTATAAGTCATGATATCAAAATAGGGTGAGATAGGAGAAGGATGAGTCGTTGGATCATGGTCTATCTCCATGTTTAAGAATCTTTAGGATACTTTAGGACCAGGCACCTCACAGGCAAGCCTAACGCCTTTCCACGTGTCTTGACATGCGAGGTCCTGATTCTGTGGATCCAATAAGATATAGCAGCAACTTCAAAACAGTGGTGCCGTAGTCTAGTGAAGTGGTAGGCACTACGAGACGCGCAACCGAAGTTCGACTCCCGACCTAGTCGGGTTTTGCGATGAAGCGCGTGGTAGCTCCTCCCAACAACCATAGCGGCTCCGCAAGTAGCAGAACGAAACGCCGAGTTTCAGAAACGAAACTCGGAATTAACTCTGAGCTTCAAAACGAAACTTAGAAGTCAACTCTGAGTTAACCGCAGCTTTAAACTCGGAGTTTCGACCAGATTACTACCAGCCCAGATCTCTAAGCACAAGAACTGTAACGCAAGAGGCGCTAGTGCGATTTTACCTCGCTTCAACCACGGAGGCGCTCATAGCTATTTGACGCACGAATCTTACCGTAAAATCGTAAATGTACTATAAAAACCAACAAATCTAACTGATTATGCATGTTTAGTACATGTTTGATTGGCTGTAATAAGTGAGCAGTTGGAACAATGGGATGACTCAAGTAAAGATCGAAATTTCGCATAACGCAAGATGCGAAAATTAACCACTTATGCAATATTTTTTGCTCTTAAAGTTGGTTGGCTCACGGACAATTGACCTTTGAAGCCAATATCAGCTGATGCCAAAGTCATCACCGCTATGTTCTACTTCTCTAAATCTACCGAGATTCTTGCTTACTTTTACTTTTACGCTTAATGGTCATCAGGTCCCCGATTTGAATGGGAGAGCAGCTCATACATTCAATCTCGCAAACAACAACTTTTTGCACAGTCTTCGGGTTTTCGCAAGAGTAGATATCATATACCGGTGCGTCCCCTTCCATTACTCAACTGGCGATTCCCCACTGAAACTCACCGAGTAACGCTGACTATAACGAGTAAAAATCGAACAGCTGCTAATCTTTATAAAACCTTCGCCAAGTGAAATTAGTAGCTTTGGAGGCGAAAAAGCGCAGGATCAGACTCACTTTGCATCTACAGGAAATATCAAAACATACGAGATTCCTTCGTTATACCTTTGAGCTACAATTCTAAGAAAGAAGAAAAATTCCAAGTTCTTTTATAGCTGATTTTCGGCGCATTTTTTCAAAATAGTTTGTACATTACTTATTCTTATTTCTGACATAATCAATTTTCATGCATTAGTGCAACTATTCTTTCGCGGTGTTTTAGCCAAGGCGAAAGGAGGGATAACGAAGTGAAGGGAAAAAGGCAGCGGTATTTTGGTGAAGATAGGAACCAAAAACATTTCCTAAGCAACCGCCGCGCTTCCGGGCTGCGCAGTCTTGTTTAATTGCCTTTGCATGATCTGAATAAACCTAGCTGGCGAAATCCTTTGGTGTTATCCTCAAAGTTTGGACCTAATCTCAATCTGGCACTTTTGCATTATCTATAGTCCCAAGTTGAAACTAGAATAAATGTTCTAAAACCGCATGTACTATGTGCAGTACGAGAAATTTGTTAACAAATGACTAGAAAACCTCCTCGTGTTTGACTTTTCTCTTAAAACCGTCTTCATGCATTGAACAACTTGCCAAATTGATGTTTACGTTAGCAACAAAGAGCACCTAAACCCCATGGAACAATCGCTTCCCCCCCCCCCCTCCCAAATAGACGAAAAGCGAACGTAAAATGACTACTAGAGTTTTCACTCCCTAAAGGTCGCGTTTAGCAAAAAGATGTGTCATGAAAAGGACTCACGCCTGGTTCCAATTCAGGAATCAAATCCCAATCTTGTGCCGCATAGAGCGAGATTGTATAGCAAAAGATTGAAATTGTCCGCCAAAACATGACTGTTCAATGTGACTTATCACAAAAAACTGAAACCTTCCTGTTGTAAACTACCACGAGGAGTTCAAAAACCGTGGTGATAAGTCTTAGCAGTAGCAGTTCCATCGATATTGTCCATTCAAATACGGATCCTTTAACGGTGCGGCCGATTGTAAAGGCATGACATTCGCAAGTGTATCTTTTTCGCACATTACGAAGTATCCTTCCTACTATAATAACGCGCTAAGGCCGTCTGTTTTTTGTGCGTGTCTGTGTGAAAAATCTGTCTGTCACGAAATTCACAGAGGAAGCTGCAACTAAGCTATTGGCTGCAAGTTTGCATAACATACCGTGCCGGTGTGTAGGCCCACCATGCACAACGACGAGCCGGTTTGATAAGCGGGTCCCTCAAAATTTGCGCGTCAAACGGGTCCACGCGCCTTTTAGCACGGAAAACTGGGTCGCTAATTCGAGTTTTTCGAGGTACATATATATTAGGTTGGTTCGAAAGTTTTTGCGCATCATTTTCAAGAAATCATAACTTCCTTGCCACTCGATGGAATTCATTGAAACTATATACATTCGAAAGAAGAATCCATGCTCTTTACAACAGTACCTTCGCCGTGAATTACTTTGAAAAACTTCGAGACTTACAAGCAGTTGAAGAAAATCAGTCAAGATTGGCATTTTCGAGCTGGGTCACAAAAAATTCTGGAGGTATTTTTATTTGATAGAGAAAATTATGCTCATTACATATCTTCAATTTTGCAATTTTTGAGCATGCTCAAAAAAGCCTAAAAACGTCACAGAAAAGACGGGAAAGTCACGACATGGGTTTTGTAACCATCTCTTTCTAGCAGCATGGAAATCGTGCTAATCGAGAGCGATTTTGATTTTTGTAATTTTTTCGGGTTTTCGGGCCTGCGGTTTTCACGAAAATCAAAATCGCTCTCGATTAGCACGATTTCCATCCAGCTAAAAAGAGATGGTTACAAAACCCAAGTTCGTGACTTTCCCGTCTTTTCTGTGACGTTTTTAGGCTTTTTTGAGGCTACTTCTGTAAGAATCTTTGGGATATAGGCACCGCACAGACAAGTCTAACTCCTGTCCACGTGTGTTGACATGTGAGATCTTGTTTATAGGGATTCATTTGTCATAGCTGCAAACCTCCAATGGTGGCTCCTTAGCCTAGTGGTCTAGTAGTAAGCACTTAGCGCTGAGCAGCGGAAGTTTGAGTCTTGACTTAGACGCAGCGTTTTGCGATGAAACGTGTGGCGGCTCCTCAACAACTGAGTGGATCCCCAAGTAGCAGTACGAAACTCCGAGTTTTAGAAACGAAACTCGGAGTTGACTCTGAGTTTCAAAACAAAACTCGGAGTTAACTCTGAGTTAATGCGCAGCTTTGAACACGAAGTTTCAATCAGATTACTACCGGCCCAGATGTTTTGACAAACTTACGCAAATTACCAATTTGCCTTAATAACATCGACGCCACTGCGAAGGAACGAAAGGAGAGGTTGCTCGAGGAAAAGTTATACTGCGCTGTCACTCATACTGGTTTGTCCGGACATCGCCACTTTGAAGAAAAAGGGATTTTACCAGCGTTTTACAAAGAGTAAGAAACAATGAATGCAAGAGAAAAGGGAGTTTTAAGGTCCTGTAGTGCAGAATTCAGGTGGTGCAAGGAACTTATAGACATCAAGACCTTGTTAATGTAGTGTAGTAGGTGAAAGCCTTACCCTGTGGAGGATGGATAAATGTAAAGCTAGAAATAGAAGTCACTTACTCAGCTGCGGTTCAAGCGATCAGTAGCTCAGACAAATCACCGGAACTTCCGCAGGACAAACCAATGCAGAAGTTCCGCAGGATTTTGTTCACTGTTGCAAAAATGACAACGTTGAAAATAGGAACTTCCGCGGGTTTTCATGCCAAACTGGTTGAAGACCGGAACTTCCGCAGAGCCTTCTTCAAAATCCTGCGGAAATTCTGAAAAATGCCAGAGGTTCCGCAGCACTTTGGCCTGCCAGAACTTCCGCAGGACTTTGAATGCGTTGTCTCGTGATGTTGCCTCGCCAATAACTAGAGTGCATTATCGAACATGTCAACCGTAGCGTAGAGGATAGTAGGTGGGTCTCACAGTCAACAGAGTGAGGTTCAAATCTCGCTTCGGTGTTCTCTTTTGCTGTTGTGGTTGACATTCTTCGGAACTTCCGCAGCACGTTTACGGAACTTCCGCAGGTGACCCGGCGGAACTTCCGCAAGCGCTTTGCGGAAGTTCCGGTCATTTGTCTGAGAATATATATAGGTCCTTGCAGTATATCTTATATATAAAGCTGAATGTCTGTTTGTCTGTCTGTCTGTATGTCTGTCTGTACGTATGTTCCGGATAGAAAATTCCATTTCTGAACCGATCGGGACCAAACTTGGCACACATACACTTCGGGCCGCGGCGGGTGTCATAGGCTACTTTTCGTATCGATCGATATCGATTTTATCGATTTTTTGCAAAATTTGAGCTACGGGGCTGGGAGTTGGCACAGGGGGGTAAGTGAGCATGGGGATTCCGAATACAATATTAGTTTTCAAAACCGTGCATTACTTTTATCGATTTTTTTGCAAAGTTTGAGCTACGGGGCTGGGATTTGGCAGGGGGAGGGGATAATCGAGCATGCTGATCACCCCCGTGGGGGTGATCAGCATGCTCGATTACACCCCTCTGCCAAATCCCAGCCCCCTAGCCCAAACTTCGCAAAAAATTGATAAAATCGACATCGATCGATAACGAAAAGTGGGCTGTGACACCCGCCGGGGCCCGAAGTGTATGTGTGCCAAGTTTGGTTCGGATCAGTTAAGAAATGGAATTTTCTATTCGGAACATACGGCGGAGCCGGGTATGCCAGCTAGTCTTATATATAAAGCTGAATGTCTGTTTGTCTGTCTGTCTGTATGTCTGTCTGTCTGTCTGTCTGTACAGTCGAGTAGATTTCCTGCTTAATATAGTGTCCCTGCAGACACGACAACGCTGGGGCGTCAAAAAATGCCATGCGATTCCCGAGCTAGTGTTTTCAAGTGTTTTCTTTGCTTATTTCATCCTTTTTAGTTGACTCGTTGATGATAAAGAAGAAAAGGTTAAGTTAGAGAGTAGATTCTGTTTTCTAAGAAGTTCTATCATCGCATATTCACAGATATCCACGTGGAAACATTTCGTGTCAGCTTCTCGTCTATTTTTTGTCATTTCCTTTTCTTCTGTCACTTCTTCTTTCAAACCTCCTTCTTCTTGTGAGACGTTTCTTTGAACGCTAGTTGGCTTGTCTTGCAGCAACTTCGGCTTTCATCCATAAGAAAAATCAAGTACTTTATGTGATAAAGACTATAAGTCAATCGTAAAAACCCACTATCGTTCAAAGAAGTACCTCACAAGAAAAAAGAGACATGAAGTGACAAAAAAAAATAGATAAAGAGACTGACGCGAACTGCTTCTACGTGGGTATCTGTGAAAATGCGATGATGAAACTTCTCAGAAAACAGAAACTACTCTCTAACTTACCCTTTTCTTCTTTATCAGCAACGAATCATCTCATAGAATAAGCAAAGAAAACACTGGAAAACACTAGCTCGGCAACTCGTCAGGCAATTATTGACGCCCCAGCGTTGTCGCGTCTGCAGGGACACTATATTAAGCAGGAAATCTACTCGACTGTGCGTATGTTCCGAATAGAAAATTCCATTTCTGAACCGATCCGGACCAAACTTGGCACACATACACTTCGGGCCCCGGCGGGTGTCATAGGCTGCTTTTCGTCATCGATCGATATCGATTTTATCGATTTTTTGCAAAATTTGAGCTACAGGGCTGGGAGTTGGCACAGGGGGGTAATCGAGCATGCTGATTACAAATATATCATTGACAGGGCCGGGCGGGGCCGGATAAGCCATCTAGTCTACCGATAAGGGAAAGTGCAAAGCAAAAGTGGAACAACTGGTGCGCTTCTGGAGCCGCGGAGACGCCAAAACAGCAGAAAAAACATCCGTCCGGCGGGTCGCTCGCTCGACTCCTCTTCCCCTTCTCCCCCCCCCCCCCCATCCCCTCCGCCCAGCGCCGCCGCTCTCCGTGTCAACATGTTTATCCATTTTTCGTGCGAGTCACATGTTTTTTTTTGATATGGTAGCTACTATGAGCATTGTAGCTTACGATTCTTCCAGGGATGTTTGGTATTGACTGTCTATTATTCTAAAACTTCCTGTTAGAATTCATACAAGTTTCTTCCTCTTGTTTTTTTGTGGCTTCTCCTCTTTATATATGCTGCTATCCACAGTCTCATTCGTTGTCACACTTTATATGGGATGTGACGCGATTGATGCTTGAAGGAAAAGCACACATAATTATCTCAAACCTTTGATTTCATAAAAACAAGCCAGTTCCTGTAACTAATTCACTGTTCGTATATCAACGTTCTGGAGAAGAAGTTAATTTTATCTGAATGCGGCATTCCAAATAACCATCTACCTTACTTCTAGTAATATCTTTTAGAATCTTTCGACGCGATACGGCGGGAATACTCTCCTCCCACTTGCTTTACTGTTATGCTAGTGTTCTCTTACAATATTAACAGGAGATTCTCGATAACGAATGCAGTCCAGATTTCGCCACTGCGATACATGAATTAACAAGGATGGGCAGAGAGGCCCGCCTCGCCGAGAGAGTAATAATGAACGCATGCACTCAACAAGGACCCTTAAGTTGCATAACATCGACGTTAAGTGTGGACGGTGTTCGTAGTCAATTTCCACACTGTATGCACTTCAAATGCAGTTATAGAGCTTGCTCTGCATGGAAAGTGCAAATTTAGGCAATGTCGGCAACAATCGCCAAAGATTCTCTCCTCAGTTACAAAGGACAAGCAACAAGTGATTAATTGCGTGTAGTGTCCAACTCAAGTAACAGCGTTGCGAATTCTAGACTACCAAATTAGTGCAAATTTCTGGCGCCCCAGTTGCTATCATAATCTGGAAAGCTGCCGCCCTATTTTGCTTCCTATCCTGCCCAATGCTTCTTACAATTGCAATCAATTTTTGAAAAGAACCTTATGATTTCAGAAGAAATATGAAGGTTAGTAAAGGATTATAATCTAAACTTTTGCGGGATCGCTGAAACCTCAGTTTTGGGTGCTTTACTTTGTGAAAACATTGCTCCCTCTGGAAACGAAAAAAGATGGAGCTACGTCATGTTGGAAGAAAAGAATATTTGATTTATGCGGCAGTGCATTTTGCTAAATTGCTAGGATTTAATGCTGGATTTCACAGAAACCGCTAAAGAGTTACTTTTGGGTGTACATTGTGAAAATATTGTTTGCTTGTAAAAGCAAATGAACAGAGGGAGCTCGGGCTGGGAGGAAAGGCCCAAGGACTCCACATGGGAACACATTTTTGTCAACCTTGTGGTCAAATGCGGAAACTTGCTGAAGAATCGGTTTTGGCTGCTTCTACTTTGTGAAAATCCTACTTTTGTCAATAAAACAACAAGCAGAGGGAACTAGTTTCAAAGGAAAAAGGACTCATTGAGCTACGATCCTCTAGGTTTCAGCGCTGAATCACAAGAACTTGCTTGTAATCCACTTTTGGCCGCTCCACTTCGCAGAAGTCGTACTTCTGCACCTAAAAGCAGAAAAAGCAAGGGAAGCTTGGTTTTGGAGGAAGAAGGCTTTATGCGGCAGGACATTTTTTGCTAAAATTCTCCAAGAGAAAGCTTTGAGTGAGTTTTGGTCTCGATTTAAGAAATGACCGTTTCTTGGCAATATATTGAAAGGAGAGCAAGCGTAGGGCTGTGCATGATCGCGAAGGTCGGTATGTTTGCGGCCGTTGCACAGTATAATTGGGCAATTCGAAAATTTTTCATCGAATGAATGAATATCGAATAAATTCGAAAAGAGAAAATTTCGAATAAACGAATATCGAATAAATTCGAGGTTCAAAAATTCTCGTATGAATGAATTCCGAATAAATTCGGAAAATCAAAAATATCGAATGAATGAATATCGAATATATTCATTGGAACATTGGAAGTCGAATTTCGAATAAATATTCGAATGATTTATCGAATAACTAGAGCAACCATATCTCAAAATTGCCGACCTATCTGGCCAAAGCCGATCCATTAATAATTAGCACCCTCGCATCCCCTATACCAACTCGTGGCTCAAAATTTTCCAAAAATCGCTGAAATCGATAGAATAGATTTCGGTTTGAGTCAGCATCCTCATTTACCCTCCTGTACCAACTCCCACCAACTCCCAGCCCCATAGCTCAAACTTCTCCAAAAATCGATAAAATCGATAAGTAAGTTTTTATCCATAATTAGCATCCTCATTTACCCCTCTGTACTAACTCCCAACCTCGTAGCTCAAACTTCTCCAAAAATCGATAAAGTGTTCACCTAACGAGCTGTTCGGATTCATAGCGCTAGGTGTGCAAACTTTTGAAGCACTAACGGTGGCCACATATGTACTTAAAGGCAGCGTACACCCAAAATTTGAGTTATCGAATTTCCTAGATCTTTCTACACCGTGTATATACTGGGCCCAGAAGAAGACCAACTGCGTTGGTCCGGTCTCCCAATGTTGCTTCTGAGCGGAGAAAACCCCCCTCAATTTTCTTTCATGCCGCCCCTTTTCTTTCGCTCCGCCTCCTCCGGACGAATCCATGACAGCGTAAGCTGCAATTGCAGTTGCAGTTGCTGTTGCAACGTCTGTTGCATTTGTTTTGGGTGTACGCTGTCTTTAAACGCCTCAAATGCTACGATACATTGCCTGTTTATCGGAGACTTTCGCCTTGTGTGGTATAAGCTAGTCGTGGACGAAGGCATTTGGTTTATTCCGCGAAGCGAGCACGAATGCCCCTATAGCCCCGGGCAAACTGCAGGCATTTCAGTGGCGGTGGTTTGGCAATCGTCAAATTGTCCAAAACTAATTTTAAAAGTACAGAATGCAGGGCATTTATCTTTTTGGTGAGTTGTACACGCTAAACATTTGTGCTGGCGTTACATTTGAAGACATCTCGTAACTGGCAAATCGCGTACGGCGATCTAAGTCTAATCCTTCACTGCTGCAATGTCCTTTACTCAAAATGCACCAATTCGCAATAAATTTTTAAGGTAGCGAATAGAGGCAGTTGTGCAGTTAATGCAAGCAAGAGTGCGCACTAGTGTGGACATTGCTTATCACAAGCATGAGCAATGCAAAGAAAGAAGAACAGGCATTAGGCAACAGGCATTAACATCTCAAAACACTTTCACTATATGAACTTGGAACATGAGCTTGAATTTGATAGCTTCTTTGCTGATTTGGTGCCAACAGCAGTGCCAACAATCAAATTGATCGAAAAAGCATCGATTAAAATCCACATATGATTTTTTTACTGTCAAGCAGTCGGAAGAATGCAATCCTCCATACAGTTCAAAGGCCGTAACTGTTGCAAAAATGCATTACCGAGTTTTGCGAAAAAATAACGCGGACGAGGTGAGCTTGATACTCAGCAGTTGGCTCTGTAACACAGTCGAATAATCTGAATACGGAGTTCATTCGAATACGAACTCGATTAAACATTCGAATAAAATCTATTCGAAACCACGTTTTTTGATTATTCGAGTTTTCGAATTTTATTCGAATCCTCGTTTTTTGATTATTCGAGTTTTCGAATTTTATTCGAAACTCTGTTTTTTGATTATTCGAGTTTCGAATTTTATTCGAAACCCCGTTTTCTCAATTTCGAGTTTCGAATATTATTCGAAGATGGAAGAACTCCGAATATCGAATTTCGAATACGAATATATTCGAATGTTTTATTCGAATGATAGAATTTCTATTCGATTCGGACCCAAGTATATTGCACAGTCAGGCTGATTTCCGCGTTGAATCAGCTGTTCTGCATAGATGACTGCTGAGGTGATTCCCACGTCTAGGAGCTGTGGAATCTGTGGCCGTATTCATCAACAGACTTAGTGGGTTAGCCTACCCATGGGTAGGCTTACCAAGTGGGTTCGTCTATCTAGTGGGTGGACTAACCCATGGTCGGCATTCACGAACTCCTCCGCCACTGGCTCAACTTACCCATCAATAAAATAGACTAACCCACGGTCGGTATTCACGAATGCCTCCGCTGCTGGGTTAGCCAGCAGCGCTGACGCCAGCTGCGTGAATTTCGACGTCTATTAAAACCACGCTTTGGCGTCCTTACCGTGCGCATTCCTTACATTTTTGTATATTTCGCAACTATGTATGTACAACATCTCGCACGTAATCACGGGCATCTCCGCTTGAGTTATACAACTCAGAGCGTAAGTTTGCATTGTTACTATGCAAGTTAATAGGTATCAGACATATTTACTCGCAGTCACGAAACTGTTGGTACGTTTTGAGTGCTCCACTCTTTCTTTTGTTGTAAATCACTTTCGCTGTATGAAACGCTTGAACTTGTAAATGCGCTATCTAAGAATGCCCCGAACGTCTCGAAATCATAAATTCTCATTCTCGCTCAACATCTATTTTTCCGCAACGTCTGTTTGGAGCCCTCTTGAATTTTTGGAATAAAATCTTGAATTTTTGGAAAATGTATGCTGGTATTTCCGTTTCTTTTTTGGAGAAGTAAATTGGCCCTTTGCTGCAAAAACTTTTCTTCAATAATACAAAAAAGGCTTTGATGCATAGATAGGATTTAGTGGTTTTTCAAAATGACGTACTACTGCTACCCATTGCACCTTCCTAAAAAATTCCAACTTAAAAAATGATCACATTCCCTTGTTACCCATTGCGATTCTCGTTGTGTGCTTGGGTAAGGTGAACCCACGACAAGTGGGACCGGAACCCACAAGTTCTGGGAAGCTGTTTCGTGAATACCGGTTTTGGGTAGGCTAGCCCATTGAAGGCGTTCGTGAATACCGGTATGACGGCATTCTGTGTGTTTGCTTACCTAGCGGTAGACTTAATCCACTGGGTTCGCTTACCCAGCAGCTTCGTGAATACCGGTTTCGTGGGTTGAGACTAACCCCGGGTAACGTTGATATACGGCCACTGGTGTAGGATATTTGTTAGAACAACGGTAGATGATTTGGAAATCAATTGTCAAAAGTTTCCTTGAGAGCATGATCTTGCTTCTAATACGACGTAACATTGCGTCAAAGATCGCTGAGAAAATGGAAACTCAGTTCCTTGCTGTTCTCAGTTGCAGGCAGACAGTTATCAATGTATCTGTCCCAACCCACTCGTCCCTCGTCTTGTAGGCCGATAGGATCACTAGTCAGATATAGTTGAATATGCAATGCGAAAAGGATGAATCTGCGAATGTCATGTGCTATCGGCCGCACCGCTAGAGGATCCACACTTGAATGGACATTATTAATGGAATTGAACTAACATCTATCACGGCCGCTGACTCCTGGTTGTAGTCTAGAATAGGAAAGTTTCACTTTTGTGTGATTAGTCACATTGAACAGTCATGTTTTGGCGGACAATTTCAATCTTTTGCTATGCAATCTCGTCCTATGCGTCACAAGAGTGGGATTTGATTTCTGAACTGCCACCAGGCGTGAGTCCATTTCATGACACATCTTTTCACTAAGCGCGACATTTGGGTTAGTGAACACTCTCGCAGTCAACTTCACGTTCGCTTTTCTTCTATTTGGTGGGCGGAGGGGGGGGGGGGGGCGATTGTTTCATGGGATTTAAGTGCTCTTTGTTGCTAACGTTAACATCAATCTGGCAAGATGTTCAGTGCATGCAGACGAATTTAAGAAAATCAAACACGAGGAGATTTTCTAGTCATTTGTTAACAAATGTTTAGAACATTTATTCTGGTTTCAGCTTGGGACTGTGGATATTAATGCAAAAGTGTCAGATTGAGATTGAGTCCAAACTTTGAGGATAACACTGTAGGATTTTGCCAGCTAGGTTTATTCAGATCATGCAAGGCAATCGAACCAGACTGCAAACCACCCCGGTAGTGCGATAGTTGCCTACGAAGTGTTTTATTTCTACCTTCCACCAAAATACCGCTGCCTTTTTCCCGCAGCACTCCTTTACCCCTCCTCCTTCGCTTTGGCCAAAACATAGCGAAAGCTGACATAATCGTACTAGCACGTGATGAATTGTGTCACAAATAAGAATAAGTACTGGACAAACTATTTTCAAACGCGCGAAATACAGCTACAAAGGCCATTGGAATTTTCCTTCTCTTAAAAATGTAGCTAGGAACGAAGAGAAGAAAATCTAACGAGATCTCATAAGCTTTAATATTTCTTCTGGATGCGAAGTGAGTCTGATCCTGCGCTTTTTCGCCTCCAAAGCTACTAATTTCACTCGGCAAAAGTGTTAAAATGATTAGCAGCTGTTTGAATTTCACTCATGATTGTCAGCGTACTCGGTAAGTTTCAAAAAATCGCCTGTGTGAGCATGATAACCAGAGGTAACGCGCTAGTGTGTGATATACAGGGTGTCCGTAAAGTATGTATATGTTTGATCGTTAATATCCTTCTTCCCAACAAGTCTTTTGCCTTGCTTCAGGTATTATTTTGTAGAGCTGGCTTCAACTTAGATTTGCAATATAGAACGAATCATCCATCTCTCTTCATTACTGTAGGATTACGATAGAAACTTTAAAGAGGGTTTTGAGCTAAGAAAGGCCAGTCCCCCGGAAAGGAAACCAAACAGCTTGAAAGCCTTTACGCTAGGCTAATTAGAGTTGCTGATTCTAACCGTAAAGTTCCCAACTTATTATGATGCTTTTTTGAAGAGTTATGCCGGGTAAGAGATAGCGGCCATTTTTTCAGTGTTCCTAAAAAGTGCAGTTACACCGCTGAGAAAGCTTCGCAATCGTTGACTGTTGAACACAGCGTCCATAAAAACCCTATCCCACAAGTTTTCATATTTTTTTGAAAATTTTTGAGACGGCAGCTCTTTCCATATTGACACCATATGTTTCAAGTTTCTACCTAATACTACAGTAATGAAGAGCGATAGGACAGTAATGAAGAGCGATAGGTGATTCGCTTCATTCTGTAAATCTAAGTTGAACCCAGCTCTACAGAACAGTACCTGAAGCAAGGCAAAGACTTGTTGGGAAGAAACATATTGACGATCAAACAGTGTATACATATTTTACGGACACCCTGTATACTATTGCAAAAACCCGGAGACTGCGCAAAATTTGGCGTTGTCTGCGAAATTGAATGAATGAGCTGCTCTACCTTTATATCGGGACCTGTTGACCATAAGCGTCAAAGTAAACGAGCATTTGGTAAGCAAGAATCTCGGTAAATATGTAGTACATAATAGCGGTGATGACTTTGACATCAGCTGATTTTGGCCTTTGACAATCAAGTTTCTGCGCTTCAAAAACGTTCAGTTGTCCTTGAGGCAACCAAGTTCAAGGAGCAAAAATTATCGCTAAGTGGTCAATCACCGCATCTTGCGTTATGCGAAATTTTGATCTTTACGAGTCATCTCATTAGATATGTTGATATATATAGTACATTTACGATTTTGCGGTAAGATTGCGACGTCAAATAGCTACGAGCGCCTCCGTGGTTGGAGTGCCGGGAGGCAGCTAATGTAAGCTCCGCCTGCAGCTCACCGGAGAGCAGCAGGCGGAGCTTAGCTGCGTCCCAACAGAGCAAGGTAAAATCGCGCCAGCGCCTCTTGTGTTGCGGTTCTTGTACTCAGGAATACCTGAATCCTGGATCTTTGTTGACCACCACGAATTTGACTCGCCACAATTTCGGACTCCAATACGCCTTAAGTGCTGGCAATTTTCATGAGCAAATGGCTGGCATTTCAGTCGTAGAAACTACGCATAAATCTTACCTCAAAACGGCAACGCAAGAGCACTATATTCACCGAATTAGCTATTCAACTGCCCTCTGTTCACGATGATACCTCGCTGGATAGAATGCTGCGCCCATTCTTGCTAATTCCACATTAGTCGAATCGAGTACACGGTTGGAAGAGGTGTTTGCTAGCATGGAAAGATATCAAGATGGCTGATCCTTTTTGGTCCTCTGAAGACATCGTGTAGCCAAAACGTCACGGAGCCATAAAAACTTGAACAAGCACAGAAACTAACGATACTTTTTAGCAGACAGAAGACGGTATAAGATTACAAGCAGTTTACAAGTTCGAAGTCTCAAAAATTAGAGTAACTTCCTGGTTTGACGACCGTTGCTCTAAGTGGGAGATAGACGTATCGCTCATTTACATCAAAAATCCACCAAGCGACATTGTAAGCTTTCAACGGCAAGCTGTGCAACGGCGACAGCTTGCATGTAATTGCAACGATACGCGTGCGAGCCAGTCACAAAGTTACGGATAGCTAAAAATGTGCCATTAATCTGTTTATACTTGTAAAATCGTCAGAGCTGTACAAAAAGTTTTTCATTTGATTATGGTCCCACAAAAATTCTCTCAGAAAATTTTTTTTTAAAAAAACTCTTTTCGCACCACTCCCCCCCCCCCCCATTTCCTCGAACGATAAGCCTGGTTACGCTACTGATGCGTGGTGATGTGATTGCACTATGCGGAACTGTCGCCGTTACTTAGGCTCCCGCCAAAGTGTCGAAGTTATGCCAGCGCTACGCCAGCATTTCGATCGATACACGTGTATTTCGTTGGGGACGTCGGCTAGCCCCGCCCCAACGAAATACACGTGTATCGATCGAAGTGCTGGCGTAGCGCTGGCATAACTTCGGCACTCTGGCGGGAGCCTTAGTCTGCATTTCTATGCAAATAAAACATCTAAAAGTGTCTGTTTTGCAGGATAATTACTGCACATTAACATATTTAGTTTTGATGTGCAGAAGACGTAAACATCTATCCCATGACAAGTCCTGGTTAAAGGTAAAGATATACTACTCATTGTGAGGATGCATTTCACGGGTTGGATTAATTTTTCCAGCAGACTTTGATTGATTATCTTTGGAGCGGTGTTCTCCCCCTCGATGAAATGTCTGTCATACAAAATCTGAATTATCATTAGATTATTTGTTGATGTAAAATTGTGTTTCAGGACTGTCATCTGCGTGATCAAAAGATACGAAGAGCTAAAAGCTAAGTTCCCCTCATTGCGTAAGTAACTTCTTTACTCTCCTTGGTTTCTAGCGTGTATTTCGTAGCGTTACCCGCATCGTGCCTTGTTCAACATCTTTCGAACATGAGAACTCTACAGAACGAAACGAGTGGTAACAAAGTCGCATAGAAGTTCTCTGAAACAAATTCACATCATCCAATCCCACATTATGTTGAGCATTTGCAAAGATAGTAATATACAGGCTCCCGTCTTAGGTTTTCTCACGCATATTAGTCTTGGGGCCGCATGCACTAACATCCCCGCGGGGAGGGGATCGCAGCTTAAAAGAAAGCTTTATATTTCGAAACTCCAGATACCTGGAATTCACGTTGCATACCTCTCCGTAAGTGTTCCTCCTGTCCTTCACTATGAACATGTTGAACAGGAGCGAGAAGCTGCACAAACCGCATTTTCCAGCTTTTGTATGATCCCTGATGATCCCCGGCGCTTTTCTTTGAAGTAATTTTTCTTTCCCCGAAGTCAACGAAAAACCTCCAAAGTCGTGCAGATTATCTAACTTGACCGTGCTAAGCATGTTGCTGATAAGAACAAATGATGTTTTGAAGTCATGAAATTTTCGATGATCCACAGGTCGAAATTTGAGGTTTACCGAAAAATTCGACTTTTCAAAAACTCATTTGTTCTCATCAGCAACATGCTTAGCACTGTATTAGATGTTCAGTTCAACTTTGGAAGGTTTTCATTAACCGGAGAAAGAAAAATGACTTCAAAGAAAAGCGCCGGAGATCATCAGGGATCATACAAAAGCTGGAAAATGCGGCTCGTATAGCTTCTCGCTCCTGTTTAACATGTTCATAGTGAAGAGTAGTAGGAATACTTACGGATAGGTACACAACGTGAAATCCAGGTACCTGGAGTTTCGAAATATAAAATTTTCTTTAAAGCTGCGATCCCCTCCCCAGCGGGGAGATTAGTGCATGCGGCCCTTGATTAGACCATGACCACACCGTACGAAACTGTGTCGGTTTTAAGTCTAGTTTCATAACCATTCATCATTCTATACAAATCGTTCTTCGTCATATCTTCTAGATCTCATCTCTGTTTCGCTACCCCTTTTCCCTTGTTACTCTATATCGTACTTGCGCATCACCTTCTTCCATAGTTTGTTATGCTGGGTAAACCATTTCCATTTCACCAGCTGTTCTGCTAAGTCGGTGAAACATGCGATCTGGAATGTCCGAGCGAAATTTGGGGTCGAACCACTGAAGAGAAGAAACTCAACTTTGCGGCTTCAACCGAACTGATGTTGCGGCTCACTCGTGCATAAGCCCATCGTGTTATTTGTGGCACTATTGATCTAAAAGGCTACAGTTCCATTGTACAACCTGTCGATCTGTATGACTGACTAGCGTTGAGAATACATAAAGTGCGCCTTCTCAGACAGTCGGTGCTGTAGCTCCGGAGGACAGTCGAAATCTGACAGAGCCGTGGAGGATCCGGAGGATCCAATTGACCATTGAGAGCGGGGCGAGGGGGCGGTCCCTTCTTGTAGGTCACGGTGACGTCATAAGCAGGCGAATGGGACCCCTCCTCCGGGACACGCAAATCTCTGCTCCGGAGAATCTCTGCTCCGACGCCAGATTGGTAGAGCCCCGGAGCAGAGATTTGCGCTCCGGAGGTACGCCAGATTTGAGACACCTCCAGAGCACAAATGGGAGGTCTCCGGCAAAACGGGAGGTCTCCAGGACACAGAATTGAAGGGCTCCGGAGCACAAAATGGGAAAGCTCTGGAGCACGAGCGGCAATCCCTCGCTGGGAAAACCCCGCGGCTCTGTCATTACTGCTCCGGAGGTATGCCGTCGACTGTCTAAGTTGTTGTTTCTCTCGTTTCTCTATTCATAGGTTCCGTGCCAATTCTTGATTTTTCTTTATATGTGTTCCAAAAAAGTGGACACTGTTTGATCGGTAATAACTCTCTTAATTTCGTCTTTCGCCGAGCTTGAGGTATGATTCTGTAAAGCGAGATTTACAGTATGCACCGAATCATCAATCACTCTTTATTACTCCAGGATTACGCTATGAATGTTAGCATAAAGCGCTGCTATGAATAAGCCCTTTAATGGAAAATATCCCAAAAAAATCTAGAAATCTGAGTAGTAAGCTTTTCAGGAGTACTGATTCCAGCACACAATTCACCTTTTTGGGTTTTTTTAATGATGTAATCACACTTCCGACGAACATTGGAAAAACAGAGCCACCTTAAACCTGAAATAACTTATGAAAGAAGCATTACTGAAGTGCAAATTTCATAGTTAGCATCAGCGACTTTGACTAGTCTAGTAGAAGGATTTCTGGCCTATTTGCTTTTCTTTCTAAGGCAAAAATCGCTTTCACTATAACTGCCCGATAGAGGGAACTCTGTAGGAGCAAGCAGAAGAATGGGTGTAGGACAAATGAAACAGGTTATTACTAGTCTATATGCGATTCAATCTATAAGCTTACTTTCGCACAAGCAAATATGTTCTCAAAGTGCACAGCTCAGCGTAGACTAGGGTCAGCGCAACGGGGAGACTGAACCTTTGAATTTCTTTCTACGATGTATACAGGGTGTCCGTAAAGTATGTATACACTGTTTGATCGTTAAAATCTTTCTTCCCAATAAGTCTTTTGCCTTGCTTCAGGCACCGTTTTGTAGAGCTGGCTTCAACTTAGATTTGCAATATGGGACGAATCACACATCTCTTTTCGTTACTATAGAATTACGGTAGAAACTTCAAAGAGGGTTTTGAGCCATGAAAGGCCATATTTTGCCTCAGAAAGAAAACGAAACAGCTTGAAAGCTTTTGCACTAGGCCAATCAGAGTTGTTGATTCTAATTGTAAAGTTCCCAACTTATTATGATGCTTCATTGAAGAGTTATGCCGGGTAAGAAGTAGCGGCTATTCTTTCAATGCTCCAAAAAAAGTGCGGTTACACCGTTTAGAAAGCTTCGCAATCTTTTGAATAGTTGAGTATTGAACTCAGCGTCCGTAAAAAGCCTACTATACGAGTTTTCACATTTTTTTGAAAAATTTTGACGGCAACTTTTTCCACATTTACACCATATGTTTCAGATTTCTACTGTAATCCCATAGTAACGAAAAGAGATGGGTGATTCGCTCCATACTGTAAATCTAAGTTGAAGCCAGCTCTACAAAACGGTGCCTGAAGCAAGGCAAAAGACTTGTAGGGAAGAAAGATGCTAACGATCAAACAGTGTATACATACTTTACGGACACCCTGTATTGTTCATTTCAGGTCCTTAGTAAGTAAGTTGCCTTTTTCACACAATCCTTGGCTACTGTAATTCCTCACGTTTTATTTAATACAGAAACGTAGCTCTTCGCCAAAACCAATGATATTAATGTTTTGAACTTGCCATAACGAAAATCCACCGTGATAAAGCCATAAGAAAGAAGGAGGCAAATACGTTTTTTTACGAATTTTTTCTTGCGGAAGAGTGGACAGAATTTCGAACAACTGTGACTCCTTGCTATAATCTCTATTGAACTCTCTTTTTTAAGTTACCTACGATTGTCTGTCCTCGGGATTCCGACGCTTATTCAAAGGGAGCCCCTTTAGATTTCTTTCCGCTTCTGACATATGTGCTGCAGCCACCTTGATCATGCTTTGATAGGTGACTCAACCTGTAAAATACCTCCAAATACTTTCTCTAAGTTTGACTATGTTAGTGCTAAGCTATGTCTAGTTATAGCTGAAAATAGTGTTTCCATACACATCTGCTGTAGATAGCATGACTATTCTTGGAATGCTGGTGGTAAGATCATTGCTTACACTCACTTCTGGAGTTTCTTTTACATTATAAAAAGCTTCATAAATTTTGCGTTTTCCATGACCCTTTCTGATTTGATATACAGTCGAGTAGATTTCCTGCTTAATGAAGACAAAGAGCGGCAAGGCGACAGGCCCCGATGACATCCCCAGCGAGATCTGGAAGCAGTGTGGAGAGGCTGGAGTTTCGTGGCTAACGCGTCTTCTGAATCAGATAGTCGAGTCGAAGAATATCCCCGATGATTGGCGCAGAAGTACGACGGTACCGATATGGAAGAATAAAGGCGACGTAGCTGACTGCTCCACCTACCGACCTATCCGTCTCATGTGCCACACGCTGAAGATCTTCGAAAGAATACTAGAGATGCGACTTCGAAGTATCGTGATACTGAGCTCCAACCAGTGCGGATTCGTGAAAGGATGCAGTACGACAGATGCCATTCACACCGTCAGAATGATGATGGAGAGAAGCAGAGAAAAGCAATGTGAGCTCCACGCGGTATTCCTGGATCTTGAGAAGGCATTCGACAGAGTACCGCACTACGTTAGGTGGGCACTGCGGAAGCACGAGGTACCAGAAGAATATGTTCGGTGGATCAGAATGATATACAAGGATGCCACCAGCTACTTAAGAACAGCAGCAGGACGTACAGAAGACTACCACATAGATGTCGGTGTACATCAAGGATCCGTTCTCTCCCCTCTACTCTTTATCACAGTGATGGACACGATAGTCAGAAGCTTCGTAAATCCACCTCCTTGGACCGCCATGTATGCAGATGATGTGCTCCTGATGGCAAGAAGCAGGAAGGAATTGGAGACAGACGTAGCAATATGGAAAGAACAGCTTGAACTACACGGTCTGAAGATCAACACCGCCAAGACAGAATACATGAAGCTGGGACTTCAAACGTCAGAGACGATCCAGATTGCAGGCACGCAGATCAAGAAGACCACGTCCTTCAAATACCTAGGAAGTCGCATCGCGGCAGACGGCACGCTCGAAGACGAAATAACCAGTCGTATAAACGCAGCATAGCTGAAATGGAGAAGTCTCACAGGAGTGCTATGCGATAAAAGGATGCCGCTCAAGCTGAAATCTCAGAAGTACCGCACTGTCATCCGCCCAACTGCGCTGTATGGAAGCGAGTGTTGGCCGTGCACACGCAAGGATGAACGAAGGCTTGGAGTGATGGAAACCCGCATGCTCCGATGGACGATGGGTGTCACGCTGCTCGACCACGTCACTAATGATACCATTCGCGCAACGATGAAAGTGGCCCCAATAACCAAGAAAGTGCAAGAAAGGAGGCTTAGATGGTATGGCCATGTCAGAAGGCGAGAGGAAGAACACATCACCAGACTAGCGATGTCAGTAGAGGTTCCCGGCAGACGACTAAGAGGAAGACCTAAGTTGCGATGGACAGACAGAGTCAAGTCAGATCTGAGAGAGCTTGGAATAGATGAACGTCAAGCATTAAACCGTGAAACATGGAGGAGACTAATAAGAGTGGCAGACCCCGTATGGGAATAATGCAAGGCTAAAAAAAATATTCACAAATATCCACGTGGAAGCATCGCGTCAGCTTCTTGTCCATTTTTTTGTCACTTCATGTCTCTTTCTTCTTGTGAGGTACTCCTTTGAACGCTAGTGGGTTTTTACGATTGACTTATTGTCTTTATCCTATGAAGTACTTGATTAAGATGCTATTTCTTAAGGATGAAAGCCGAAGTTGCTGCAAGACTAGCCAACTAGCGTTCAAAGATACGCCTCACAAGAAGGAGGAGGTTTGAAAGAAGAAGTGACAAAAGAAAAGGAAATGACAAAAGAAATAGACAAGAAGCTGACGCGAAATGCTTCCACGTGGATATCTGTGAATATGCGATGATAGAACTTTTCAGAAAACAGAAACTCTCTTTAACTTACCCCTTTCCTCTTTATCAGCAATGAATCAACTGAAAAGCATGAAATAAGCAAAGAAAACACTGGAAAACACTAGCTCGGGAACTCGCAAGGCATTTATTGACGCCCCAGCGTTGTCGCGTCTGCAGGGACACTATATTAAGCAGGAAATCTACTCGACTGTACAAGTGACGTTGATGATATGTAGCACCGCTGTGCGCGGTCAAATCCAAAACTCTGCCCTGGAGCTACGCAAGATTCTTACCCTCCCGGAAGTTAGACCGTGCCATAGTATTCTGGGAATCAGGTAAGTGTTTCGATTGCCTCAGGCGAGTCATTTAAGCCCGTCTGCACGTATACCCCCCCCCCCCTCCCGCGGGAAAGGGAAGGAGATCTGACAAAGAAAGGATACTGGGTGACCGTAGCCTTTTGAAATAGAACCTAAACCATCAAATGCATCTTGAGACTGATTTCGAATCTGCTGTCGATATCTGCTTTGCGCTCTTCCGAAAGAAGTTATAAACATTTCTTGCCACCAAATTTGCACTGTTTTTGCTGACAGAATTCACCCATTTCGTTAGCTTACTTACACACTATAAAAGTGCGCCTCAATAAAATAAAGCTCTACATTAAGCTCAAGAAAACTATCTTCGATATATTACATATATTCTAAAACAGCCTGGATACTGACGTTTTTGACAGGTTAGTTCTCGTGAAATCAATGTAAAAAAGTCCACAATTTCGTGCAGAGAGTCGCACAGCAGCAATGAACATAGATTTGAAAATAGCGATTTATGCCGCATCTAGTGGTGTACATTTCACTGCAACAAAGGGTTACAGTCTTATCCTTCCTTGTAGGAGGGGACGCGTCGTGTCTTGCTACTCTTAGGTATCTGTATTTTTCTATTTTTTTATCTATCTCAAGAAGGTTCATATATGTATCATCTGAGTAAATTGGATGGCAGAACATTGCCATACAAACTGAGTTTCTCACTATTTCGTGTGATACCCTAGATGATCCCCAAGGAGACATTTATATATACAAAGTCATTTATCTTGAACTCGATGACAATGCTGTAAGATTGTACCGAGGATATAGGATATCCTTCTATATATATAAAACCGAATGGGATTTTGTCTGTACACCGGTGGCTTGTCTGTACGCTGGTGGATAAGCATGCTTGTTGATGCTGTCTGTAGGTCCTCGATGGTGTTTTCGTGTTTGTCATTTTCCAGCATGGAAGCTTGTTATTACTTCTACCAAATTTATCGATTATTTGTAAATTTTGTAAAACTGGGCTGGGAGTTGGCACAGGGGGGTAATCGAACATGCTGATTACGAATATGATAACCATTTTCGATAAAGCCCATTACTTTTATCATTTTATCGATTTTTTGGCAAAGTTCAAGCTACGGGGCTGGAAGTTGGCACACGGGGGTAATCGAGCCTGCTGATTACGAATTTGATAACCATTATCAAAAATGCCCATTACTTTTATCATTTTATCGATTTTTTGGCAAATTTTGGACTACGGGGTTGGGAGTTGGCACGAGAGGGGGTAAGCGAACATGCTGATTACGAATACAATACTGGTTTTTAGAATTATCAGTTATTTTTATCATTTTATCGATTTTTTTGCAAAGTTCAAGCTACGGAGCTAGGAGTTGGCACACGAGGGTAATCGAGCATGCTGATTACGAATACAGTATTAGTTTTTAGAATTATCAGTTATTTTTATCATTTTATCGATTTTTTGCATGGTTCAAGCTACGGGGCTGGAAGTTGGCACACGGGGGTAATCGAGCCTGCTGATTACGAATTTGATAACCATTATCAAAAATGCCCATTACTTTTATCATTTTATCGATTTTTTGGCAAATTTTGGACTACGGGGTTGGGAGTTGGCACGAGAGGGGGTAAGCGAACATGCTGATTACGAATACAATACTGGTTTTTAGAATTATCAGTTATTTTTATCATTTTATCGATTTTTTTGCAAAGTTCAAGCTACGGAGCTAGGAGTTGGCACACGAGGGTAATCGAGCATGCTGATTACGAATACAGTATTAGTTTTTAGAATTATCAGTTATTTTTATCATTTTATCGATTTTTTGCATGGTTCAAGCTACGGGGCTGGAAGTTGGCACACGGGGGTAATCGAGCCTGCTGATTACGAATTTGATAACCATTATCAAAAATGCCCATTACTTTTATCATTTTATCGATTTTTTGGCAAATTTTGGACTACGGGGTTGGGAGTTGGCACGAGAGGGGGTAAGCGAACATGCTGATTACGAATACAATACTGGTTTTTAGAATTATCAGTTATTTTTATCATTTTATCGATTTTTTTGCAAAGTTCAAGCTACGGAGCTAGGAGTTGGCACACGAGGGTAATCGAGCATGCTGATTACGAATACAGTATTAGTTTTTAGAATTATCAGTTATTTTTATCATTTTATCGATTTTTTGCATGGTTCAAGCTACGGGGCTGGAAGTTGGCACACGGGGGTAATCGAGCCTGCTGATTACGAATTTGATAACCATTATCAAAAATGCCCATTACTTTTATCATTTTATCGATTTTCTGGCAAAGTTCAAGCTACGGGGCTGGGAGTTGGCACACGGGGGTAATCGAGCCTGCTGATTACGAATTTGATAACCATTATCAAAAATGCCCATTACTTTTACCATTTTATCGATTTTCTGGCAAAGTTCAAGCTACGGGGCTGGGAATTGGCACACGGGGGTAATCGAGCATGATGATTACGAATATGATAACTATTTTCAAAAATGCCCATTACTTTTATCATTTTATCGATCTGTTTGCAAATTTTGGACTACGGGGTTGGGAGTTGGCACGAGAGGGGGTAAGCGAACATGCTGATTACGAATACAATACTGGTTTTTAGAATTATCAGTTATTTTTATCATTTTATCGATTTTTTTGCAAAGTTCAAGCTACGGAGCTAGGAGTTGGCACACGAGAGTAATCGAGCATGCTGATTACGAATACAGTATTAGTTTTTAGAATTATCAGTTATTTTTATCATTTTATCGATTTTTTGCAAAGTTCAAGCTACGGAGCTAGGAGTTGGCACACGGGGGTAATCGAGCATGCTGATTACGAATATGATAAGCATTTTCAAAAATGGTCCATTACTTTTATCATTTTATCGATTTTTTGGCAAACTTCAAGCTACGGGGCTGGAAGTTGGCACACGGGGGTAATCGAGCATGCTGATTACGAATAAAGTATTAGTTTTTAGAATTATCAGTTATTTTTATCATTTTATCGATTTTTTTGCAAAGTTCAAGCTACGGAGCTAGGAGATGGCACACGGGGGTAATCGAGCATGCTGATTACGAATATGATAACCATTTTCAAAAATGGTCCATTACTTTTATCATTTTATCGATTTTTTGGCAAACTTCAAGCTACGGGGCTGGAAGTTGGCACACGGGGGTAATCGAGCATGCTGATTACGAATAAAGTATTAGTTTTTAGAATTATCAGTTATTTTTATCATTTTATCGATTTTTTTGCAAAGTTCAAGCTACGGAGCTAGGAGTTGGCACACGAGGGTAATCGAGCATGCTGATTACGAATACAGTATTAGTTTTTAGAATTATCAGTTATTTTTATCATTTTATCGATTTTTTGCAAAGTTCAAGCTACGGAGCTAGGCGTTGGCACACGGGGGTAATCGAGCATGCTGATTACGAATATGATAACCATTTTCAAAAATGGTCCGTTACTTTTATCATTTTATCGATTTTTTGGCAAACTTCAAGCTACGGGGCTGGAAGTTGGCACACGGGGGTAATCGAGCATGCTGATTACGAATAAAGTATTAGTTTTTAGAATTATCAGTTATTTTTATCATTTTATCGATTTTTTTGCAAAGGGCAAGCTACGGAGCTAGGAGTTGGCACACGGGGGTAATCGAGCATACTGATTACGAATACAGTATCAGTTTTTAGAATAGTTATTTTTATCATTTTATCGATTTTTTGGCAAAGTTCAAGCTACTGGGCTGGGAGTCGGCACAGGAGGACAAGCGAACATGCTGATTACGAATACAATATAGCTTTTAGAATTATCAGTTATTTTTATCATTTTATCGATTTTTTGCATGGTTCAAGCTACGGGGCTGGGGTTTGGCACACGGGGGTAATCGAGCATGCTGATTACGAATATGATAACCATTTCCATAAATACCCATTACTTTTATCATTCTATCGATTTTTCTGCAGATTTTGAACCACGTGACTGGGAGTTGGCACACGGGGGTAAGGAAACATGCTGATTAAGAATATCATAACATTTCAGGGGTAGGGGAACGAAAGCCGCCAGCTTGAGCCGCCTTTCGCGGCTGACTGGTCCTTTCGCAATGTTGTTGCATGTCTTTCCAGGACAAGCAGTCCGCGCAGGCGACCGAATCTGGCGGCTTTCGTTCCCCTACCCCATTTCAGAAAATACCCCTTACTTCTATTGGTTTGATTGATTTTTTGCAATGTTTGAACTATGGCGTTGGGGATTGGTACAGGCAGGTAATTGAGCATGCTGCTCACGAGCACATTCTTATTTTACAACTTGTCACTTACCTTCACTGGCTTTATCGATTTTTTGCAAAGTTTAAGCCAGGAACTGGGATTTGGCACATGGGAGAAAGCGAGCATGCCGATTACGATTGTAATAAGTGTTCTTAGAAGAACCTATAATTTTTGTCGATTTTTCTATTCTTTGTAAAATTAGAGCTACACGGCTGACATTGCACAAAGTTGTATGTGAGCACGCTCACTGCAAAGATAGTTTTTGAGAATTTCCATTACTTTTATTGATTTCATCTTTTTTTCAAAGCTGAAGCTACGAGGCTCAGATGGCACTAATCCGGGGGTAAGTGAGCATGCTGAGAATTCTATAATCACACTCGGAAATGACGAAGGCGGTTAATTTACCTAAGGTTGTTATAAATTCACTTTGGCCCGCCTTTACCTTTTTGAATCCTACTTCTGCCCCCAAAATCAGAAAAGCACATAGAGCCTGGTTTCGAGGGAAGAAAATGCTTATAAACTGAGGCGGCAAGCAGTGGCGGACCGAGAGGGAGGGGCGGGGGGGGGGGGGGCGCGAGCCCCCCCCCCAGAATGGGTCGCGAAATTTTTGAAACTTACCTATATGGGTTATAAAAATGTGCAAACGACTTGTTTATTTATGTAAATAATTGAAATAATTTTTAAAATTTTTTGAAAATTCAAATTAGCTTTATAAAAAAAATTTTTCGGGGGCGTGGCTGACGCCACGCCCCCTTTTTTCAGATTTTAAGGGTTGGGGACCCGCAAAAATTTAGGGAAGCACCCCAAAAATTCTTTCGGAGTGCGTGGCTAACGCCACGCACCTTCATTTGAAAAAAAATTTTGTCGCGCCCCCCTCCGTCCGAAATCCTGCGACCGCCACTGGCGGCAAGATATTTCGGTACTTTTCCGTTATCTGGACCCATTTTTTCAAAGAAGAGTATTGCTTCCATCCTTGTACCATATTTGGTCTCAGCTTTACAGGGAGGAGTGCCAACCTTCTGCCACGTGTCAAAAAAATTTTAAATGTCATTTACATGCTTAACAGGTTTTATTAAGAGTTTTCGTTCAATCTGTTTTGTAGTCAATTTCAACCTCATTTCGATCAAGCATTTCAAAGTGAACATTGTCATAATAATAACGACATACTCTTATCGATGAACAGACTAGACTTGCTCGGAATAGAGAAGTGCGTGAGATGAAATCATTTAAGGGGCAAAATAAGCGGCAGCAAGGGACTTCAAGCTTCATTTATAGTCTTTTCTGGCTAAAATCGCATGGCCAAAAGGGTTTGAAGAGAAAAGCATTATTAAATCACCACTGAAAGCAAGCAAGATGATCTAAAATAAATTTATGATTGTTTTGCTTTTATGTAAAACAATTAAACAGCTCAAAAGTGACTACAATCTCTTTTACCTCCCCGGAAATGGTTTCGAAAAAAAAAATCATGTCAGAAAGAACCGAAAAGTGTCAATTTTTTTGTGACACGTGGCAAAGAGGCAGTCCTCGTGGAAACTATAAGAAATTATTTTTAGACTAAAGAAAGTATCACATGGGAGCCTTTCGAAGAAATGGGTCCAGATAACGGAAAAGTACCGATATTTTCGCTAAGAATTTCTACGAGTCAATATCTAATTATACAGAAATTTCCTTAAATTCACTTCTGTCCCTTCCACTCTGCAAAAACCATACTTCTGCCTCTGAAAGCAGAAAAGTGGTCTCTGGGGAAGGACAGACCCATGAGCTTCATCCGGCACGGCATTTTCACTGAAACTTTTGGCTCTCAAACTGCAAAAACCACCAAACTCAAAAACCACATATCTGGCCCTAAAAGCAGAAAGACAGGGAGCTTGGTCTCGATGGAAGAAAGAAATATGGCCTCAGGCAGCAAGAGACTTTCGCCAGAAGTTTCTGGGTGTCAATGATTATACAGAACTTGCTTGAAATTTACTTCTGGCCCTTTTGGTCTCGAGGAGAAAACACTAATAAGCTCAGCCAGCAAGATACTCTCGCTGAAACTTTCTGGGTGTCAATGTTTATTCATACTGAAACTTGCTTCAAAAATTTACTTCTGGCCCTTCTACTTTGCAAAAAAACCATACTTCTGCCTCTAAAAGTAAAAAATCACAAAGTGCTCTCGAGGGAAGGACAGACCCATGAGCTTCATCCGGCACGGCATTTTCACTGAAACTTTTGGCTCTCAAACTGCAAAAACCACATATCTGGCCCTAAAAGCAGAAAGACAGGGAGCTTGGTCTCGATGGAAGAAAGAAATATGGCCTCAGGCAGCAAGAGACTTTCGCCAGAAGTTTCTGGGTGTCAATGATTATACAGAACTTGCTTGAAATTTACTTCTGGCCATTCTACTTTGCAAAAACCACACTTCTTCCTCTAAAAGCAAAACAGTACAGAAAGCTTGGTCTCGAGAAAATGGCAGAACCATGAGGCTTCATGCGACAAACATTTTCGCTAAGGCGTCTGACCTCCTAGACTTTGCAAAAACCAGTGCTTCTGCCCCTAAAAGCAGAAAAGCACAGGGAATTTAGTCTCTAAGGAAGGACAGACCCATGAGCTTCTTGCAACAGGACATTTTCACAGAAACTTTCGGCGCATTCTACTTCGCAAAAACCAGTACTTCTGCCGTGAAAGCAGAAAAGCACAGGGATTTAGTCTCTAGGAAAGGACAGACCCATGAGTTTCATCCGACAGGACATTTTCTAAGACTTTTGACTCCCAAACTCCGCAAAAAACCATAAAACTCAAAAACCACACTTCTGGCCCAAAAAGCAAAAAAGCACAAGGAGCTTGGTCTCGAGGGAAGTAAGGATTATGGCCTCAGGCAACAAGATGTTTTCGCCAGAAGTTTCTGGTTGTCGATGTTTCATTATACAGAAACTTGTTTGAAATTCGTGGCCATTCTACTCTGCAAAATCCATACTTCTACCCCTAAAAGCAAAAAGCACAGATAGCTTGGTTTCGAGGAAAAGAGACTCATAAGCTCAGCCAGCAAGATATTTTCGCTGAAAACTTCTGGGTGTCAATGTGTATTCTACAGAAACTTGTTTGAAATTCACTTGCGGCCATTCCACTCTGCAAAAACCAGACTTCTGCCTCTGAAAACAGAAGAGTGGTCTCGAGGGAAAGACAGACCGGGAGACGGTCAAGAGGCGCGATTTTTGGCTGCCACCAACTTAAAACTTCAGTTTCTCGCTATGGGAGTGTTCAAAAAGTGTCGGACAAAGTCCATCGGCTTACTAGCTGTTTGAAGTAACCCTTTGATAAGTTCGACGACTTTTGCTAGAAAACTGACCGAAATAGTTACAAAATTGCTATAAACTGCATTTTCATGGGTTTTTGACCTTCAACAATTTTGTTTTGAATCGCTTTCAAAATGATAAGATCGAAGAATTCCTGCGATTCTCTAATGTACTTCTTTTGAAATTTCAAATAATCCTGGAACTTCATAAAACACTAAGTATGTGCTATATACTGCCCATCTGGTAATAAGAATCGCGCCTCTTGACATACATCCAGACAGACCCATGAGCTTCTTGCGACAGGAAATCATCTTTGCTGAAAATTCTGGCCTTCTGAACTTTGCAAAAACCACACTTGTCCCTAGAAGCAAAAAACAGGGAGCTTGGTCTCGAGGGAAGAAAAGACTCAGGGCTCAGGCAGCAAGATATTTGCGCTAAAAGTTTTTAGGTGTCAATATTTGATTATACAGAAACTTGCTGGAAAAATTACCCTTCTTCTCAACCATACTTCTGCTAAAAGCGGAAGCATAAGGAGCTTGGTTTCGAGGGAAGGGAAGAACTAGGGTTTTATACGACAGGACAGTTTCGGTAAGATTGTCCTTCAAAAGAAGGCGCTGGGCCAGTTTCTATTCAAATGAGCCCGTTCACTGGCAAGACATCATCGAAGAAAATGCTGCTTCGTTTTTACCGACAAATCTGAGTTTTTGGCTGCTGGAAGACATAAATTGACGCTTCCTTTAACATGGTACTTTCCTGGAAATCAATCTGAGTTTTGGGATGAATCAGCTGCTCTAAACAGGTGCTTCGAGGTAGCTTCCTTGTTTAAGAGCTGTTGTATCTGGGCAAAGGTATGTGCAAGAAAACAGCAAAGCTGCTTTGCGCATAGTCAGTGGTAGTAGCTTCTTTTCCTAAGAGCATAGTGTTTTGTTTCTACTACTCACAACATGCGAAAGGTCGCTGGGAAGATGAAAATTCTCTTTCTTGGGATTTTAGTTAATGTATCAATGTATCTGCCCCCACCCACCTACTAGCGACCCGTAGGGTCGCTAGTCTTATATATAAAGCTGAATGTCTGTATGTATGTATGTATGTATGTATGTATGTATGTATGTATGTATGTCTGTCTGTCTGTCTGTCTGTCTGTATGTATGTCTGTCTGTACGTATGTTCCGAATAGAAAATTCCATTTCTGAACCGATCCGGACCAAACTTGGCATACATACACTACGGGCCCCGGCGGGTGTCATAGGCTACTTTTCGTCATCGATCGATATCGATTTTATCGATTTTTATCGATTTTTTTGCTGAGTTCACCTACGGGGCTGGGAGTTGGCACAGGGGGGTAATCGAGCATGGGGATTCCGAATACAATATTGGTTTTCAGGATTATCGATTACTTTTATCGATTTTATCGATTTTTTTGCAAAGTTTGAGCTAGGGGGCTGAGAGTTGGCACAGGGGGTAATCGACCATGCTGATCACTCCCAAGGGGGGTGATCAGCATGCTCGATTACACCCATGTGCCAAATTCCAGTCCCCTAGCTCAAATTTTCAAAAAATCGATAAAATCCATAAAAGTAATGGACGATCTTGAAAACTAATATTGTTTTCGTAATCAGCATGCTTGATTACCCCCCTGTGCAAACTCCCAGCCCCGCAGGTCAAACTTTACAAAAAAAATCGATAAAATCGATAAAAGTAATGGACGATCCTGAAAACTAATGTTGTGTTCGTAATCAGCATGCTTGATTACCCCCCTGTGCAAAATCCCAGCTTCGCATGTCAAAATTTACAAAAAATCGATAAAATCAATAAAAGTAATCGATAATTCTGAAAACTAATATTGTATTCGGAATCCCCATGCTCACTTCCCCCCCTGTGCCAACTCCTAGCCCTGTAGGTGAACTCTGCAAAAAAATCGATAAAAATTGGTAAAATCGACATCGATCGATAACGAAAAGTGGACTGTGACACCCGCCGGGGCCCGAAGTGTATGTGTGTGTTTGGTCCGGATACGGCGGAGCCGGGTAAGCCAGCTAGTATACTATATGCAGCGCTGCTAAACGTGTTTTTAACAGAAGTTAGCGAAATCTCAGGATATCGAAATCTTCGATGAATCGCTGTCCGTCTGAGGTTCATCGAGAAAATCAAAACCAGCACAATCCATATATTTTGTCGAAAACCTCACTAGCAGTGACATAGTAAATCCTCCGTAAACTATTAACTTCCTCGTTCACAGCGCACATATAACGCTAGGACTATTTGGTCTAGTATAAACGGACAAATGCTAGGAAGAGCATAGTGCAAAGTATTGTGGAAAAATTATTTGAATGGACGTTGTGCAAGTTTCTTTTTTGAAAATTTTCCACTACAGTCCTTCTGAACCTGGAGTAGGCGAAACATTCCAAGTGGAGCAGCGCGTCCGCACCGCCACTGGCTCAGCGAGATAGATTACAACGAGGAGACGCAGATTGTAAAACGGCGCGAATCGTTGCGAGGACTCCCGCCAGTTCAGTTTTCGCCTAAAGTGAGATGAAACTTACTATACCAAGAAACGGAAAAATGACTCGCTTGCAGCACACAGAAATGGCACGAAACTTGGTGTGTACGCGCAATGGGACTAAGGAACAGAGTGTGAAAAATCGTAAAAAGCTTATGTAAAGAAAGTGCCCAACTTTTTTCTTCAGATTAGTTTTCGGCCAGACTGCGCGACATACGCGACGCATATGACGTACAGCGTTTCGAAATTTAAAGTTTGCTCTACACTTGAAGTTTACACAATAGTAACATTCTGTGGCCGTATTCATCAACGAACCCTAAGGGTTAAGCTTACCCTCCAGGGTTAGTCTAACCCTCAGGGTTCACTGGCCGTATTCATCAACCATAGGGTAAGGTTTTTCACGAAATGCAATCCACCCGTATCGATCAGCGAACCTGTGGCCGTATTCATCAACCATAGGGTAAGGTTTTTCACGAAATGCAATCCACCCGTATCGATCAACGAACCTGTGGCCGTATTCATCAGCGAACTCTCAGGGTTAAACTAACCCTGGAGGGTTAAGGCGTCAGTTACGCGTGCGCTGTGCAAGCTCACATCACAGAATGCCTACAGTCGGTGTCAACGATGTGCTTCCTTGCCGTCCAGCTCAAGTGCAACGCTAGGACCGCGTGTCGCGTTCGCGGGCGTACTGTGAGCGTTCAAATCTGCCGCATTGATCGCAGATCGCTGCGCAATGCCAACGTGCTGCGGATGCGTAGACACTAAGGAAGGGTGAGCACGTGGTTGACATCGATTGTAAGTACGTGCTAAATTCACTTTATACTTCTATTCTTTCACTGTTATAGTAGTATAATCAACGAATAAGCTTCTAACGCTAGTTTTTATAATACACCTCTAGCATATTTGTGCAGCATTCAATCTTACAGCGTGAGTCTATTTTCATGTGTGCACTTGTGCCGTGTAAGTTCTACTTTTGCACAGTCCGTTTCCGGGCTTGTGCTATTTTTTAGGGGTCAATGCGTGTTATCATAAAGGGGTTCTTCTGTTTTGGGAGTTGTCAGAGTGGAATGCGCAACCATTTTTCGTCGTCGCATTCATTTATCACCAAAGCTAGAATTCTTTTCTCGCGAAGTCAGTGTTTCATGTACTTCGAATTTGAACATAGAACGAAGTCGAAACTAAATACTGTGACAACAACTAATATCAAACACTACAATACTCGTTGATTGTTTTCCATAAAACTATTAGATGCGAGTAAATGTTTGTATGAAGTGTTAGGGTCGAGTTAACCTTGCTCTAAGCTAGGATTATAACCCTGATGAATCACGTAAGTTTTACCTTCCAGGGTTAGTTTAACCCTCAGGGTTCGTTGATGAATACGGCCACTGGTTCCAGAACTCTCCTCTTCTCCTTGTCAGGATCCAAAATGGCGATGGCGCCGCTCGTGTAAGAAAGTGCGCTCAAGCGCAGCCCGTGGCTGGCGCGATCATGTAGAAAATCGTGAAAAGGAAGGTAAAGGCGTCGTTTAAGAGGACTTACCACCCTTGTGCTGGGCTCTGTTTGCCATCCATTATAGTAGTATCAAGTGTAAAAACCTTCATGACATAGACAGAAGAAGAAGAATAACACTTGGGGCCGCATGCACTAACATCCCTGCGGCGAGGGGAGCGGCGTCCCCAATGATGAAAAAGCCGCAGCGGCGTCCGCACGCGGTCCCTTCATAACGGGGGACGCCGCTCCCCTCGCCGCAAAAATGTTAGTGCATACGGGCCTTACCCTCTTGGATCCCTCTCCTCTCATCAATGGTTATTTACGTGCAAACGAACACTTGGCTAAAAGCCTCTAGTGATTTTAAAACTGAAGTAAAATGCGTCTGGCCTGCTCTCATAGAGGCTATTACGGATGCCTTCATTCTACACTCATGCATCTTAACTGATATGCTCACGATACTATTCCACATTAGTTGACCCAAAAAATGAAAACCGTGAATTTCGATAAAACTTTGTCTAAGGGGGGTTATTTGGTATGCTAAACACGAATATGATGTTTAATTCGTGCGACAGCGCCATCCGGTGGAGTTACGGTAGGATTACGGTAGGGGGTTAAAATCATAGATTTGCCCAAAACTTGGCCCCAGAGGGGTTATTCTGCCCGCTGATGCCATTTATCACATTGGTTTTGAACCGTAGAGTCATTTTCTCGGGTTACGGTAGCTACACGGTAACGGGTGTAAAACATAGTTCTGCCTGAAACGGGTGTACGGCGATTCGGACGATTGTGAAGCTTTGCACACACGACCACCGCCCGCGCTACACACCCTGCTGCGGCTTTTGTCTAAGCAAAGCATAGGGGAAAGTTACGTAAAGTTACATATTTTCTGAAGGCGGAGAACGAGACGGTTCCAATGGTGACCACCACGGCGTACAGAATGTTCATCTACAAAATTTATGAATTTTTTTATGTTAAAAACTCGAACATCTCCAGAAATCACTAGGACACCCTTCAACCAGGCATTTTTTGAGGGACTCTAGGCAAAGTATATATTTTCTAAAAGCGGAGGACGAGAAGGTTCCAACGGTGGCCATCTCGCCTTAAAATATGTTCATCTATATCTATATCTACATCTATATCTTTATCTACAAAAGCTATGAATTTATTGTGTTAAGAACTCCAAGATGTCCAGAAATCACTACTCACACCCGTCACCAAGCACTTTTCTCAACAGACTCCTCCATTCCTGTACGTAAACAATTCACGTACAGATATCTCCTTTGCTTAACCTTACCTCACTGTTGATTACTTTCTCGGCTTTTGATGAAGGGGGTCACCTTGGTCCCGGCTCAGGGGTGAAGAGGGGAGAAAATTCTCACACTATCGCACCTATGGTACATACATACATATACATACATAACCTTTGATTCAACTGGCTTGGCACCATTAGGGCGGGGTTTTGTGATCTATTTGAGGCCGCTCGCGCCCGCGACGCACCTGCGTCTCTCTCGCGCGAGTGCTCTCTGATCATTACCTAGCCTTAATTAGGTCACGAAGCCCCGCCTTTACCGATGCCAAACCAGTTGAATCAAATGGTACATACAGACGACAAACAGACATTCAGCCATATTCTCGATACATAGAGCCACGTGCTCTGGTAACCTTCACTTTGAGGGCTATGGGGAGACACAACCTTCACCTGGAAAAAAAGTTATTATCCTGACTATATTGGAACGAATGTTAATGAAGCAAATATAGGGAATGATATCTTTAGTTATCTCAGCGAAACCGAGAATTTGCGTTTTCAAAGCCTTTTTTACCTTAAAAAGAAGGTTCCGTGGAATCTTCGCCAGAATTCAAGACAAAATCTCTCAGTTATCCTCTCATTTGAATAAAATCGAGTTTCAGAAGTTTAGGAAAGCTATTGGAGTTAAATAAAAACGAGAAACTGCGCTTAAATCTTGCGCAGAGAGTCGCGCACGAAAACGCTGGTCTATCTTGTTAATGAGTGATTTTCAAATCTGGGGACGTTGTCATTTCTCCTCGACGTGTCATGACGATCAGAATGATATATAATGTTGCAGGGTTTCGTTGAGACCCCGCGGAGATCTACTACCAGAGCCAAATGTCCCGTCGGCTCTGGTCTGTCTCCGCTGCTCGTCTGCGTCTCCGTGCGCCGCGCGCTACCTCGCTACCCTAAAAGCGGGGCGCGGGGCATTTGGCTCTGGTACCCTTTTCTTCGCTCTTTCGAACCCAATTTTAGCAAGGTATATATCATTTTGAAGCTCTTGATCTCTATTTTCACGCTGACAACGTCCCAGAACCGCATTTTTTGATTTGATCGAGAAATCCGGCAAAAACCTTGTTTTCTAAAATGTCTTGTTCTTCTCCTAGATTAACTATTTTCACGCGCTTTTTTCGTGCAATCTATAGATCTTGCTTCTGTTCATAATGCAGACAACCACTCAGCCCTTACCTCTTTGATTATGGTGGAATTTTTTGCGAAAAATCGTAAAAAGTGTGTTTTTCTTTACCTTGTTCTGTTTCAGTGCTTTCGCATCGATTTTTTTCCAGCTTGGGCGATTATTGCTCAGAACAATAAGCGCAACAATCCAGACAACGTCCCAGTAAACAGGAACGTCAGTGTGGGTGTAAAAATTTAAAGGACGCATCAAAAATCAAAACCCCGTGTTGCGAATTGCTGGTCCTGGAGCGAAAACTTGCACTTTGAAAAGTCGCCAAATGAAAGGTTGCAGACCTCTTTGCAGCGTTTTTATCCGGTTTTCAGCAGTTTCTTTTGCTTTTTATATCTGTTTTACGTCATATTCTCTTCTCTGAACTTCTTCAAACAACTTTCATTATTTATGACGTCATATGTTCAAACAACCTTCACTTTTGACGCCCTGTCTCTAGACTATAGAAGGTATGCATTCAGCTTTAGGTGGACTGCCGTGCCGGCAAAGTCCCATCATCACCTCCCCGCAGTGCCGGCTGGCTACGAAGATCAACCCCGGCAAACGGCGAGGGCACTGTTCCGTCATGCGGAGCGACGAGCCGGGGACTGTACGAATCAGTCATGTCACATGCATCGTACTACTAAGAATTTTCGTCAAGCTGCTAGGGCGTCCCCCGCAGGCGACGCGCGTCATTGCCCGCATGGCGCGAGTAGTGAGCTGGGGCTACCTGCTCCCGGACAAGCAGGCCAAAGAAGAGAGTCCAGGAAGTTCGACTAGCGACGATCATATAGGAACATTAACGAGCCACAGTCGAGAGCTATGCGATAGATTAAGGGAACATCGCATGTGTACAAGAAACAAAATGGAAGGGAAGGCAGGCTAAGGACATCGGTGAGGGATACCGCCTCCACTACAATGGAGATAGCAGCCGCCAGAGCGGAGTCGCGATCATGTGGCGGTAAATACCGAGAGTTAGTGACCAAGGTGACGCGTATTTCAGACAGACTGATGGCGATAAAGACCGAAACGGATGACGTAATACTTCGAGTAGTGTCGTGCTACGCCCCGCAACCCGCATGTGTCGACCCTGAGAAGGATATTTTTTGGAGGGACTTCGACACCCTACTAAGAACATTCGACCGCAGACTACATCTTCGTAGGAGGCGATCTTAACAAGTATGTTGGCCACGCACATGGTTTCAAGCGACACCATAATGGAAATGGATATGCTGAGAGGAACGAGAATGGAGAACGCATCCTGAAATCCGCCGAGCCACACGACTTGGCTATAGCGAACACATTTTCAAGAAGCGGGAGTCGCATTTGATCACATGTGCGAGTGGAGACCTCTCAACTCAGATTGACTACTGGATGCTGCGCCTATGCCACTTGCCGATGGTGATGAAGACGAAGGTGATACCCACGGCGACACATGCATTTGCGCCACAACACCGGTTGCTCGTGTTGGATCTTCGACTAAACATCCACTTGCATTTACGAGCCAGGAGGACGATCACAAAGAGGATCAGAATGTGGAAGCCTTATGAACATCGCCAGCAATTCAGAGATGCTTTCAACGATCTGGAGGTGTCGACGGATGATAAGGAATCAGTTGAAGAACAGTGGAATCGGATTACTTCGCTGATACGATCCAGGGCCGAGGAGATCTTGGGGACCATCAAGCCAGGAATGATATCCACGAAAGTCCATAATGGAGGAAAATGGACTTTCAAGCCCCATTTTATTCGTTTGCGGTGGAGAGTGGTTGGAATCTGCCTTCGCTCGCGTTATCCAAAATTTTTTATCCCATCGCAACCACGAGGCAAAGCGGTGTGATGAAAATGATTCAACCCTACTTGAGCTCTCGCTTGCGAAAGAATCATGCGAAAAGTCCATTTAGAATGGGGAAAAATGGGATTTACCTCCATTTTAAATGGACTTGAAAGCCCATTCTACTCCCAGCAGCATGGTGAGCTGGGACTAAGCCCATTTTTGATATTTTGCACATTTTTGAAGGCGATTTTTTGAGAATGTGATCCTTAGCCCATTCTAAGGTAGCAAGTGAGTGGAGAAAGTTTCATGTCTTTTATGATGTCTGAAATAAGTGTTTCTTTCTAAACTCATACAAATGCTATAGAAATCATGGAAGAAGGTTAAATTTACCAAAATATTTGCTAACAAACTCAAATGCTTCCAAATATCAGGTCGATGCGAAAATTATATGTAAATCAAATAAATTTTGTTAACTCTTCAAATCATTGACCAAAACTAAATTCATGATTTGTATCTGAAAATAAAAAAGATCTGCGTGTCAATATAATTACTCAGAAACTATCTTTTGACTAATCTCGCAGAACCGAACCTCAAAAACGGCATTTTGAACGCGATTTTGAGTTTGGTTGCAAGAATTACTAAAATGGCGCCAGCTAGCAAGAAAATTTCTGTGAAAAATTTCTTACTAGCAATAGCCCGTACATTCAACTATTTAGAGATATAAACATTCGTGCTAAAAGGGAAAGAAGAGCTGAAGTAGAACATTTGTGAAGTCATCTTGCAGATTCGTAGTTTTTTCAACTTGAAAAACCTTTTGGGTTGTAGTGTAGTACAAGGTTTCCTATAAGGTAAGCATTATAATTCACAGACTTCAGTGAAAGTCTAGCCAAAGTTTGCTTTCTGCAAAAAGCTCTACCTACGAATTTGACTCAAGCAGATTCATAGAAATTTTGGAAGGCCAAGAGCCGGATTTTGCATTAATTTTAGTTTTAAACGTGATTTAGATGCATAGTCATCGAAAATAAATGGCATTTTATGAGGTGTAAGGAAGCGGGAAAGAATAAAATATCCAAGTGATTGTCACTTAATGTTGGCTCAGCCTAATTAGATACCGACCACTTGGTGGAAATGAGTTTGCAAGAGTGAGCAAACAGGTTGAGGCAAGTTAAAGAAAGGTTTGCTGAAGAAATTTTGTATGGAATGAATGGATTCGCGAATGCGATATCTTATCGCATCGCATGGACTAAGTCCATTTTATTCGCACAAAAAGCCCATTTCGCGGGGACTTTCGTGGATATCATTCCAGGATGCCGGTTTGTCGACAAGCAGATATGTGGTGGTGGTCTGAGCAATCCAGCAAGTAATCAAAGAGAAGAAAGAAGCCTTCAAAGCCTGGTGGCGCTCACACTCAAATGAGGATCTCCGTCGATATCGAAAACTGAACTTGAGAACGAGGCAGGCGGAAGACGAGGCAGAGGAAGCACACTACAAGAGACTTTACGACAAGCTGGAAGGACCCTGCTAGAGCTAACAAGGTCCACCAACTAGCCGCTGCACGACATCGAGCGAAACAAGACATCGACCACGTCATGCACATTAGGAACGCAGAAGGTAATCTTCTGACGAAGCCGAGGGCAATTTAAGCGATGGAGTGAATACTACAAAGGTCTATGTAATGAGGAGTTTCCGCACCCGTTAGTACTTAGTACCGCAAGGAGCCCCCACATTTGGACCGGTACCTCGGATCGAGAAGGCAGAAGTTGTGCAGGCATTGAGGAAGATGTTTAGCGGTAAAGGCCCTGGACTTGACGACATACCTGCTGAAGTATGGAAGATGATGGGGCAGCTTGGAGTGGCACATCTCACATCGCTCTTCAACATCATCGTCGACGGGAAGGTGCCACGAATCTGGACTAAGAGTGTTACAGTCCCTATCTGGAAGAAAAAGGGCGACGTCAACGACTGTTCAACATATCGACCGATACGCTTGCTATGTCACACGATGAAGATCTTCGGAAGAGTCATCGACGCACGCATCCGACATAGCGGAAGTCACCCCGAACCAGTGCGGCTTTGTAAAAGGATCTGATACCATCAACGCCATCCATGCAGTACGATTGCTAATGGAACGTCGTTTGGAGAAACGGATTTCGATCCATTTCGCATTCTTGGATCTAGAAAAGGCATTTGATCGGATACCACACGGGCTCATCTGGTATGCGCTGAGACAACACGACGTCCCAGAAGAATACGTTCGCTAGATCAAACTTCTCTACATTAACAGGACGGGCGCCGTGCGCTGTGCAGTGGGAACGTCAACGCCACTCCCAGTCCAAGTCGGAGTACATCAAGGATTGGCTCTATCACCACTTCTCTTTATGCTGTGCACACAGTGACCAGGGACATTCAGCTGGGGCACCCGTGGACGCGCTTTTACGCATATGACGTTGAGTTAGCAAGCGGATCGAGACAGGAGTTTGAAGAGGCGACCGTGAGATGGAAGACACGATTAGCGGAATATGGCCTGCGACTGAACGTAGCAAAGACCGAGTACCTGGAATGCGGAGAGCGAACCGATGGCACAATTAGCATCGACGGGCAGCCGTTGAAGAAGGTCGCCATATTTAAATACCTGGGTTCCCGAGTGACGTCGGATTGCGACACGATCATTAATGCTCGCGCTGGGACGAACGCGGCTTGGATAAAATGGCGGCAAGTAACAAGAGTACTCCGCGACCGCCGAATTCCAAGATATCTCAAGTCGAAAGTGTATCAGACTGTGGTTAGGTCAGTCGCCCTGTACGGAGCCGAATGTTGGCCAGCAACTAGGGAACACCAGCAGATCCTGAGCACGATGGAGACGCGAATGATAAGATACTCGGCCTAACGAGAAGAAACTGCGTCGTCACGAACACTGATGTGCGCCGGAGTTGCAAATATCGCGGATAAGATGCGAGGTGCCAGATTACGATGGTATGGTCACGTTTTACGAAGTGAAGATAATGCAGTAGCAAGAACAGCACTTCGTCTAGATCCACAGGGGAAAAGACTACATGCCCGGCTGAAGCAACGCTAGTTGGACACCATTCGAAACGGCCTACACAGTGCAAAGCTGAAACCACAAAAAGCAGCTGATCGAGTCAAATGGAAGCAAAAATGCACCACCGCCGACCCTGCCCCCGCGGGAATAGCGAGGATAGACAAGAAGAAGAAAAAATGGACTGCCGCTGCTTGAAAGTGATACTACGCTGACAGTCAGTCGAGCATCTTTTTCATGGGCACAGTTGGTGCTCTTTTTCATGTCTAATTTGGAAAGTAATTTTGGGGCCCTAACTAAGACATTGCCCAAGCGGTAGCCCGAATTATTCACTCATGGCTGAGATATTTGCCTCCGAACTAGACCCCAGTATCGTATCAACGGACGACTTGCATCGTGCTTGCTGCTTTCGCGCGAGGACACACTTGGAACTGATAGGTGGTAGTGCCGTGAGTATACCATATGAGCTGCCGCTTAGGCAGTGCCTTAGTTAGGCTCCAATAATTACTTTCCTCATGAGATCCCTATGTCCTCTGACTGGCGCTGTCTTCAATAATTCGTTTGCTTCGATGTTTTCTGTAGAACTTTGAGCAACACTTTAGAGAGCTGGCTTCAAGTTAGGTATAAAGCTAGAGCAAAACTCCGGTCTTTGTTCGTTACTGTAGGATTGGAATTCAGCATACTGCGCCCTGGTGAATAGACCGTTTGATGAGAAACTTCCAAAAACCTAGAGAATTTTGTATCCGGGTTTTCAGCATGCTGATTTTATGCAATTTTTTACAAGATTTCTGAGCTTTTTTACACGTGTAATCACATTCGTGAAAGAAATTTGGGAGAGCAGTTGTTGCTGTTTTTCTGGTATAACTTATGAAGGAAGCATGACCTGATCTGCAAATTTTGTCTAAATTCAGCGACTCCGATCAGCTTAGTATAAGAGTTTTGGCTTGTTTGGCTTTAATTCGGAGGCAAGGTTTCAAGGTTCCCACCGTAATCCTACAGCAGCGAAGACGGATCAGAGATTCGCTACATACTGTGAATCTATGTTGAAGCCAGCTTTCCAGAATGGTGAAAACGGTCGACAAAAGACATCAAAGCAAGTAAATTATCAAGGATCGAACTGTGTGCACACCTTTTTGGGACACGCTGTATATAATCTTTGGCAGCGGCGATGTGAAGAACCAGGTAAGCGAAGTGCAGAGTGTGCAGCAAGTTGCGTTAGTGAGGTGGAATAAAGTTTATGACATCAGCATAACTAGGTCTTAGTTGCCTACGCAAGTTCAATTATCAAATAACTCAATTACTTTGCATAAATTCTCCTTATCAATATTGATAGCAAAATTGTAAAAAAAAGTGCAAAAAACGTTCTTAACGTTTAAAACGTTCTATTTGTTGGACTGATTTGGCTAATGCTCGCAAATGGACTAAACGAGAAAGACGAAAAAATGACTGCGTAGAAAAATTGGTCTCCCAAATCTTTTGCTCAAACACCTTGCATATGTTCACTTTGATTATATTCATTCAGCGATTATTACAACAACTACAAGCACGTCTACGACAACTACAACTACTACGACCACTTTGACTACCACAACCACTTCGACCACTACCACAAAGAGTACAAATACATCTGCATTGCCGACTGCGACTGATAGCTACAGTGGGCAACATATTGATGGCTACGAAAAACATGTGAGACAAAGGGAAAGCAATATGTACGTAGTTAATCTCTACTTGCTATCTGTTGCCGGTTATTTAAAAGAATCAATTTAGCGTTTCCCTTCTATTCATGGTTGTCCCACTGGTGGTCACAAAAATCTTACTGCTTATACTGCTTATACTGACCATACAAAAACTGAAAACTATTAGAAAGCATCACGGTGATCAAAAGCCACCTCATCGTTCGGATGAAGGAAAGGAAAAGAGCAGAGATAGCGCAGAATTAACGATGTCGAATGAACCGTCCAAGGAAAGTACAACACCATCGAAGGAATCTGTTACACAAGCTAAAAGTCTTTGATGAGCTTGAGAGTTTTAAAGCTAGAAAATAGTGCTATTCGATAATGCTCATTGGTTTTTCGTATCACATAACAGTGTTCAATAAAATATTAAATCTTTGTCTGAGAGTGGAAAATTTTTCACATATCCTGTAGCTGTGTTGTAATTCGTTTGAACGCTAACAGTAAGCTCATGCATAGACACCATCAAGCCTACTAGAATGTCTTGAACAAAATTCAAGGTCACTAACTAGAAAAAAATACCAAATTATCCACTTTGTAACGATATCTATCTGGTATGGTTTACCAATTTGGAACGCTAATAATCTGCATTCACTCTGCTAAACGGTCTCTTCAAAAGAGTTACCACCATATTTACGACTCGCAGAAGGATCTGACCCTGTGACCCTTTGCCTACGAAGGTCACACTTGTCACCTCAAACTTTCCTATGGAATAATTTTTTGTCTTCTATTGAACATTTAACATGTTTCGGACCGCGAAATCGCGCGCGGCAAAAAAGCGTGGACTTTCAGCCATTAGCCAACAAAGAGGCCTTATTTTTTAGACTGAATGCTACATCTGTAATCAGCTGATAAGTTCCATGCCCAGAGTTCTGAATGGTTTCGAAGTGTTTAGATTTTGTCGTTTGTGAAGGACTACTGTGCTCTCCTAAAAGATAGGAACAAGAACTTAGTTTCTAATAGTATCCAAAAGTATCTATGTTGTAGACGGTACATATCAGTATTGAAACTACGGTTTTTCTCTTTAATATCGAAGCAAAGGAAAGTTGCGACGTCGCACGCGTCGTTCGCCTCGCCGCACTTCGTTGCAACTGTTGTTCGATTTGTGCTCATATCTCCTAAACAAATGTCGGCGGCACAACTCTGCAGAGTCTTTTGAAAAGTAGAAACTTAGGCCTTTGACTTGATAACCTTGGACTAACAGAAAGCCCCCTGTAAACGTCAAAAAGATTATTCAAAGCAGCGTGCTGCACCATGTGCAGCACTGGTCCGAAACGTGTTGACAAGTGCAGCCTTCCTCAGAAAATAAACGCTGTAAAAGAATGTTTAATATTTAGTGAATGCGAGTTTGAGCTCAGCATTTCAACCCAAGACGAACCATATGCATATGTTTTGTCACAGATGGTAGGACCAATTTGATACCTCCTCGTGTCAGCAGGAATACCATTGGGCTCTTAAAGCATATCACGGTACCTTCCCATTCAAGATGACTTCGAAAAAGACTGTAGGGACCTGCTAAAAAAAACTCATTTCTGAAAAATTCCTATTGCCAGATTAGGCCCTGCTTATGATGTATCCGCTAGTGGAAAGTTGGAAAGGGAGCCCAAGTTAGCCATCGCCTTAAAGTATAGCGCTAGCTAACTTTAATGCCGATTACAGACGCAAGCAGCACAAATACGAATAAGCAAATGATGTGAGTAGCTATAATTAGATGATATATCCAAGAATTTTGGTTCTAAAACCTAGCATGGAAGAAATAAATACGAGAGAGCAAAGGCAGCGTTTCATGTGAACATGCTGATTACGATTTTCTTACTGAAAAGGCCGAGGAACCGCGTTTGCCAGCTAGTGCTCTTATAATAGGTTTTGTTAGGCCCCGGACAAACTTCACGCGATTTGATCGTCGCGACTGAATCGCGACGAGACAACTGTTACAACATCATTTTATGCCGATCAACTTGCATTTCGGTTGTGATACTTTTCCAGCCCGAAATTTTTGAATGTGAAATGAAAATGAATGGAAATGTCGGCGATTGAGTCGAGACGATCAAATCGCGTGAAGTCTGTTCGGGACCTTACACAGGTTTGAGGTATGGCTGTGCACGGTATATGGGACTAAGTACCGCGCGACCGCAATCACAAAAGCGATAAACCTTAGAATTTCAGCCATCCAAGATAGATCAATAAATTTGAAGGTAATAAATGAGGTGGTTTACAGTGAGACATTATAAGTAACCAGTCTTATCGTCCACACTGAGCTTGCTGCGCGGCAGCGCTTAGGAAATGCGCAAAATGTAAACTGCGATCCCGAGTTGATGCTATACCTCAGCGAATGGTTTGCGCGTAACAACATGTAGGTACAATCATTTCAAATGATGCACGAAGTTGAACGAGCCTGAGCAGGAAGCCGCCCGTCGGGAGAACAGACAGCCACCAGTAATCAGAATGATTTTCGATGACAATAGAGAAAGAGGAGTTACTAGGGGAAAATACTTCGTGCCGATCACTAATGAAGTTGCAATCGTTCACGTCGGAGAGGAAATAATGACATTCCACCTGTACGAAGGCTAGCGGTACATTTGCGAGAATCGAGTGGGGTTTGTTTGATGAACATAAGCGATATTGATAAAAGATGCGCCCTCTCACGTATCCACTCCTTTTTTTCCCACCGGAAGGGGCGGATGAGTTCCCATTTTGTTGGACAGAAGAGGAGCCCGCATTACGCAAATGAAGTATTACTCTTACCTATTCTCCATTCGTGACAGCTTCAATCCGATTTTGCACGCGAGGAAGCTCTTCCAGCAATTTGCCGTTGATGCTTATGTGAAAGTAGAACAGAATCGCCTTAATTACCAAAGGACCCATCAGCAAGTTCTACGAAGCGAGTCCTACAGAGGTTTACAGGATTATCTCATGCGAGAAGATAACCAAGGTCATCCTAGCAGTCGCATCATATTAGCATCCTCTCATGTGGGTAGTCCGAGGGCAATGCAGCAATCATATCAGGATGCTATGGCAATCGTCGCTCGGTTTGGCAAGCCCACCTACTTCTTGACAATCACATGCAATCCTCGATGGCGCGAGATTCAAGAAAATCTGTACGAAGGTCAAACCGCCTCAGACAGACCCGATCTGACTGCGCGAGTTTTTCACGGCAAACTCAAGGAGTTATGCGACGATCTCTTCATAAGGAATCCTTGGCGAAGTTGACGCTTACGTGTATGTGATCGAATTCCAATAAAGACGACTACCTCATTGTCATAAGCTCCTGATCATGAAACCTGCGTACAAATTACAGACGGCTAGAGACGTTGACAATGCCGTATGTGCGGAAATAGCCGACCCAGAGCAGGAGCCGGCAGCATATGCAGCTGTCACCGCATATATGTTGCATAAAAAATGTGGTGCAAGCGAAACTACATCAATGGAAGCTGATGGCTATCCGATGTACAGAATAAGAAACAGAGCAATCTATACAGTCAGTGGCATAGTCTACAATGATGCATGGATAGCTCCCACGAATTTGTATCTAATCACCAAATTCAACTGCCACATAAATCTTGAGGTATGCGGCACTATATCGGCTGTCAAGTACTTATACAAATATATTTATAGGGCTTATCAAATTGAGTGTCGTTTGCACCAGCATCTCCATCTTCGCGCTGGACTCTGCGTCTCTTCCGCGGGGCTGCTCTCTAAGGCACTTTCCCAGGGCGAGCGTGGGAAAGGCGGAGTCTCAATCGATTGGAAGTGACTAGGGAACATGTGCCGCAGAAGAGACGCAGACCAGCGCGAAGATGGATGCTGGTGCAAACGACACTCGATTTGATAAGCCCTATATAAGGGTCCAGACAGAGCACGAGTCACCCTTGAAAGTGAAGGTGGAGCAGACTCTGATGAAATCAAGCAGCACCTGAATACGCGATGTGTGTGCCCAACTCAAGCACTGCACAGAGTATTTGGCTATTGCCTGCAGGACAGATCACACAACGTATGCCAACTGGCTGTGCATTTACCAGAATTTCAGACGGTACATTTCGTTGCGGGTGAAGAGCAACAGTATTTTGAACGGGCACAGAGTCGTTTCACTACTCTGACAGCATACTTTGAACTAAATCGGCTACACAGAACGACCGGCGTAGACAATCTTATCGCAAGCGTTGACTCCACAGAGCTCTACTATTACAAATTGGAGCATTCTTTACCGCTCAACAAGGCTGGCGACCGAGAAGGCGGAGAGGAGGCGAAATTGGAAGAATGTATAAGGTATCGCCAAGAGATGTTGAAAGATACTGTCTGCGTCTTCTGCTATCAAATACTAAGGGGAAAACATGTTTTGAAGACCTAAGGACAGTGGAGGGACGGATATATCCCACGTTTTTAGATGCAGCCAAAGCATATGGTTTGTTAGATGATGACAGTTACTACAGTGAGAAAGCCTGCAGGAGGCAATGCACCAAACACCAGCTGCGCTGCGTAGCTTTTTCGCTTGCTTACTCTGTTACTGTGAAGTGGCAAACGCCCAAGAATTATGGAACGAATTAACTACAGCATTGTCTGAAGATTAGGCGCATGATTTGATGAACGGCAAGCTACTGCGATTGCTTACTATGGCATAGCAGACAGAATGGTGCTTATGGGCAAAGACTTGCAAATGGCCTTTGCAACAAATGATTGCACCGCCTGCCAATGAACGACCGCCCATGCATATGAGTCCTGTCAATCATGAATTCCATCGCTCCAAAGGGACACGCTTATACGAAACGTTAAACACGCAAAAGAAAGCGGCTGATGATATATGTGAGGCCATGAGCTGCGATAACCACCGCTGTTTTTTTTTATCGACGGACCCGGTGGGACAGAAAAACATACCTGTACAGGACGATTTACAGCTTAGCGTTGGGGCAGCGGCGCCAAGTACTTTGTTTAGCGTGGACAGGTATCGCTGCAAATCTGCTGCCTGAAGGTAGGACTGCGAATTCAGCATTTAAACTGAATATGGCAGACGAAAATCGCACCTCAACCTTGAAGCGACAGCAGAAGGAAGCACTGCAGCTCATGAATACAGACGTAATCATCTGGGATGAGATATCAATGGCACCGAAATTTGCTCTTGAAGCTGTAGATGCACTGCTGCGTGATTTGATGCAGAACGATAGGCCATTCGGCGGAAAATTGCTCATAGTGGGCTGTGATTTCCGACAGATCCTGGCAGTAGTTAAGCACGGAAAAAGGGAAGAGATCGTTGAATGCTGTGTTACTCGATCGGTACTGTGGCCGCTATTCAGAGTGTACCGTTTGAAGGCCAATATGAGATCCACAGATGCGGGCCACGAATGGCACAAGTTTCTTCTTGATGTAGGAAGCGGGCAAGCTAACAACGAGGAGGACAGAATTGAATTGCAAGATGACTTCTATGCTCAGAAGACTTAATCACGGCAATCTTCGGTGCAATGTCAGATCAGGAAGCGGAAAGATTATACAAGAGAGCAATTCTGGCTCCAAAAAACAAACATGTAAAGAGGCTCAACGAGGAAGCCGTGGAACTACTGCGCGTCAGGAGCGCAGAGGACGAACGTGTATATAGGAGTGCGGACGAAGTTGTGGTCCCAGAAGGTGCTAATGGAGGGTTGTTTCCGATAGAGTACCTAAATTCGCTTGAACCTTCCGGGATGCCATTACACGAATTGCGATTAAAGGAGAGGGCCATTGTGATGCTCCTTCGTAATCTGGATATTGCCAATGGGCTGTGCAATAGTACGCGTTTGAGAGTCGAAACTTTAGGACGTCGCATTCTTGGTTGCCGTTTCATATGTGGTGACCATAAGGATGAATTTGCAATGATTCCCAAAATAGATAACTACTGGGACGGAAGCATTCCTTTTCGGCTAAAACGACGACAATTTCCTGTATGCGTCGTTTTGCCATGACTATAAACAGGTCTCAAGGACAATCTTTCGATAGAGTGGGGGTGTATCTCCCAGAAGACGTATATACTCACGGTCAACTATTAGGTCGTTCCGAAAGTTCTTTCCGTTTTTTCAACATATCATGAAAACACGTGGAACGAAGAAAGAGAAACGCTTCAGGCATTGTCCGACGCAACTTTTCTTCCTCTTTTCAACCGTCATATTCTTGTGCCGCTCGCTCTTGTGGTCAATGAGATAATAGCCGAAACTTCGGACCCATGGTTTTTACCATGTGCAACTTTGGCAACTTTTCACTATCTTCTTTTTTGACTTTTGGAAAGGCTTTGATAGCAGTCGGATAGTGTAAACAAAGTGCAATATCATGCAATCTTCCGGCATCTATAGCTAGCCTCAAAACATTTTTAGAATTATTCTGATGCTATCAAATTCCACTTCTGTGGATGCCAGAAGCCATAGAACATAAAACGGCGCACAACTAAGGTGTCATTCGATGCAGCTTTTTCTCGTCTTTCTGATGAGTGCTTTTTCTTCTTAGTTTGTGGGATCTTTGGCGATAAAATTTCCATAAATCTTGATTTTGAACCCGCCTCATGATGTGCCCGCGAAATGCGAAATCTTATATTTTGAAGCGGTAAACGCTCAGTTACTTTGTAAAAATAGTGTACAATCATAAACGACTTTTGAAATTTCGAAAACCGAAGATTTGTTGATGTTCAGAGCGTTTGTGTGTTTTGTGACTCTGAAAAGTGAAGACTTTTGGAAAAGTTGTCTCAAAAAATAATGAGAAGCCAGCTGAAATTGCCAAAAAATTGCATTGCATTGCATTTTATTTACTCTATCTGAGTGCTATCAAAGCTTCTCTAGAAGTCTAAAAAGAAGATTGTGAAAAATTGCCAAAATTGGACATGGTAAAAACCATAGGTCCGAAATTTCGGCCATTATCTCACTGACCACAAGAGCGAGCGGCACAGGAATATGATAGTTGAAAAGAGGAAGAAAAGCTGCGTCGGACATTGCCTGCAACATTTCTCTTTCTTCGTTTCACGTGTTTTTATGATATGATGAAAAAACGGAAAGAACTTTCGGAACGGCCTAATATATGTAGCATTCTCAGGTGTTCGCTCTCCAACCGGTTCAAAAGTGGGTTTAGGCAGATCGGTAAAAAATGTCCTTTATGACGAAGTACTACTGTAACTGTGCTGCAAGGTATTCACCAGTTTCGTGCATTCACAAAATCGAAGAAATTTTTTTTCATAGAGCAACCAAATGAAAATCAGCTGATATTGGTATAGCCAATATGATGAAGTTTCCCTATATCCACAAGGGCCCGTAGTAAAGCTGCCTCATTCGATCTCAACTGAGGAAAGCTTCAGTTGAGGCTTCGACGAGTCAGCTCTGCCTCAGGTGAGCCATTGATTCATACCATCCATGCTACGTGATAATCGTTTTCGAATAACCACGTGCTTTTGACAAGTTGAAACTCGGCATACCTGACTTCAGATATCTCACTACCTACTCAGACACTTTTTCCGACGGCCCGCGCGCCTTGAGCGTGCGAGCGCTCATGCCTCCCGCCGCCCGTGGAATGAAGGTACGCGGCTCGCTCGCTGAAGGCGCGCCGCTCGCCCGCTCCTTCGAAAGCGTTGTAGGACCCTATTGTAATACAGATAGCAATCCTTTGATAAACTTCATATTTTGTCATTGAAATACGACCTCATACCCTCAGATTTATTGCCAAACATGTGTACAGGTATGATTATGGCAGATTTATTATCCAAAGACTTACAGAAAGACATAATACAGAATCAAAAGCAGAACACAACAGGCAACAACTATAAAATCATCAATACCTTTTACGCTAAACCCCTACCGAATACACGTAAAGCATAACAGCCATGCTGATACTGAGAAAGCACTGATAGACACCGGTAAGAATGACCTGATTAAGCAAAAAAAAACCGGAATCCTGTCAGAATCATGACACTGAGGCAGTGAACACGGAGATCTTGATGAAAGTTTGAAGCAAGGTACCATTATATTACGAAAGATGAAACACTAAAGAGAAGACACTGAACAGTACTTGTAAAGAAAACACAAAAAGAAAAAATTAGATTGAATCAGGATGAATTGAATTGAATCAATCCTAAATCAGGTTGAGCAAGTCAAAGCATATATGACATCCCAGAATGTGCAGCCGTACTGTCATGCGATTAGCAATATGCCATAGCGAGTGGATGTCCGATCCTACCATGCAATTCAAACTGCCGTAAGTGACTTTAGCGCGTAATACGATATCGGATCTGATAAACACCTAGAAACAATTTGTATGTTTTTATCAAAAACAATGTACTCGTACTTACGTAATAGACCGCTTCGTTAAACTCCTTGCGATGCATCTTCGATAAAATTAAACGGGCTGCCCTGTCAATGTGCAAGATTCCGTTCTCAGCGCATTCATGAAGTGATCTAGGCAATGGAAGAGGCTGAACTCCTCGTAGGGGAGTTTCAACGTGAAACTCGCGTCTTTCGTACACGTTACCTGAAAAACAAAGGGAAACATAACAGAAAGGAAAAAAAGCAAAAGCTATGAACCTTGTGGAACTTCTAATTCCATCAGGATATCTGAGAATGCCGCTTCGTCTTCGACAATATTTTCCACAAAAGGATTCTCTCTACTGAAAACGAAACTACTAGAGCTAATAAAACCAGATAACAAACATACCCAGTGAGACATGGTGGAAAAACAGGTCCAGGCTTCGCATACGTTTGTGTTCCTCCAGATTTACGCTTGAGACTGACCGCGGCCCGGTACATCTTTCAAAATATTGTAATATCAGGAAAAAGCATAGCAAACAACTCTGGTGATGGCACCAAAAAACCACTCTGCACGAAAACGTCTTCCTGCATAGTTACGGTAGGGGCCGAAATCACAAATTGGCAAATGTATCTTTTCCCGTGCTTTGCTTAGGCAAAAGCCGCAGCAGGGTGTGTAGCGCACGGCGGTGGTCGTGTGTGCAAAGCTTCAGATCGTCCGAATCGCCGTACACCCGTTTCAAGCAGAACTACGTTTTACATCCGTTATCGTGTAGCTACCGTAATTCGAGAAAATGACGCTACGGTTCAAAACCAATGTGATATTCAGCATCAGCGGGCCGAATAACCCCTCTGGGCCAAGTTTCGGGCAAATCTATGATGTTGGCCCCTACCGTATACCAACCGTAACCGTGCATGGAGGCGTTTTCCTGCGGTGAAAAGGTGATATTCGTGATCAGCGCCTCAGATAACTCCTCTAGGCCAAGTTTGAGCGAAATCCATGACAAAAAAATTTGAGGCCCGGATAGCCGAATAGCGGACGCAATACGGACGCTAAGATGCTACGGAATAGGGAGCACATGGATGACAATGGCTGTACACATGTGAACCAGAAAAAACTTACAGAGAATGGAGACGATTAGCCGGCAAAACGGACAAGCAACCAACGATGCGATAAAAAATGCAACCTCCTACGGCTAACAACGAATTCAAAATGATGCTTACGCGTCTTGTTAAGTTACATGTTCGTTGTTCTTACATATTTGTTGATGGCGCGCCGCTCGCCCGGTCACTCAAGATGGCGCGCCGCCCGTCGAAGGCAAGGCGCGCCGCTCGCACGGCAAGCTTCGATGGCGCGCCGCCCGTCGGAAACGAGGCCACGCCCATAAATCTAGGCGCGCCGCTCGCACGGTAGGCTCATGAAAGCGCGCGGGCCGTCGGAAAAAGTGTCTGAGTAGAATAAAAAAGCTTGTTCATATTCGTGAAGACTTCTGCCTTTCCACTCTACGATGTCATGTTTCGGGATGGGTGATAAGTCGCTGCACTGTTACAGCTGCAGGGAGACCTGTTTTGAAATTCAAAAGTTGAAACTGTTTCAAACTCCCGATACATTTGCACTGCGTGAAGCAATCGCACCGACTCTGCAGAGAAATTTGAAGACTTCAACTGTCGTGCCTAAGAAAATAAAACGGAGAAATTGGCTTTTCGTAACTAAAAGGCAACGCTGACTGAAATTCACTTAATTTCCAACCATATCTAAGCCTCAACCTTAACGCACCATCTGCAAAACCATTTTGAATGCTAACTCATGCAAAAATATTCTTTGTACAACATTTTCTATCAGTTACGTATATTCCACGCAAGAGATTATTTGTGCGGTTTCTATGTAACACTCTAAGTAAAAACGCAAGCCTTAGGCAACTATAGCTGTAAGAGCAGGCAACGTGAACCTGCTTGCTCCTGTCCGTGATTTTTAGTAGTAAGGCATATATTGGTCATAGGCCCTCTTCTGTTATGCCTCCAATAATGGCATAAAGGGGCGCTAGAAACGTAGAAAACGAACTTTTCGCCCAACTTTTTGAGCTCGGGTGAAGTACGATATGTCGCCGATTGTCGTTGGGCAGCACCTTTGTCTAATGGTAATTTTGCATCCCATTGGAATATATATAGCTAGAGAATATAGACAGATTTGATCAAGGGTCTTTAAAAGCTTTATTCACCAGAAAGCTCGAGATCCTTTGTACTGAGTAAGTACTATTCTCGGGTTTCCTGTCTACAGATTAAATGATCTTTACTTTTGTATGTAAGGACAATGCAGTCTACGTATGTGCCGATGAGCCGCAGATTTTGCGTATTCGAAAGGTTATGAATTTCATTACTTTCCGCTTGATCGAAGTGGCGATTGGGGTTGGACGCTAATATCGGGTGTACCTTCTATATCGGTGAGGCGTTCTTCTGAAAAAGTTATGAGTCTTCCCTTTTCAAATTTTCGTGCATTTTGTGTCGTAAAATAACGGCAATTTCCACACAAAAGTATATGCAGGCTCAATTAAACTATCTAATAAGCGTTGTAGCGTCTTCTGACATAATCTGAACGTTTTGAGTGTTGTCAAGCCATACTATAATCCGCAAGTCGTCATTTTACTTCTAGACCACACCTCTATTATATGTAGATACATTCCGTAGGCGTATATACATCACCTTCCCAATTGCCACTTCGACCAAACGGACTTCCCTTGTTATACATAAAGATAACACTGGTAATTCAAAAAAAAATTCATGCATAAAAACTATTTATCAGTACGGGGCATTCTAGTATGAAACTAGTAAAACAAAAAAGAAGCCTCTTTTCCCTTCCAATTGTTTATTCGTTTCTGGTTCCCTCCTTCTCCTTTTCAAGCTTGCTAGTGTTTCTGCCTCGCCTAACACATGAGTTTCCTGTAATTTACCAAATATATATTAGTTTGTTGATGAAGTTTTGCATCTTTCTCCATGACTATTTTCTCTCTAGGCGAAGTGGTCAAAATTCGGCATAATGTGAAACTGCATTGTCAACTACAGAAGAGCACAAATTCTTTGATTTTTGTGAAAAAATGCGAGCATTTTTCTATAAATACTGGAATTTCGTAATTCACTGGATTACAAGCAAAAATCAAGTCCTTCGAAGCCTAAATCGAACATATCGACCCGCGACTGTTGCCGAAATTTCATTATCAGAGATTTGCTCGTTAAGCTCTGCAAAAAAGATGGAGACTGTTCGAAATCTGGCACTCTCGGTCAAGCAAGCAGCTGAGCGCGAAACTAATGCCTGCCTGTTTAGGGCTCTGCCAGACCGTGACAGTCTTATTTGCTGCCGCCAGCGGCTCGTCCAAGAGTCGCAAGGCTTCAAATTACATTAACAAATTACTAATTTTTTTCGAACGCGCTAAAGTGTCAGGAAGCTAGCAACTGGCGAGAAAAAAGGGTCCTGCATACTTTACGCCATCGTTCGCCTCGAACAAGACAACTGTTACAAGTTCATTGTAGATCATCATCTTGTATCCAGAAGCGAATTACATGATGGTCGACATGCAATAAACTGGTGACAGTTGTCTTGTCGGAAAAAAGCGAAATCGCGTGATGCATGGGTCCTAAAGGTGATTGAGAGGCCAGGAAAATTCAGTGAAACTGTGTTAGCGCACGAGCAACGGTGGCAACCGATACGATTGTCATGATCTGGCAGAAACGTATAAACGTAGAAACGCATCTACTAATGTGAATTTTCAGCCAACTGTCTCCTGAGGGTAACGTACATGGTATAAGAAGTAAAAAAAAAGTAAAGATACTTAACTTGAACTCTAACCTTATAGCCAAAAGGCTTACCAGCTGTGATGTCCTCCTCAGGGACTAATGTTTCACATGGTCTCGTTTTGAATCCCTTCAACAAGAAGAAACTGCTGCAGATAATGGGAGTACCTAAAAGAAGAAACAAAGTGGTGCAAAGTAAACAGAAAAGTGCATAAAATCATGCATTTTATAGCAAAACTAGCTGGCTTACCCGGCTCCGCCGTATCCGGACCAAACTTGGCACACATACACTTCGGGCCCCGGCGGGTGTCACAGTCCACTTTTCGTTATCGATCGATGTCGATTTTACCGATTTTTATCGATTTTTTGGCAGAGTTCACCTACAGGGCTAGGAGTTGGCACAGGGGGGAAGTGAGCATGGGGATTCCGAATACAATATTAGTTTTCAGAATTATCGATTGCTTTTATTGATTTTATCGATTTTTTGGCAGAGTTCACCTACAGGGCTAGGAGTTGGCACAGGGGGGAAGTGAGCATGGGGATTCCGAATACAATATTAGTTTTCAGGATCGTCCATTACTTTTATCGATTTTATCGATTTTTTGAAAATTTGAGCTAGGGGGCTGGAATTTGGCACAGGGGTGTTCGAGCATGCTGATCACCCCCCTTGGGGATGATCAGCATGCTCGATTACCCCCCTGTGCCAACTCCCAGCCCCCTAGCTCAAACTTTGCAAAAAAATCGATAAAATCGATAAAAGTAATAGATAATCCTGAAAACCAATATTGTATTCGGAATCCCCATGCTCGATTACCCCCCTGTGCGAACTCCCAGCCCCGTAGCTCAAACTTTGCAAAAAAATCGATAAAATCGATAAAAGTAATCGATAATCCTGAAAACCAATATTGTATTCGGAATCCCCATGCTCGATTACCCCCCTGTGCGAACTCCCAGCCCCGTAGCTCAAACTTTGCAAAAAAATCGATAAAATCGATAAAAGTAATCGATAATCCTGAAAACCAATATTGTATTCGGAATCCCCATGCTCGATTACCCCCCTGTGCCAACTCCCAGCCCCGTAGCTCAAACTTTGCAAAAAAATCGATAAAATCGATAAAAGTAATCGATAATCCTGAAAACCAATATTGTATTCGGAATCCCCATGCTCGATTACCCCCCTGTGCAAACTCTCAGCCCCGTAGGTGAACTCAGCAAAAAAATCGATAAAAATCGATAAAATCGATATCGATCGATGACGAAAAGTAGCCTATGACACCCGCCGGAGCCCGAAGTGTATGTGTGCCAAGTTTGGTCCCGATCGGTTCAGAAATGGAATTTTCTATTCGGAACATACGTACATACATACAGACATACAGACAGACATACAGACAGACAGACAAACAGACATTCAGCTTTATATATAAGATAGCATCCGAGCTCTGATCACCGCTACTTGAAGCTAAGTGGAGTTCGAGAAAGTACACTACTCGACTTAGGGCAGTGTAGAGGCAAATTTGGGAGCATCTCGATCTTAACAGGTTGCTGAAGCAACCTCACATGCAGACCATAACCCGACTGCAAAATACTGCTTTTGAAGCGAGACAGCTTCAGAACTCTAAACATATACAACTCAATTCAACTCGTCGTTACCCAAAGAAATCGTGGCGGACAATTCGCTGCAGCCAATGACAGCCTTGCAATTGATGTGTCCAGCACGATTTCCTGCCACTGAGAACAAAACTTTTGAAGCTGTATACTGCTCAGAAAGGAATATTTTGCGGTCGCAACCGAGCTACGGTCTGATAGGGACTCCGCTCAGTCATAAGTTGCAATGGCGGACCGAGGGGGGGGGGAGATAGATTGGTAAATTGGGTAAATAGATAAGATAGGGGTAAATTGGTAGATAAAGATAAGGGTAAATTGGTAGATAAGGGTAAATTGGTACTCCAAAGAATAGATACACAAAAGTTGGATACCTTATACTAAAAACAGCACAGCTCGGAGCGAGATCAACGCTTCTCGTAATCATAAGTTGCAGACTGTGAATCGAGTAATGGTTCGAGTAGCAGGTAGCTGAAACGAGCCTTAACTGCTTGATACCACAAAATAGGTGTCTTGTTCTGCTTGACCCGCTCCGTATCATCCTTTTCGTTTTCCTTATTTTTCTTCTTGTCCTCGACCCTTGCGTGGTTAGAATTAGCCGGGGCTGTAGTAGTTGCGGGAAGTGAGTGAGGGCTGATATGATGTATTTTAGAGCAAAGCATCACAACGACTAGTAGGCGCGCACCTTGTCACTGGCGGTTGCTGTGGAGGTGCAGTCAGCTTAGGTGCCGCAAGTGAAGATGGGATCAGCGGTGGTGGAGCAGCAGTATTTCGGGCAAAATAGTCTGAGAACGTCTCGCGTACTAGTTCTTGAAAGCTGCGCTCGATGCGGGGATTGTCGAGAAGTGCAAGCAGACCACTGCAAAGAGCTGTGACTTGCAGTCAACCTACTGACTAGGCAAAGCAAGACGCGGTAGCAACGAATCGATGCATACCTGGGGCAAAATTTGAGGCAGAAAGGCTCATTCCTGATAATACTCATGAACAGCTTGCATAGCATCATTGGCAGCTTTCTCAAACAGTTCGGTAAGAGCAGGGTAAATAAGCGAGATGCTCTGGAAACAATTACTTCACTTCTCAAACCGAAAACTAAAAACAACCGTGCAGACGTACTCCAGCATGGCAGTGGCCTTTGACGGTAGGTTGGCCAGTGCTATCCGAATCATGCTCATCACAGGCTCGATAAACTGCACAGATGTGTGCGGATCATATGTTAGCCAGTCACACCAGATTCTTGCACCACCGTTGTTCAACATCAGACTAAAATATTCACTTTTTCGTCTAGTCATCCCATTTGATAACAGTGAGTAATAAGAGTGAAGTAAGTGCAATCTTAAACTCTTCGATTTCAGAAATGAACTCACGTTGGGAGGGATACTCGTAAGTAATAAAGAAAATGACCACGGCCTTCAAGAACATGTGCAGGCATATCAGGCTTGAAGAAATATTAAACACAGCGTATGTATGGTTTCAGCGCGTAGGCTGACCCCATCAGGACCACGGAAAAACTAAATAACGGAAGATGAGCATGCAATACATTTTCCTCCCAAAACTTACCGAATTTGAGAAGCACTCAAAATGTTTGTCCTGAGCATTCGGTTTGCACTGACAAATGATAAAATCAATCTTTTTCGCCATCTCTGCTGCCAGTCTAACAGGATAGAAGTTCGCATTAGAACGAAATAACTCCTCTAACCCTGAAAAAGGATGTAATCACATCTGGGAGACGGTCAAGAGGCGCGATTTCTTTGAAGGTCACCAGTTTAACAGCCCAATCTAGAGCTAGGAGAGTCTTTCAAGAATATCAGACAAAGTGCTGTAGCTTAGTTAGTATTTGAAGCTACTACATACAAAGTTTGAAGGCGTTTGGTGAAAAATCAATTGAAATACCTGCGAAATTGCGATTAGTTGCATTTTCGCGAGTTTTTGACCTCCAGCATTCATGTTTTGAATTTATTTCAGATTAGTTAGATAGAGCACCCCACGGGACAATCACACATATCTTGTTGGAAATCTAAATTGCCCCTAGACCTAAAATACTAAAAATGCGCTAATTGGAGTCCATCTGGCAATAAAAATCGCGCCTCTTGACATACATAGCAAAAATGTGGAAGTGACAGGCTATGAATTTTACGACGCTCAAAATTGAGTAGTGAAAACTGTAAGCTCACTGATAGCAGAAAGATCCCATCAGCAAAAATATTGAACAAAGAGCTGCGTTTCTGGATAATGTATGTTCTATCGGTATCTGAGAACATTTCAAAGTATAGTAATTGAGCTCGACTCAAGATTACTCCAAAGGAACGATCAAGATGTTTATAAACAGGACGGAAAAAAGTCCAGCCAGCAAGTGAGCCTTTTTTGGATCGTACTGTCCATATTACCGTGCACAGAAATGCAAAATACCAATGCAACAGCAAGAAACATTTGAAAATATCCAAGTTTCGTTGAGCCTATCCACAACAGCGAGAATGTGTGCATTTTTACGTTGAATCTGTCTGCATTATTAGGAGAAGAGAGGTGTATTGTAAGTTACTCAGGAGTAACTTACGGAAACTTTCTCTAAATCTCGTCTTTAGCACACTATTTCTGGACATAATCGCTCGGCTCACCTCCGATGACTCAGCAGGGAGGTGACCTCCCTGCCGAACCTAACCGGAGGCTTACATGTCAGGTGACGTTGCATTCTTAAAGCATGGGGAAGTGGGCGGTCGTCATTTCACCTGACGGAACCTCACATCTGGGGTTCAGGGGAGGTCATCTCCGATGATCGAGGTTTACTACGGGCCAAGATCTCCGAAATTTAGCCTCAATCAATTTAGAAAAGCTGCTGTTAACTCAATAAAGAGAATCTGTTATACAGTTCTAATCACACGTGATTGATTACAAGCTGATGCTCAGCTCTCTGCCCAAAACATTTTCTTTTTAAAGCCATTGTGTTTCCAACGTTAATCTCTATCTAATTTACTTTGCGGCTCAATCACGCGCAAACACAATCGACTGCCGAAAAGTCAAGAGTAAATGAGGTTGTTTTGAGAAAAAGTCTGAGAGTCCGGCTCAAGCCGGACGATCAGACTGGTTACTTATAATGTCTCAGTGTACACCACCTCATATTACCTTCAAATTTATTGATCTATCTTACAAGGGAATGGTCAGAAGTCGAAGTGGCCAAACCAAACAAGCTGTATATTATTCGATGCAGTATAAAACGCTGACTTCGAATCTGCCTTTCTTATCTGCTTCCCGCTTCTGTAGACGAAGCTACAAGCGGTTTTATTGTGAAAAAATCATAAATAAAAACAGCGAAATTGAGCACATTGTTGCACTTTTAGCTCGGCTTCTGGCTTCAAAATTTTAAGTAAGCTACCTGCATGTTTTGGCCCAGCATTGAGGCGAACGACGCTCTGTACGGCTGAATTTTCGATTTCCGCATAATTTCTAAGCAAAATAATGGTCTTTAATGGCTTATAACTTCGTTTAGAAAAGCGATAAGCAGATAAAGAAGACAGATTTAAAGTCAGCGCTTCATGCTGCATTTAACGCTACGCAGCTTGTCTGGAATGGCCACTTCGATTTCTGACCATTCCCTTGTTGGATGGTTGGAATTCTAAGGTTTATCGCTTTTGTGATTGCGGTCGCGCGGTACTTAGTCCCATATACCGTGCACAGCCATACCTCAAACCTGTGTAAGGTCCCGAACAGACTTCACGCGATTTGATCGTCTCGACTCAATCGCCGACATTTCCATTCATTTTCATTTCACATTCAAAAATTTCGGGCTGGAAAAGTATCACAACCGAAATGCAAGTTGATCGGCATAAAATGATGTTGTAACAGTTGTCTCGTCGCGATTCAGTCGCGACGATCAAATCGCGTGAAGTTTGTCCGGGGCCTAACAAAACCTATTATAAGAGCACTAGCTGGCAAACGCGGTTCCTCGGCCTTTTCAGTAAGAAAATCGTAATCAGCATGTTCACATGAAACGCTGCCTTTGCTCTCTCGTATTTATTTCTTCCATGCTAGGTTTTAGAACCAAAATTCTTGGATATATCATTCCTAATTATAGCTACTCACATCATTTGCTTATTCGTATTTGTGCTGCTTGCGTCTGTAATCGGCATTAAAGTTAGCTAGCGCTATACTTTAAGGCGATGGCTAACTTGAGCTCCCTTTCCAACTTTCCACTAGCGGATACATCATAAGCAGGGCCTAATCTGGCAATAGGAATTTTTCAGAAATGAGTTTTTTTTAGCAGGTCCCTACAGTCTTTTTCGAAGTCATCTTGAATGGGAAGGTACCGTGATATGCTTTAAGAGCCCAATGGTATTCCTGCTGACACGAGGAGGTATCAAATTGGTCCTACCATCTGTGACAAAACATATGCATATGGTTCGTCTTGGGTTGAAATGCTGAGCTCAAATTCGCATTCACTATCTATCGTTCCTTTAGAGTGAATATTTTTTAAGGAAAGCTGCAGTTTTAGAATGTTCAATAGAAAACAAAAAAATATTTCATAGGAAAGTTTGAAGTGATAAGTGTGACCATTATAGGCATCACAGGGTCAGATCCTTTTGTGATTCGTAAGTTATATTTTTTGAAGAAACAGTTTAGCAGAGTGAATGCAGATTATTAGCGTTCCAGGTAAACTATACCGGATAGATATCGTTACAAAGTGGATCAGTTTGCCATTCTTTTTTTGTTAGTGACCTTTCTTTTTGTTAAAAACATTCTAATAGGCTTGATGATGACTATGCTTGAGCTTACTGTTGGCATTCAAACGAATTACAACACAGCTACAGGATATGTGCAAGATTGTTCCACTCTCAGACAAAGATTCAATGTTTTATTGAACACCGTTATGTGATACGAAAAATCAGTGAGCATTATCAAATGGCACTACGCTTTAGCTTTTGAACCCTAGAGCCTATCAACGACTTTTTGCTTGTGAACCAGAGTCCTTTGATGGTGTAGTACTGCCCGTCGTTAGTTTTGCCCCATCTTTGCTCTTTTCCTTTCCTTCAACCGAACGATGAGGTGGTTTTCGATCACTGTGTCGCTTTCTAATAGTTTTCAGTTTTTGTATGGTTAGTATAAGCATCATAAGCAATAGGATTTTTGTGACTATCAGTGGAACAACCATGAATAGAAGAGGAACGCTAAAATGATCCTTTACAAGAACCGGCAACAAATAGCAAGTAAAGATTTACTACGTACATACTGCGTTCTTTTTGTCTCACATGTTTCTCGTCGCCATGATGTTGCTCACTGTAGTTATCGGTCTTAGGTTTTGCTGTAACTGCACTGGCTGAAAGTTTAGGCAAATGACAAATTATACAGGGTGTCCGTAAAGTATGTATACACTGTTTAATCGTTAATATCTTTCTTCCCAACAAGTCCTTTGCCTTGCTTTAGGTACCGTTTTGTAGAGCTGGCTTCAACTTAGATTTGCAGTATAGAACAAATTACCCATCTCTCTCCATTACTGTAGGATCACGGTAGAAACTTCGTAAAGAGGGTTTTGGGCCATGAAAGGCCATATTTTCCCTCGGAAAAAAAAGAAAACAGCCTGAAAACTTTTACACTAGGCTAATTAGAGTTGCTGATTCTAATTGTAAAATTCCCAACTTATTATGATGTTTCATTAAAGAGTTATGCCGGGTAAGAGGTAGCGGCCATTTTTCCAGTGTTCCTAAAAAGTGCGGTCACACCGCTTAGAAAGCTTCGCAATCTTGTGAATACTTGAGTATTGAACTCAGCGTCCATAAAAACCCTATTACACAAGTTTTCACATTTTTTTGAAATTTTTGAGACGGCAGCTTTTTCCACATTTACACTATATGTTTCAAGTTTCTACCGTAATCCTACAGTAATGAAGAGAGATGGGTGATTCGCTCCATACTGTAAATCTAAGCTGAAGCCAGCTCTACAAAACGGTGCCTAAAGCAAGGTAAAAGACTTGTTGGGAAGAAAGATATTAATTAAATATTGATCAGACAGTGTATACATACTTTACGGACACCCTGTAGAATAGGCAAGTTATAGAATAGGAGTGATAAACTGAAATAAGAACAGCGTACCTCTAGTGCTGGATGTCTCTGCCAATGCAGGGTAGTTAAGGGTAGTTGTTGGCATGGTTGTCGTAGTCGGGGATGGAGATGTAGTTGTACTCGTTGTGGTAGTGGTCGAAGTGGTCGTGGTAGGCGAAGTGGTTGTAGTAGTCGTAGCTGTCGTCGATGTGCTTGTAATTATTGTTATAATCGCTGAATGAGTTTAATCAAAGTGAATATATGCGAGGTGTTTGAGCAAAAGATTTAAAAGACCAATTTCTTACGCAGTCATTTTTCTCGTCTTTCACGTTTTACTCCATTTGCGAGGCATTAGCCAAATCAGTCCAACAGATAGAACAGCACGTTTTTTGCACCGTTTTCACAATTTTATATCAATATTGATAAGGAGAATTCAAGCGAAATAACTGAGTTATGTGATAATTGAACTTGCGTAGGTGACTAACAATAAGACCTAGTTATGCTGATGTCATAAACTTTCTTCACATCTCACCAACGCAATTTTTCCTAACGATCCTTGCACTTCGCTTACATGGTTCTTCAAACCGCCGCTGCCAAAGATTATATACAGTGTGTCCCAAAAAGGTGTGCACACAGTTCGATCTTTGATAATTGCTTGCTTTGATGTCTTTTGTCGACCGTTATTCGCCATTCTGGAGAACTGGCTTCAACATAGATTCACAGTATGAAGCGAATCTCTGATCCGTCTTCGCTGCTGGATTACGGTGGGAATTAGAAACCTTGCCTCCCAAATAAAGTCAAACAAGCCAGAAACTCTCATACTAAGCTAATCGGAGTCGCTGATTTCAGACATGGAATTTGCACATCAGGTCATGATTCCTTCACAAGTTATATCAGAAAAACAGCAACAACTGCTCTCCCAAATTTGTTTCAAAAAATGTGATTACACCTGCAAAAAAGCTCAGAAATCTTGTAAAAAGTTGCATAATGAAATCAGCATGCTGAAAACCCTGATACACAATTTTCTAGCTGTTTGGAATTTTCTCATTCAACGGTCTAATTCAACAGAACTATGCTGAGTTCCTAAACCTAAAGTAACAAATAAAGGTCGGAGATTAGCTCTAGCTTTATACCTAGCTTAAAGCCAGCTCTATAGAGTGTTGCTTAAAGGCAATGTTTCAACAAAGTTGAGGTCGCGCGGATCTTCACATATTATAATATAGGGATCTCTAAATAGGCCATTGCAACAAGTCCCACTCAATTTGACCCCCTTCACGCTGAGAAAAATTCGCTCAAAGTGGTACGCGGAGAGCGATTTGGTAACCGCGGACGACTCCTTCGGTCTCCCCCCTTACGCGTTTGAACATGTCCCTCCACTTGGCATCCACCTCCCCTCTGTTGCTGCCACTGTAGCTGAGGCTGAAGTTGGAAGGTACAACTTGTCCACGTTACTTCCGCGGGGCCTCCAGAAAATGAGGTTTTTTGGCACTTCGTGCGATTTTAAGCTCATACAGTGCTAGATAGGGTCCGACAGGCTTGCAAATGCAAAAATCTCGGCAACCAAATTTTAGTGAGACACTGCCTTTAAAGTTCTACAAAGACATCAAAGCAAGCGAGTTATTAAAGACAGTGTCCAGTTAGATCTGGATATAGGGGATCTCATGAGGAAAGTAATTATTGAAGCCTAACTAAGGCACTGCTTATGCGGCAGCTCATATGGTATACTCACGGCATTACGACCTATCAGTTCCCAGTGCGTCCTCGCGCGAAAGCACGATGCAAGTCGTCCGTTGATACGATACTGGGTTCTAGTTCGGAGACAAATAACTCAGCCATGAGTGAAAAATTCGGGCTACCGCTTGGGCACTGCCTTAGTTAGGGCCCCAAAATTACTTTCCAAATTAGATATAAAAAAGAGCACTAACTGTGCCCAAAAAAGATGCGCGACTGAGTGTCAGCGTAGTATCATTTTCAAGCAGCGGCGGTCCACTTCTTCCTCTTCTCCTTTATCCTCGCTATTGTCCCGCGGGGGCAGGGTCGGCGGTGGTGCATTTTTGCTTCCATTTGACTCGATCAGCTGCTTTTTGTGGTTTGAGCTTTGCACTGTGTAGGCTTTTCGAATGGTGTCCAACTAGCGTGCTTCAGCCGGGCATGTAGTCTTTTCCCCTGTGGATCTAGACGAAGTGCTGTTCTTGCTACTGCATTATCTTCACTTCGTAAAACGTGGGAAGGCCGTACCATCGTAATCTGGCACATAGCCTCTTATCCGCGATAGGTGCAACTCTGAAAATGTGTCGCACATCAGCGTTCGCGACGCAGTTTCTCCTCGCTAAGCTGAGTATCCATCTTACTATTCTCTCCATCGTGCTCAGAATCTGCTCGTGTTTCCTACTCAGATGATCGCAGAGGGCAGGCGGTCCGCAAACTCGTGCTTTTCTGCAGGCGATTAGCAGAATTATGGGGCGTGGTCAAACTTCAGCGGGCGGCACTTCCTTTACGGTCGCATATTCTGCCGGCGGGCAGCAATACAGCATTTTTTGCAAGCGCTCGGCAAATAATTTCTTTCAGCGAGCGCTGACCAAACTTTTAGCAGGCGCTCGGAATCTTTTTACGCAGTCGTGCATACGCCGAGCAAAGGTGAGACTGGCAGAGGTGTCACCGTTGGATCAATTACTCAAGTTTGAGGTACTTCCTCTCAGCGGAAAGTACCTGGGGGGGGGGGGTGCGCGGTCCTCCACAAAGGACCGTGCGGCGCTCGAAATTTGCATATTCTGGCGGAAAGTCCGCGAAAATGCGGCCACTGCGCCGCAGCCAATCTATAAAGAAACCGCGATTGTTCTCTAAGCATTCGTCTAAAATTTCGCAAAAATTCTTCCAAATATCTGGAAGCGGACCAAATCAGCGAACTATTTTCCCGGTGCCCGCCCGTCCATAAATCTGGCCGCCTGTCCCCGGCGATTAGTTGAGTTGGCGCGAAGGTATGAATTTCGACAGAAAAGTTCGTTTTTGACTACTATCAGATTTTAGCTTAAAACTTCACATGGATACGATTTAGGCAGATTTTTGATAGCCATCTTGTAGAGCTTGCTTTATACTGACGAATGTTTACTCAAGCCACATTAGATGAACGAAATATATAAAAATACGGCGGTTGTAGTAAAAACGGTAAAAAATTATGAGACACCCTAACAAGATAGTCAATTATAATGACTAAAGTGAACCGTTCCGTAATGCTGAATTTTTCTTGGTTGTTATTCTATTTCATTTTTTATAGGTAGAGTACAGCTTAAATACCATTCAAATCAAAATCGATGTTCTGCTTTGTCAGATGATGTCCTTTCATTCCTGTTTCCCCAAACACATTAAGCATAGCTAATTTGTAAAATTTTATACTTACCCAATCTACTTAGAATCATTTGTTTTTTGAGTGATGAAGCATTACTTGCATTATCTTCCAATTTGTAAGTGGTGATCTTTCTCTGACCTACAATTTTGATTGAGGTCCTTGGCAGGCATCTTTTGAGATTGACATTTGTTTATGCAGGTTACCGCAAAAGGAAGTGGGGGAGGGGAGGGGGATACGTGGGGGGGGGGGTACGTACGGATGGGTACCTTTAGGGGGGAGGGTCGTATATGAGGGTCCCGCATCGCATCAGCATGCTTGACCCTGGTTTGAATACTGTATAACACGTGGCGCAGAGCGTGCTTTATGGTGCCAGCTGCGCGTCCATTCAGGCTTTTTCTTCAGTTCATAACTGGCATTAGTGCATCCAATATTGAGATAAACAATTATTGAACAACTGAACCGCCACGAAGGGAGACGAAATCCCAAACTGTACATTTTGGTGCATCAGCTAAGCCATCTAGTCGGGATTCACAAATTGAACAAGTTCAGGGCGCACATATATAGTCGTCCTCCACCCACTAGACACTCAGTGGACGAATTTGAATTTGAGCAGGAGCAAACGGCTAGCGTCAGAGCGCGGCAGACGCCGCCCCGGTCAAAGTGTGCGCATATGCTGTTTTTCCATTTCTCTCCGTGTTTTCTTGTTGTTACTCGTATTGCGGCAATGTGTCATATTAGAATCGAGATTTTGCTACCGGTGATCGTTGTTTTATGCTGTTATTATCGTTTGCCTTATATTTTTTCCAGGTAAAGCGCGAAATACGACGCAGTAAAGACTAGGGGCTAGAAATTCACTTTCTCACAGAGAAGGGAAGCGCTAAACAAACAACATTACGCTTACGTGCAATTAAGGATATACATATGGCACGGATATTGCCACACAGAGCAAATATGCATCATCCAAAAAACTCACCAACACTTCTTGAAAAGATTCAGGTCTGAAAAAAATATGAAGAGCATACCCAATTGAGAACGCTTGTGCATGTTCCTGTACACCGGAAAAGGCGATAAGCGACATCCCATCAAAAATTACCTGAAAAAATGTAAGGCAAACGATAATAACAGTATGAAACAACGATCACCGGTAGCAAAATCTCGAATCTAATATGACACATTGCCGCGATAAGAATAACTACAAAGAAACATGAAGAAAAATGAAAAAACAGCGTATGCGCACACTTTGACTGGGGCGGCGTCTGCCGCGCTCCGACGCTAGCCGTTTGCTCCTGCTCAAATTCAAATTCGTTCACTGAGTGTCTAGTGGGGGGAGGACGACTATACAAAAACTGTTGAAGTCAATGTCAAATGCCATCAGCTCAGTAGATTTGCTTTGATCTCTCTTCGACTGTCGTTTTTACAACTTCTCCGCCTTCAACTTGATCATTTCCTCCCTCTCCGTCGTCTCGCCATCAATTACTCCACGTTTCACAAACGCGGATACGAACTAGCAGAAAAGGCACTGAGAGATTTAGTCACTGGCTGACCACCGACTCTTAGATATTTTATTTTGTCGCTTTTATTCATATTATTTGATGTTTGCAGTTATTATATTTTGTGTAGGCCGGAGTGTTCTACTCCTTTGATCAGAACCCTAGAAGTCATGTGCGACTGGTTTGTGTGAGTCGCACAAAAGTCTAAATATTGTAACATGTGGCCGTAGGCGGTCCTTGTTAGAAAGCCGACCTCGCGCGATCCACTCAGTCTTCTTCTTCAGCTTATAACGAGCACTTGTACATCCGATATTCCACTGAAACACCATACAAGAGAGATAAATTCCCAAGTTTCACAGCATCGCTTATGCAAACTTTTCGCAAGTTGCTGGGCATAGAGTGTTGAGAGTGGAATCAATTTCAATCCAGAGGTACTTAAACACAAATTACTTATTAGTCAATTTCACGTGCAGAGCATTTTTGCAACTCAAGAGAAGGTAAACAAATCCAAAGTAGGAGCGGAACCTCTATTATACACTTGTGATACACAGGGAGGGAAGGAGATCTACTTACGCAATGAGGGAAACTCAGTTTCTAACGTTTTGTATTTGTAAATCACGCAATGGACGTACCTGGAAAGCAATGTAGAGTTTTTAAAGATGCTTGAAAATTGTGGGACTCACAGTAAATCCCAATATGTTGGTTTACCGCACCACAAGAATTCTGTCAATGCCTCCTGAAAAGATTTTGTGGTGGAGTGCAAGCATTCAAATGATAGCTAAAAGTACTTTCAGCCATGTTTGACTATGCAGAAAATTTTTTCTTCTTTTACATTCTATGAACACATAATCGTAATAAAGGAAGCCATACAATCTACAGCAGCTGTTCTGCAACATATCAACACTTATGATATTCACCAGTACGTCACCTCTGCTTCGCAGAGGCTCGCACTGGCCTTACAATCTGTATGCCTTACTAATTCCCGCATAATGATGACAGTGAAACTCACCGAGTTATGCAGGCTATCACGAATGATTTGTAAACAGCTACTCATTCCTAGAGCTTTTTGTGCGAGATCGGTAATTTCACGTGGATGAAACTTTTCTCAAAAAATAAATGCAAATTTGAATAGGTTTGTGGATTTTACATGGCTTGGTAGTCGCCATAACGGCAATAATCATCGTGGCCTACATCTCTGTGCAAAAATCTTCTCAAATGATCACGTAAAATCTTGGGAAATTGTACATTTAGCAACTAACACTTTTTGGCGCCTTCGTAAAGTAACCAACTTTAGTTGAATTTTTTGGGCTAAAGTCGACGGCTTATACATTAGCTTGTCAAACATATCCACGAATTTGCAAAAAGTTTATATACGGACCCAATTTTGCTGGTCAAGTTAAGTGGACCCGTTTCGCGCGCAATTTCTAGGGGATCCACTTATCGGATCCGCCTGTGCTTTTGCACAATGGACTTTCCTGCTGCTCGGATGTGCTATGCAAAATTTGGGCTCAAGAGGTTGGCTGGAACTCCCCCTACGAATTTCGTAACGGACAGACAGACAGACAGACAGACACACACACACACACACACACACACACACACACACAAAAAACGTAAACAACCCTTAGCCCGTTATTATAAGTTATGATATTGTTCATTTCAAATCTGTTGAGTCAAAACCCCACTATTTCATGTGGATTTCTGATGTATTTGAGTGACATATCTATAGAATAGCCTTCTCTAGCGCAATCGGTCACATCCTTCTTCATTCTGAAGCTGTAGACTGCTTGATAGTTTTCACCATCATCTTTGTCCTAAACAGAGCTTGGAGACCGAAGAAGCATATCTGATTGATCATAACAATATATACTTCAATGGAATAATCGAACAAAGAAGCACAATTCCGTCCAAGTTTGATCATGTAATTTTATTGCTTCAAAAGCGGAGTTCGGGCAAGATTGAGACCCAAGGAGTTTGGGTCATTCAGACAAATTTTCGGCCCAGTGGTCCGCAAACACAGTGCGTGAACATTTAGTGTCGCCGGACCGTTCGGTTTCTGATATAAGTTGCTGTGCGCTTGTCTGGTCGGCGTCCGCATGAAAGCCGAGCGATCTGGCAAGCTATACCGGCCGAGCGCGATAGCTTTTCCAATCATCGTCGTTTGAGCCAATGTTGCTACAGTTTTGCGATTTTTTCTGTGCGAACGCGTACGAAACCAATAAAAACCAATATACTTTAAATCAAGAAGAAGAATACAATTTCTGTGGTTAATAAGATCAGCGCAGGCGCTGAGTTTGCTTAAAACATTTATGCTCTTCGAATCTATTTGGAGGAACAATAAATGGAAACACAAGTTTTTTGATTTTTCAAAACTGATTGAGAAACAAAAGACTATGAACAACACAAATGATCATCAAATATGCTTCAGAAGCAGGAGAAGCAAGAAAATGAGAATATTTGGATTCAACAGATACCGAATTCTCAATGTGAGAAGCCATGTGAGCAGAAAATGAGAAAAGAAAGTATTAGACAACAAAAAGGGATACCGAGGTCTTAATGACATGTAAGAGCTTCGAAACAACATAAATTCAACTAACTGTCCAGTTTATATTATATGTTGCTGTTCTCAAGGCCTCTTATCCTTTCCACGTAGGTTTAAATGCGCCAAATTTGCGGCTACTCTTTGACAATCGCGTTGACTGCGACTAAAAGTATATATTGTGCTAGTTGAATTACCTAAATAGATGATATCAAAGAAATTACATGCATAATTCTAGCGACCTTCCTCGTAAAACACTTTTCGTCTTTCCGCTTTCATCTCATACAAACTACGATATCGTAACTGGAAATATGCAGAGGCCGCAATGATTTGCCGTCAGGATTTTATGCGCTTATAACCGCAAGGTCGGCCAAGACTACTCACTAACTAGAATGAAGTTTCGATCAAAAACGTAACTGCTTTCAAATCGTATCCCAAAAAACCGATAAACCAAGTCAGGAACAAATTCATGGTTTTGTTCCGTAGGACCACCTCAAGCTTGATAACGCTTCGAGCAAAGTCATTATGACATTCGTGATCAGCGTTCCAAATCACTTTTCAAGGCAAGACCTCAGCAAAGTTCGCAATTTTGAGTTTCCAGTTTTGTTATGTGAGATAGAACTAAAACTAACCTGTAAAAGTGATGAAATATATCAGTTATTGGCTCCTTAGCACGTAAATGATCAGAGAAAAGAATAAGATGAGTAATCCAAATGTAGTAAGTCTGACGATCTGAAAAGCCATGCCCACTCGCTCTCCGCCGGTCCGGAGAGTCCTGTATATGTGCCGCCAGGCCTAGCTCAGTTCGCAAGCCACCAAGCCGAATTTTTGTCTGAGCATATGAGTACGGGAGCCTTCGGATACTTCGCGGTCGAGAAGTTAGGGTCTTAAGCACTGGGAAGGGCCCCCTTTACCTTTGATTTTCTGCCCACTCGTCCAAATCCATAATATAATGCCTTGTTAGCCCGTTTTCATCATTTTCGTGCCCTCGAAATAGATTTTGTAGCCAGATAACCCAGATAAAACTTATCCGTTGCGGTGACTTCAAAGAATATGGATGAGTCTTTGCCCGAACACTAATACAGTGGCTGCGGGCTGTTTTTGCAGTCATAACTTTGCATTGAGCAGTCCCAACACTGGTTGCGTTTTTCGGAATCTTATAAAGGTTTCGAAGCATACTTATCAGCTATTCTGTCAGATTACAGGCGCAGCCGGGTCAAGGTGCATAGTCAAATTCCTAGCGGAAAGGCCCTTCTGCACCACCAGTCATAGCAACTCAATAATCATGCGCGCCTCTGATTGGTCTGCCCTGTGGCAGCGATTATTTAAGTGAGAGAGTCCGAATGGCATTGTTAAAGCAAAGAATTGGACGAATTGTGCCAATTCAACATGAGATAAGAATTGTTCACTTCAAGTATTGCACAATTCTGTGAAAGCCAGACTTTTATCATCACCTGAGCTTCCAGTGTAGTGTTCAAAAAAGTGCGCTTGCTTGCATGCTTTGCAGTGCTCAGAAATATATATTAGGTCGGTGCAAAAGTTTTGTCAGTTTTTTCAGTCCATCGGCAAACACGCTAGAATGAAAATAAACAAATACTTCAAATTGTGTCCAATGCAGAATTTCATTATCTTTCCAGTTGCTGAACTCTCATTGTGTTTCGTTGCGAGAGTGACGAGATATTTGCTGGAAATTACAACCATTCGTTTTCACCATGTCCAACTTTCGCTAATTTTCGAAAATTTTGCATGAGACTTTCGGAGGAGCCCTGATAACCAGCAGATAGGGCAAACCTTTTTTCAACTTACGCAATCTTTTTTTTTTTCAGCTGCTTTCTCAGATTTTTGCTAAATAATTTTCTAAAAGTCCTGTGTTTTGGAAAAATCGCATAACCTGTATTGCACCAAACACTGCAAAATCTGCAGAGATCTGATCTTTAAACACACGATTATTACTATTTCTACCATTATAAGGTAAATGAACGATTTTCGCTTTGAATTATGAAGATTTTGAAACATAGATTATGTCAATGCGCACTACTGAAATTGAGAAATATTACGATTTTTCCCACAAATTTCGCCTCTTCGGCAAAAAAGACAAGTATTAGAAAGAGGAGAAAAAGTTGCATTGCATGTTGACTGAAGTGTTTAACATTTTATGTTCTACGAGGTTAAAGTAGGCTGAATGTAAAATTTGTTCACTTCAAAAAATAAACCGTAGAAATTCTCAAGGACAAGCCGTAGAACTACAAAACATTGCACTAGTTGGCAAAAGGTTTGCCCTTTCTGCTGGTTATTAAGGCTCCTCCGAAAGTCTCATATAAAAATTTTGAAAATTAGTGAAAGTTGGGCATGGTAAAAACGAGTGGTTGCAATTTCCAGCAAATATCTCGTCAATCTTGTAACGAAAAACAATGAGAGTTTTGCGGTTGGAAAGAGGAGAAATTCTGCATCAGATACATTTTAAAGTACTTGTTTATCTTCGTTCTAGCGTGTTTGCCGTTGGATTGAAAAAACTGACAAAACTTTTGCACCGACCTAATATGTGAATTTTTGTACGATTTTAAAGCACAAGAACCGGTCTAATTTGATGAACAACGCATGCGCGCCTCCTGTGGCTTTGGGGCAGACTAATTAGCTCTAAAATGCAACATTGCAGAAGGACATACACCACTCGTGGAAGAATACGTGGAATCTTGAAGAAAGTATGCTGTCGGCCACCTATGACCGTTCAGGTAGATCATTAGTATCCCTTTTTATTCTGACTTTGATGGAAAGAATGCCAAGTGGAAATGGATTGCTTTCGAACCCATTTCTCTTTTTTTTTCTTTGCCAATCACCGAGCGATACAGGCACAGAGACTTCAAAAACGAAGTCGTTCTATGAAAATTTGGGAACACATCACCACTTGTTGTTATTCAATGCTAATAAGTGTTTTATAACATTCTGAAAGCATCTAAATTTTTGAAGGAGGTATATTAGATAGCTGCATGGGTTCCTCAATCTTGCTACTTGCAATCAACTCAAAAAAGCAATTTTAAAGGTCAAAAACCCATGAGAATGCAGTTAAAAACAAATTTCTGAATATTTCGGTCCGTTTTCCAGCAAAAGCCACCAAACTCAGCAGTTGGTTATCTTAGACAGATAGTAATCCAGTGCACTTTATGTGGTACTTTTTGAAGACTCGCGTAGCACTAAATGGAGTTTTGAGTTGCTGACAGCCAATAAAATCGCGCCTCGTGACCGTCGCCCCGGAAAAGTTTATGCGAAATTTCATTTAAATTCATTGAAGTTTTCTAACATTTTAGGCCGGTCATAACGAAATTGCTAAGAGAAAAACGCAATCGATAAATCGATAGCGCCACACGGTGATTTTCGGTGAAAAAGCTTAGCGACACCCGCCCCACCCCGAAGTTCATGTGTGCAAAGTTTCTTCCAAATTCCATGATTCTTCGTACCATTTCGGGCCAGTCATAAAAAATGCTTATCCAAGTATTGGATAGGTATTGATGTCTGCAAGAAGCATGCTATACGCAATGTCCCAAAACATTTCGAAAATTTGATTCTGTTGCGAAAAAAGCGTCTTGAGAAGATAGATAATAACAGTGTCTTGGTGAAGTATACAAATAAAGTATTTCAAACGACCTTGCACTGCCACACTGTTTTGCAAGGGTATTCAATTCAACATTGCAGTCTGAATGAATCTAGCCAGCAAAACTTTACAAGATTTCAAAAACCAATTAGATACAATGGTTCCAAGCTTGCGTGATGCATCATGTGCAGTATGAGTCCAAGATCCATCAACAAACGAGTAAAAATCCTCCAAAGGTTTTACTTTTTTCTCTTGGTTTCGTCTGCATGACCGAACAACTGAGCTAGTTCCTGCATGACTGAACAACTGAGCTAGTTCATCTGAGTTAGCAACAAAGAGCGCTGAGACCCCATGGGACAGACCCTCCCCCCCCCCACATAAACACATAGACGAGCAGAGAACTGAATCCAACTACTAGACTATTCAATAATTCAAATGTCGCGTTTAGCAAAATTCAAATGTCGCGTCTAGCAAAATGTGTCATAAAAAGGACTCACGCCTGTTGGCAGTTCAGGAATCACATCCCACTCTTGAGTCGCACAGGACGAGATTAAGTAGCAAAAGATTGAAACTGACAGCCAAAACATGACTGTGTAATGTGAGTGATCACAGAAAACTGAAACCTTCCCATTTAAAACTACCACGAGGAGTTCAAAAACCGTAGTGATAAGCGTTAGAAATTCTACTAATATCCATTCAAGTGCGGGATCTTTTATCGATGCGGCCGATTACAACGGCATGACATTGGCAGATTCATCTTTTTCGCTGCCTGTTACGACTGTATCTAATCCTCTAAACTGTAAGTGAACGAGTGAATTTTACCCTATTACATTTTCCCATCCTACAGAGGTAATGCGCCCAAAATACAACACCACATTATTCACAAGATCTTAATGTTTATAGGTTCCTTGAACCAACCTGGATTCTGCTCAGGCACAGGTTCTTGAAACTCCCTCTTCTTCTGTGCACCTTGCTTCGTACTCTTTTCGTGTCATTGATGCATGCAGCTAAAATACTCTAGCATCAAGATGGCAATGTTCGAAAAGTAGTCAAACTGTTCTTTAATTGACCTCTCCACTGGTTCGAAGTGGTTTTGGGGTAATCAAGGGAAACTGATAATTCGCACAAGTTCTTGAAAACATCTGATCCTGCCAAAGCAGCGAAAATCTAGCAATGCTACATTGCGCACTCATAGAAAGAAGTACAAGGCTGCAAAAGTAAAAAAGCTGCGGTAAAACTTGCACAGATTTCCCCTTTTATTTTCGTCCTTCTGAGCTTTTTTAAAAGGTGTACGCTCTTATTTTCAAATAATCATTAAACGAGATGTATGTCCTGTGCCCCGTCTTGTCGCAAAATCTAAACTTTCATCTCTTGAACAATTCGATAAGAGCGCTAATGAAAAGTATTTTTGCAAAATCCGCTCGTTAGAAAGTAAAATGCCGATAAAGCTCTCCCGTAGTGGGCCGCGTCAACGTGGTGTGGGGGGTGACACTGGGTGTCGAACTGCGATGCACAGCCGAGTGTATATTCTGGTGGAAATTTGAAGTCAGACCTATAGTTGGAAATGTCGGTGGGCCAACGCATAAGATCTCTTGCTTTCTCAACACAATCTTGCCGCAGCTGCTAGAGTACGTTCCCTCGCATCTTTCTAATACCAAAATGTTTCTGCAGCGCCTGCGTAACACTCAAGTGGAACTAGGTTGCCTGGTAGAGTCCTTCGATGTAACCTCGCTCTACACCAATGTTTCGAATGACGATGCCCTGCAAGTAACACTCGACTCCTTCTTAAACATCAAGCTTCTCTGAACCTTCACGTTTAAGCATTAGAGGAATCATGTTGCTCCTGAAAGAATGTCTACAGTGTTCAGTTTTCGATGACGTGGATGCTATTACAAGCAGATTAGGGACCTTATCATGGGACAACGCTCAGCGCTGACATTGGCCATACTCTTCATGTCTTAAGTGGAGGCTCTGTTCATGCGCGCAAACCATTGCTGTACTGCCGTTATGTGGACGACTGCTGTGTTATATGCCCGACCCAAGCTGAGCTTGACATCTGTTTTAAAATTCTCAATTAGCACTCCCCTCAAGGCGGCGGACTTTATGAACGATAGCGCGCGCTTAGGCAGGCATGTTGTGCAGGGAGGAAGAGGTGTGGCACACAATCGCCGGATACGACCCCTTCCCCCTAAGCTCTGCATCGATATCCCCTTCCCCATTTTCGTTTTCTGCCGTAGGCATGACATAAAGGCTTTACCTAGCATAGTTGGTAACATATTTGTGATTATCATGTTAGAGAATCCTTATGGGCCAAGATTTAGCGAATTCTGGTGTTTCTCAATATTGGACCACTAAGTGAAGTGACGTTTTCAAACATGACCAACTATATTTCAGAAGCGGATAGCTACCCCTTCTTGTACTCAGTGCGAAGCACTACTCCCTATTTGCCTATACCATGAATCCTGCTCCAAAAAATCATCAAACTATGGAATTAGAAGCCAGCGCAAATCTCGTCCGTCCCATTTTTTTCGCTTGCAGTAGTTGTGCTTCCAGTAACTATTACTCAAACGAAAAAAGACAAATTCAGCTTTAATCAATTCTACAAAAAATACGAGATACTTGCTATCGAACTGTACCTAATTTGTTTCCTAAAATTCTCTTCGAAGGTAAGTTAACGGGGGGGGGGGGGGTGGCACAACCCCTAAAAAGCTGTGGCGGCCACAGCTTTTCAGAGGTGTGCCACACCCCATTGACTTATCTTCAAACCATTCAAATATCTGCGTTTTTTATATCGTCGCTATGAGGGAAATCATTTGAAATCCATTTTTCTAGGGAAAGATATAGTTGTTTTCCATTACCTATGCAAATGGAAAATGCTGCGAAAATATTGGATTACGGTGACATGCCTAGTCTGCGCCACTATGTAAATCGCAGATGAAAGCGACAAGGATAAATAAATATATCTGACAGACTAAGCCTCATAATTTACATTAAAGTGGTTTGAGCCTGACTGGTCCTCTCTGATATGAGATATTGAAAGCAGAAAGTGGAACAAATGAGATTTTGGCTTGCTCGTAATTCCATAGTTTGGATGTTATTCAAAGTGGGACTCCTATTGTGAGCAAAGAAGTGATAGTTCTTTGTATTGAGTGCCAAAAGAAGGAGTTAGCTCACCTTTGAAACGAAAGTAACATGTTCGAAAATGATTATCTCACTTGGATGGCCTAATATTTGGAAACCTCAGAATTTGCTTAGACTTGGCCCAAGGGGTTATTTGACATTCTTGTCACGAAAGGATGTTCTTATGCTTATAGTGCTCTTTTATTACGCTTACTGTATGCATACGATGGTAGGCCAAAACAACAATGTGCTGTCTTAACACAGTGCCTATTTGACATTGTTAACGATTATCATGTTATCGCTAACGACAGCCCCCTCGATAACGACCCCCACCCCTCTCCGACCCCTCAATTCAAACCCCCCCCCCCAGGTGTAGCATGCCACACCCCACGCTTGCCACACCCCATTAACTATATCAAAAAAACATTTTTAGCGGACAGTATTTATATGGATCGATAGCCTAGATCACCTAGTTTTCACAGGACTGTTTGGAGCCTGATTCGTCTTCTTAGCTCTGAGTAATATTTGGTGAAAACACAGCGATCAAAAGCGAAAAATGGGAAAAACGAGATTCTGGTTGGCTTCTAAGTCCACAGTTTGGAGGTCTTCTGAAGCGGGATTCCTGAAATGGACAAAGAAGGAGTAGTGCTTTGTCTTGAGTGCAAAACGGATAGCTAATTCACCTTTGAAACAAAGTTAACCATGTTGGAATTTGACCATTTCACTTAGGTAGCCTAGTATCTTGAATCTTCAGAATTCGCTCACACTTTGTTTACAGGGGTTATTTGACATGCTAATTATGGATAGGATACGAATATCATGTTATCACTATTATCAGATTACCCAACTACGACCCCCTCCCCTTTTCACTCCTCAATACGACCCCCCCCCCAGGTGTGGCGTGCCGCACCCCACGCTTGACCCTGATGATACTGGTATTTCCGCCTGTTTTTTGAGATGGTAAATTGGCCCTTTGTTGCAAAAACTTTTCTTCAATATTAGAAAAAAGGCTTTGGTGTCTAAATAGGATTTGGTGTCTAATACACGTACTGCTGCAAAAAAACCATTGCTCCTTCCTGAAGTTTTGAACATTTGAAAAATTGATCACATTCCTTTGTTACCCATTACGATTTTCGATATGTGCTTGGGTAAGGCGAACCCACGACAAGTGGGTACCGGAGCCCACAGGTTCTAGGTAAGCTGTTTCGTAAATACCGTATTGGGTAGGCTAACCCATTGAAGCTGCTCGTGAATACCGGTATGGCTGCATTTTTTGGGTTAGCCTACCCAGCGCTAGACTTAACCCACTGGGTTCGCTTACCCTCAGCTTCGTGAACATTGGTCTCGTGGGTTGAGCCTACCCAGTGGGTAGGATAACCCACTGGATAACGTTGATGAATAAGGCCAATGGTTTAATTCTATTTGCTTTCGTAGCTTTCGGTTTACTGACGCATTGGACGTCTTTTCTGCGTTCTGATGCGGCTTTTGATGGACTACTCATGCGTGCGACAATTTCAAACTCTGAAGAAGGCGATTTAGCCGAAACGTCAGTCGAGTAAAGCAATTGCTGATCCCGGTGTGAAGCTCAAACCAAAGCTATTCTGATATAGCCTCCCAAGCTTTGAAGGAGTTCGACGTTTCCGGTTTCGGCCGGATGCTTAGCTAAGAGCCAGCCAAAGCGAGATTCCCCCGCCGTCTGGTTTTCCGGTCGCTAAGCGGTTCTCCCGGCTCCACACCCAGGTCAGCCATCGCTCCCGTGGAAATTAAGAGTAGACCTAATAACTCTGCTCTTGCAGAGGAAAAATTTCCATTACCCGCCCAGTTAGAAGAATAGAAAGAAACCCTGCACACCGAATCCCGCCTACGGCGCCGGATGGTAGCATGAGTTGCTTGAATGGTTCAGCCAACACCAAGATTTTTATCGTACTTATCCGGATAACGTTTCGGCGTAGTCGCCTTCGTCAGAGCCTATAAGGTGAGGAACATTATGAATTAATCTCTTAAACATCTCATCACATACAGGAAGAGTCCCAAAAGTTGAAAAGACTCCTGTTAAGTCCTAGAACTATCAGCTCACCTTTTGCTGTTAGATGAGAAATAACCACCGCTGACTGGAATGCGCTAGCAACGAATGAGGCAATCTCTGGAGGTTACGCATAGATTAAAACCTGCATAACTCCAGTAATGGCGCGAGCTCGGTTGTTACTGCAGTGCATTCGTCTTTTCTATTCATTTTGGGATTTCTGGATAGTATCCAGCACGTCTCGAGGGTCTTTCGTGCGGACACCCCAGCCTCCCGTGACAGGATGGTAATCGAAATTTCGAATTCCGCGTCTTGGTGGCATAGTCTGCGATGCGTGCCCACGGGGGTTGATAACCTTGATCTTCGCAGCCCGTCCAAGTGCTCCTTGAACCTGACGCATGACGGCCTTCCCGTCTCTCCTATATATTCCTCCTTGCTTAGCTTACAAGTGATGAGGTAAACAGTACCAAAGCACATGCAATCGCCGCTACGATTTGTTGCGCAGATTATGCACTCACGGTTGCTACAAGCTTGATCATATGCTCTGTTGCGCACTAGACGTTATTTGAGATTAGGGGGAGGAATCTCAACGACTCTGAGTGAGTCTTGCAGTCCCGATTTTCGCACGCAGGCCCTAATGACCTTATTCAACTCATCCGAAATAAAGGGAAGGCAGAATGTTACCTTGCTACCATCATCGCCAGGTGATCTGTTGATGTGGCTCGCTCGCGTCCTTCTGCATGGGTATCTGTTAGCCTGCGCTACCTGTAGTGCCTTACTAAGTGAAGCGGCTTTAAGGTCATCGTCCGATGACACCGTACTAGCTGTGCGAAGCATACTCCCGATTACGCTGCGTTTGGTACGAATGGGGTGCGCCGAGGAGTAATGTACTAGAATGTTCTACAGGTTGGCTTCCTGTACTACCTGGTCCTACACTCTCCTTTCCTCAAACATATCGGAATGTTGAGGATGAGAGCCAACCATCCTTGGGTGTTTCCCTGGTGAATCGGGTACAACTGATTGCCTGTTGAGCAGGTCAAAGCACGTGTCTTTTCAACTTTTCGGACTCTTCCTGCATGTGATGAGATGTTTGAGAGATTAATTCTCAATGTTCCTCACTTTATAGGCTCTAACGAAGGCGACTATGCCGAAACGTTAGCCGAATAAATACGATAAAAATCTTGGTGTTGGCTGAATCACTCAAGCAACTTAATCGTTATTCCAAGATTCATCGAAAGTCGAACGTGGAACATCATGGTAGCATGAGCAATGTAAAGGTACTGCTCCTTTTAAATTTGGATTGGACAATGACGACACGTCTTCCCGAACGACACCCATGGAGACCGCCTCATGCTCTGCACCTACAACGCCAGGACATTCTCCACAAACGCCACCACGCTCTTCTCGACGCTGCGAAGCACATCAAGTACCACACCATTGCTCAGCAGGAAACGAAGTTCAAAAAGAAGGACGTGCGATAGATGAGTGAGGGATCCTCATCATTCGTGGTGAGAAGGTTCCATCACGAAACGTTGAAGGCATTGGCTTTTTCTAAACCCATCTATCGTTCATCGTTGATTCGCATGAGATCCTAACATCGACTAGCCATCCTATGTCCATGACCTTAACGTCAGAAGATCATCAGCATCATCAACTGCAACTCGCCAACATCAGCAGCTGACATTTCAAAACTGGATGCCTTCTAAGAAGATGTGGAGAAGGTCGCCGTATTAAGGAGTCCTTCTACAAGTTTGTTGTGGGCGACTTTAACGCAAAAATCGGATACCATCAAAAAGGAATATAGGATCGGGAAGTTTGGATATGGGCTCCGGAACGAAAACGGCAACCGTCTCGCTGGGCTTCTCTCCGCCGCACGACTCTTCCATGGAAATTTCATCTTCATGAAGAAATAACATCGCCTGTGGACATGGGAATCGCCCAACGGAACGACTCACGCGGAGATTCCACATTCTCACCAACCGAAGGTGGAGCTTGCTCAACGTCTCAGTAGTTCCATCCTTCTGCAGTGGCTCCGATCACCGTCTCCTTCGAGCGAAGATACGATTTAGTCGAAAGCTGGAAAAGAAAGTTTGCCACAGTGCCGCAAGAAGGAAAGAAGTCGTTTATGACGGTAACAGTTTAGAAGAGCTCATATCAAATTGTGGCCCATCGAGGAGGACCCAACGTACGACTACGACCGCTTTTGAAAGGATTGCGAGCCTGACAGAAGTGCGCCTCTGTGAGTTCTGAGAAGAACTTGTAACGCATTTTGAAGACCGCCAAGGAATTACTCGAAAAAAATCCTTGAGGCAAGATCCGAATGAACATCTTGCGCTACTGATAGCCAACGCAATTTGCAGGACAGCTTTGCTTGGGAAACTCAGGAAGTGCAAGCGAGCCAAGATAGGAAGCAGCCGTAGAAAGACGAAGTTTCAAGAAGTGCCGAAGGGACCTTGCACTAATACTGCATACTCGAAAACGCTTTCTCGCGCTATTGTTCGCTCCTTATATTAGGTCGTCCCAAAAGTTCTTGCGCACGACTTTCAAAAACTCATAACTTCTGATTTTTCCAACCGATTTGACTTCTTTTACTTTTTTTGAAAGAACAGGTCATGCCCTCTATAATGACATTTTAGATGCTTAAGTGGTCATCTGTTGCATAGATAGGAGCGATAGAAGAAAATGGTCAAAATTTGAATTCTATGTAGGGTCATAAAAATCGGAAACTTGCGACAAAGATCGGAGCAGTCGATATTGCAGGTTCTTTCACAGCCCTTTCTAACTGTGCAAAGTTTGCGTCGATTGAGCGTCTCTATGTAAAGTTACGATTTTCCTGAAAAATGCCAAAATAAATTAAATTCACACTTTTGTATTGCTTGCTCGAAAACATAACTTTTCATAGAGACGTTCAATCGGCGCAAACTTTGCACTGTCAGAAAGAGCTGGTAAAAGAACCTACAATACCGACTGCTCCGATTTTTGTTGCAAGTTTCCGATTTTTATGACTCTACACAGAAAATTAAAATTTTGACCGATTTCTCTCTACCGCTCCTATCTATGCAACGATGAACATTATTAATCAGCTAAAATGTCCTTATAAAAAGCATAACTTACTCTTTCATGCAAAAATAAAAGCAGTCAAATCGGTTGGAAAGATTAGAAGTTATGAATTTTTGAAAATCGTGCGCAAGAATTTCCGAGACAACCTAATACATAGGTAAGCCTTACACTCCGGAAAAGAGGGTGGTTAAAAAAAATGAAGTAGTTGCATAACAAAGGAGATTAATTCTTGTTCAGACGCAAATAAGCTGAACATAATATTCATCTTAATTCACTAACGGAAATTTTAGAAAATTCTGGATGGCAAAGACTCATCTCAATTACCGTAAAGGTGGATTACGCGCCATGTAGGGAATATACTTCTACCCAGATGAGTCTTTGTCTCCGGTAATACCAGCATTGTGCAGATGAAACTGTACAGAGGAGAACCAAAAAATTAGTAGCCAGCCAATAAAGATTTGATACAAATCTGGTCAAGACAACTTACACAGAACTAGAACTGTTGTAAAGCAATTACTTATAATGTTCTACTGTACACCACCCCTATTACCTTCAAACTTGTCGATCTATCTTGGATGGCTGGAATTCTGTATCGCTACTGTGATTGCTGCCGCGCGGTATTTGGTCTCATATACGCACAGCCATACCTCAAACCTGTGTAACAAAACTTATTATAAGAGCACTAGCTGGCAAACGCGGTTCCTCGGTCTTTTCAATAAGATGATCGTAATCAGCATGTTCACGTACTTCCCCGTGCCAACTCCTAAACCCAGCTCAAATTTTACAAAAAAATCGATAAAATCGATATCATCCGACAACGAAAAGTAGCCTACGACATCCACCCGCCTCGAAGTGTATGTACGCAAAGTTTGGTCCGGAACGGTTCAGAAATAAAAGTATCTATTCGGAACATATGAACATAATTAAGAGCACTACAAGCAGTACCTGGTTCCGGTAATGCAAATTTGAGGTACTGTGATTTCGTGGGAAGAAAGCAAATATAATGTTTAGTGATGAAAAGGAAAACGGTAAATATATGAACATTAGGAGACCTACAGATTGCGATGCACCACGCTTACTAAAGTGTGCTGGTCTTATATATGACAAACGAAGGGCATTCTACTGATAAGCTGAAGATAAGTACAGCCTGCGGGAAACTGGCGTACCTCGTCCAATGTTCGTCAATGCACATTCCTCAGGATACAGAGAAATGATACGAAACGACTGTCTGCATAGGAGAGTTGTGTTACCAGACGAAGAAAACGAGACCTAGAGCATGAATCCGCAGCCGTAGAAAACCACCATTATTGGCGCAAGCAAATGTATAAAAAATCACAAGCTTTTGTTGCACTTCCTGCATCAGACTACAGCGTACTTAGCACGAACTGGAACTTCGCAAACTTCACGGACTTTACGACTGAGTTTTCTCTATACCTTAGTTAACAAATCAGAATTTGAAGCTTCTTTCGAGAAGCAAGTTTTTTGTTCCATGATGCTTTCTTTCTCTCAATTTTCTAACAAGTACGCTCTCACTGAAGGCGTATTACACAGTCAAATTGAAATGGTGACACTTTCACCTTTATCCATATCAATTTGATTAGTCTATTTGTTCATAAGGAACTCCCTACGGTAAGATATGACAATAACTAATTTACGCAAAACAAAAATAATAAAACAAACTTCTCATTATTAACTATATCCAACAATGTCGTAGCTCGTAGATCGTGGTCTATTTGAGTGATCTTCTCAAATACCCTGAATATTTTTGAGTGATAAAAGGATCGGAAGTGTTGAAAACATGCAAAGCTAGTCGGGTTGCCTGTTCATTGATGTATCATCATTGAAATAACTCAAAGCTGACCATTGAAACATTGCCATATTGTCTGTTTTATACACAATACATAAGGAAAAACCAGAAAACTAAATCTGAGCACTAAGAAAATAGGAAAATTTCATTTAAAAAAGAAACGGCAACTCACAAAACTGATGATTTTTATTTCTGATCTTTATTATGACTCAGGAGATAGTCTTTTTGTCATTTTTTGAAAAAAATATCAAAAAATATTAAAAATATATAAAAAAATTAAAAAATTAAAAATATTAAAAAAATATAAAAAAAAATTTTTCCCTGAAATACTTTCGTACAAGCTGATATACAGGTATGGATTGTTACTTAAGTTTTGTTACAGTCAACAATCCTCATAACTTTCTCAAAAAAAATTTTTCTCATTTGAAAATCAAGTGGATTGCTGTTTACTTTCTATACGTGTCAAGCATGGAGGATTTTTTTTTTGAATATTTTGAAATTATTTCGAGATTTGGCAAATTTCCAAGAATCCTTGAGTTGTTACATAAGTTGTGTAAGAGGAAAGTTCAAACTTCTAAACTGCCATTGCATCAATATCACGATCCTGCAACTCCATGAAAATCAAAAAATACGAGAAAAGGAATGAGAGAATTCAAAAAAAAGGAGAAGAATGGAGGTTGGAGCGCTGTTGATTTTATACTTACTGCAATCATTTTTATTTGAACTTACTTTAGCTCATGTCCTAAGGGTGAAAATTATGCCAAATAGCCCTCACCCTTTCCCATATATGCCATGATACTTTCCAAAATTCAGAGTAAAACTGAAGGTTTAGCAAACTTATGTAAATAGCCTATTTCCTCAAAGGTAAACATACATATTTTATGCAAATCGCTATATTCCTAATCTATCCTTCGCCCTTTCTTTCACTTCCATAACTCCAAAACAAGTTCATATAATTGATAATCATATCCAGAACTATTACGAAGGTCATGCTTGCATAATCCGTCAATTCATCGAAATAGAGTACATCAATAAACTAGAAATTCAAATTTTCTTCGCTGATCAGTGATGTATACGCGCACTTGCATATAAACACAGCGCACCCAAATCCTCGCATTTTTCTCGCTCGGCATTTTCACAACTAAAAGGATGACTGCTGCAGAAGATAATCAAAGTGTCATCTCAACCACAGTGACCAAAACGACATCAGCGCCAAATTCAGCTTATGCTGATTCCAATTATGATCGGCATGTGGTCTGTGGATGCGCTGGTGTTAATAGATTCTTTATTCTTATTCTAGCACTATTCTTCCTTTCTTTTTGTATGTCCAGGTAAGATTTTTTTGAATTTTGTTCTTTGTGATATAGTTTTATTAATGTTCTTCGTTGTTAAGTCTTCACATTATCTGGTCAAAGCTTTTACTTTGAGGATCGCTGCTAAATAGAGTGTGATAGAAGTCTTTTCCATTGCTCAAATAATCTATGAGAACTTCCCGAGGGCTGTGGGCAAACTTTCCTTGGGTCACTGGCATATTCCCGTAAAGCCCCCGGGAAGTTTCGCAAGTAAGTCGTCGGAAAGTTCGCAAGAAATGGGAACCTCCTGAAAGCTCATTTAGAGAACTTCGCGAGGGCCTAAGATGGGTTCCGTCTAGCTGTACAGAAGCGTTATAATAAATCTTGTTCTCTCCCTTCGAAGCCGCATCCTTAATCCATTTGCTACACACTTAGCTCAGACGTATTCATTACTCCTTGATAAAGCAATTAATTTTCTTTAAATTTAGATTTCTTCACTGATGATTACTTCGTTTTTGAATTAACAGTCCTTCAACAATTACTGTAGCATATATTACCTAAGAAAAAGCCCCCCCCCACGAAATTCAGTCGCATTGGTACCTGAGATTTTTGATTATACGACTGAGAAGAACAGTAACCATTTTTCTGATTTGCCATTTACTTCAGGGGATAAAATGTCCAGTAAAGTTGTTAAACATTATTTTGGATGGATAAAGTTCCATCAGCTGTGTGGCAGAAATCTCGTACCTATAGTCTATATATGACAGAACTCCTGCGGTGACTACAACATTTGCGCGAAAACAAATGCGATACTTGTAAATGTCATTGGCATGCTTGGACTTGCGCGTAAAAGTGAGCGTAGAGGGCATTGTTTAGATACACGCACTACCTCTTTATTTGAAATTGCAAACTTCATAATAATAGAGATGTACAGATACTGTAAGAAACTTATCAAATTTTTGATGATCGCACTGAACAATCGTATAATTCAAGTGTAGGCAGAGACAAAGAAGTTTTCATCTTTAAAATTAAAAAATAAATTAAAAAATAAAAGTCTATCATGTGACGTACATTAAAGAAATTCTTGTTTAGCCTTATTTGTTACAATGCCACTTTTGTTGCCATTATGGACAAGAAGACTTCGCCCCTATATAATGGCACGATATCGCCCGACATAGATTGGGCCAGTTCAGAACTGCCCATCGGACAACGGCGACTGTCTTATGGCGTGTTGGAGAAGAGTTTGACTTTTGCCGGTAAACATCCCCAAAATCTTCCTCTCAGTAGCTACAAGAGTGTGATTTTGTTTGTAGGTGGGTTCGTCGGTTCTATGGCGCTGACGTTCCCGATGAATTTGTTGCTATCAAGATTTGGAGCACATAAAGTCATGACAGTTGTAGGCGCCATAAGCACCATATTGTGTGCCATTGCACCAGTTGTCATGTGCTGGTCGTTCCCAGCATTTGTAATTCTACGGGTATGTCAGGTTAGTATTTCAGCTCACTTTAGTGTGCTGGCGCCGTTCTAGCGCCATGCTAGAACGTGCCGGAACGCAAGTCGATTACTACCGAGCGCGTCCACGTGGGTGCTGGCACGCACTGGCTCGATGCTGGAGCGGAGCTGGCACAGCGCCAGCGCTTGTGCAACTCAACTCCTTTACTGCCTTTCTTCCCTTTTAGGGTATAACAATCTCAAATACATTCCCAGTTGCTGGAGCAATTGTGAACGACTGGGCCAGTACTCATGAACGTGGAACGTTTGTAGCCGTACTTTCAGCTTGGACAGAACTCTCAGCCCTATTTACAATGCCAGTCAGTGGTGCTGTGGCCACTTCAGGTCAGCTTACCAAAGATATCCGAAAAATTTGGATCTCATAAAAAAATTTTCAGTGGGCTGGGATATCAACTTCTATATACATGCTGCAATTTTAGGAGGATTAACGATACTTTGGGCTCTATACTTTAGGTGAGCAATATCCATTTTTGCGAAAACTGCACGAATTATTTCTGCAAATAAAAGTGAACAAATCGCCAAACAACAAAAAAGCGTAGATGAGAAAATTTCGAAGAAAACAGTTCTCAAAAGCAGTTACTTCTTCTAGAAATTCGCCCTCTGGGCATCCATTTGTGGCTCGCAAAGAATATCAGAAAATTACGTTTGGCAAACCGCCAAAATCTGGAAAGCTAGTTGTAAGTCTATATAACCATTTTAAGTGATTGTCCCCCTCAATCCACATTCTACAGAACCCCGTCCGACGAATCTTCAGGTCACTAGTGATCTGGGCAGTATGGATCGCTGTCATAGGAAATTTTCTCGTTTCACAATTTACGATCTCTTATTCACCTCTATATCTTTCCTACACATTAGGGTTCCCAATTACTACTGCCGGGGTTCTCACTATTGCTCCCATGGGCGGTCTGGTAAGTTTTGTTTTGATCTGCCCGAACGAACTGGGGAAACGCTGTGCTTGCAGTTAGCAGTGAAGATGTTTACCGGACTTGCTTCGGATAAACTTACCTGCATACCTGAAGTGGCCAAAATTCGAATTTTCAACACTGTAGCCCTACTTGGTTCTGGAATGTTCTTCATTCTGCTTACTATGATATGTCCAACAGGAAACGCTGGCGATGTTATTTTGATCAGTAAGTTACATTGATAAATGGAATCCTTGAGATATAAATGAATATTATAGTAATCCCAGTGGCCTTGCTAGGATTCTCATCTGGAGGTTACTCCAAATGCGCTGTGCTCGTATCTCGGCAATATTCTCCGTTTGTGATGTCAATTGTACAGGTGGGTAAATTTACTATTAGAATAACAAATTTATAAGATTCGATGAATGTTGAAAGTAAGAAAACTTTCACGAAAAGTGCTAATACCTTATTTTCTAACAAAAGGCAGATATTTGCATCACTTACTCTTGAAAATAAAGGTCATATGTAAAGACGTGCTTTGAAGATGACTGTGATGATTTGCGCCTTGATAAGTGTCCAGAGGCGCGCACAGCAGCGGTGCGTTCTTAACGCCTCTTAGTCGCGGAAAGAAAACTTGGAGTATGGATACGCAGACAATCAAAACTGTGTAGCTATGGTTTCAAATTTATGTATTAAAAACAGTCAGTTATCTCAGAATGAATTGATTATTTTTTAAATTAGCTTCGATTACTGCAAACAAATCAAAAAAAGTTCTTTCTAAATTTTGCAGAATTTGTCCATTAAGCGCACACTAAAGTCTTCTCATTTGTCCCATTCTTCAGATAATCAAGATTGTGAATTTTAGCTCAAATTATTCTAGCCACCCCCTATCATGGTTTGCTGCTAATTTTGACCTTGCTCCTTTTGCCTCACCCTCAGTAGAGCAGAAAGCCCAAGAAAAGTTCTTGCAGTACATAATCAGTGATCTCTGATTTTATCGCTAATTTTATGCGCTTCCTGACAACATAGTATGCCAAGGGCATTTTCGGGATGTCAATCATAGTACTATGCGACCTATAAAAGTACGAGCGCACTGACCGTAGTACTAGAAAAGTTACTCGCTCTTTTTCAATTTTTGCAGATTTTTTCTGTTCCAGAATGAACTAGTACGTCAGGATTATGTAAATGAACGGACACAGTGTTAATCCGCACTCGTTGTAAAATATATTGATCGAATTTTTGCATGGTAGTATCTTGTGGGATAGTTGTAAGGGAATTTGTAAAGGCTATAGCTAAAAAAGAGTTTCTAAAAGCGCGCAGAATTGTCAGTGATTTATTTGATGAAGAACAAAAACCGAATTACTGACGACTGATGCTTGTTAATTTTGAAATTTGAAAAACATACTTGGGTTACGCATCTGCCTTTGCGCAGTCTCTATGTAGAGCTGTGTTTATCCCCGTGAGTAGACATTTGTCAGGACTTTGTTGGCAGCTCTGTTCCAACGGTTCCAGCGCCGTGCTAACTCCTGCTGGAATTTGCCGAGTGGGTCCCGGCACGGCGCTGGAGCGGCCCTGGAACAGCATTAGCACGTCCTGGACACGGAACTCTGAACAAAGCCTGAGATTCAACAGTCCAAGATTACAGCAAATTGCATCTGCATTCAAATCTCATGAATGACATAAACCTCACTTCCTCTCTCACTTTCTAGATTCTTTATTTTACAGATTGTCGCCTGTCTTTCACTGTTAGTGGGCTCATTCGTCGTACCGGCTATCACAAAGGATGACACATTCGATCAGTGGCGAACGGTGTTCCTTATCTACGCGCTCGTTCTTACGTTCTCAAACACGATCTTCATCGCATTTGCGAGGTTTGTCGTCGACGATTTGCTTAGTCGTTGTTCGACTCGAAAAACACTTAATCGCCACACGAATGATATGCAAATCGTTGATTTACATTTGTCACGCATCATCGCACAAAACACTCTTTTCCGGGAAGAGACTAATTTACGGGAAGTATTTATCTCTGAAAAGAAGTTTAGTGCCGAGTAATTGAAACTCGTACGAAACTTATAACTAACGTTGGTTATAAGTTGGACAATCAAAAATTTCTGGGACAAATTCTTGGGTAGGGGAACGAAGGCAGCCAGTTTGAGCCACCTTCCGTGGCCAATTGGTCCTTTTGCAGTGTTGTTGCATGTCGTTCCAGGACCACTAGTCCGCGGAAGCGGCCCAAACTGGCGGCTTTCGTTCCCCAACCCGAAATTTTTCAGTCGTCACCAGAATATGTAGCAGACTTTCAACACTGCAGCTCCTGTAGAGCAGAGATTTGTAAAAGTCTTGTTTTGCATATTTTGAACAACAATCTTTGTAATCCTATTTGACCTGTTTTGGACTTTATTTACAGGAACAAGTAGTCAACAACTGCCAAAGCAGATATTTTATTTCTTCATAATAGCATAATATTTTTTGGCAGGACCCGATACGTTACTGTTATCAATATTGGATCCAGAAGTTCTTTCCTTGGGGGGAGGGGAGCGCAAAAAATCTTCCAAGAAGCCCGAAATCTTTTAAACCTTTTCGCAGACTCATAACACCAATATTTGGCGCTTTTTTTGTAAAAATCATTCTCTCCAAAACTCATGAAATTACTTGGATTATCAATAAAACGACTTACTTGTATGATTATATCACCTATATGGACTCTTACTGAGGGAGGGGAGGGGGAATTTTTTGCGCATTCCGTCGATTACATATAAATAAAGACTTCATTGACAATGAATACAAAAATGCGTCGGGATTTCTGCAATTTTATTCCAGAAGCATTTACAAAAATTATTACTCACAGGATATCAAATTCTATTTTTAATAAAATTTCCGCAATACTTTGAAAACTCTTTCACTTTTCAGTGCTGAACCCGCTAAATGGACTATGCAACCGTTATCAGCCACCGTTGCTCCCGCGGAAGAGCCAAAGGAAGCAGCAAACGGTGTAAAGTCAGACAAAATCATTCCACCACCCCAACATAAGGATGAAATTGTTGTTGAACAAGCTTAAGCATTTTCTTTCTTTTCTGTTTTTCTCTTTCCAACTCGTTCGCTATTCAACGTTTGCAGCTTGTCTGCTAGTTAATTAGCGGACAATTGGACATTAACGGACAGAGTCCGTTCCTAACTTAGTGTTTTTTTATGTATCGAATAGTTGCCTGATTCAGGATACTTTTAGCATGCTCTGCAATTAGGCATTGCATTGATGACTTAATGATCAACACTGTATTGTATTTACTTATTTACGCCTACTTTCCGGGTCAAGTCCGGAAATGGGAAAATTTTTGTTATTGTTGTTTTCTTATGTCTTTCGAGGTGTTTTCATAAAAATATTGTAATATCTGAACAAATGAGACTTAAATTAGCATTCTATGCGGTTTAGCGATGAAATACGATTCTTGCTGGATCCAAAAAATATTTGGTTTCAAGCAAATTGAGAGCTCAACGAATGGATTTACGAATTATGCTCTGAAGACTGGAAGCAGTATCTAAGCCAACCTTATTCCCAAAAATGAAAGCCAACGAAACATTTCTCAGTATGGCATACCGCCAAGGAAGTTAATTTCGAGCTCTCGCCCACTACCTTAATCTTCTTTAGAGGACAAACAGCACTGTTGAGTACTGTACCTGGGCAAGAGTCAGATTTCTCGTACATATGAGGCAGCAACGTTCAAAAAATTGTCATTCCGAATTTCCAATGTGTTGGAATAACTTATGCGCCCTACTCGCTCCTTTTTTGCTGTCAAATAAGTCGCATATTTGACCGCTTGAGGAGTCTAGCACAAATATAGCACTATACTTATCGAATAGTTTAGTTCTTCAAAATCACCGATTGTGTTGAGTCGACACTTAGCAAAAGCCAGTCTTTCAAGGAATTTGATTTAGCTTATAGTCATTGCCTACCCAGTGGTCAAGACAACATTTTAGCGGCAAAAGAACAGCGAAAAACCTCGCTTGCGCACATGAGCCGCGCTATTTCGGCGCCGAGCTTATCCGGAGGTGCTTTTCAAGTGCTTTGCAACCGCATATAGCTCACTCGCTGTCCCCAACTCGAATTAGCTAAGAGAGAGAGCCGGCCGAGCAAGTGAGGTCGACGAGCAAGGAGTGCGCGTGATATGTGTTGGTGCTGATAAGCCGGTCCAAAGTGAAGCGCTGATTCGTGAGGTCGCGTGTTTGCCGTGTCCCGGCACTCCACATTCCTCAAGCGACGACGACGAAGCAGCGCTCTCCCTCGTTCCAGCTCTACGAGCAGCAGCTCCTTATTTGCTGCTGTTGCACCACTGATCGCGATCACACTGCCGAACAAGTGTTCATTTACTTGTTCGACAATTAGCTGAGTTCACCCCCCCCCCCCCCTCCCCCCGGGAACGACGCAGTCGCAATAGTGAAGACGGGGGAAAGACAAGGGGGGAGGGGAAGAAGCAAGGTGTTCCAACGGATGATATGTGCCTTCACAGTGATGATTGCACAGCCGCAGTAAGAATAGCCAGAGGTGCAAAACATGAAAAAGTGTGCTCTGCCAGTTTTTACGCGCATGTTTTGTCAACACCGCAACTATACCATTACTGACGATGAGGCCACAACACTATGCAGGGGCCATCAGCGACGATTGCTGGCCTACAACTACTTATTTTAAAAAACTAGAGCGTAAAAAAAGAGGAAGGTATAACAGAGAGTATAGAAAAGGAAGTATGATGAAGAACTGGCTATTTATCTAATTGCACAAATGGAAAAATCTGATTTCAAGACAATTCTTTTTGGATCAGGTTCATCGGAGATCTAAAATTGTTTTGTAGATGATTCAAAGTCTTTCTGCCAAATTTGGAATATAAAAACTACTTTTGGTCACTGCGATCACAATGTACGTACAAAAATTCGAAAAATCCGGCTTGGACTTAGCCGAACAAAAAATCTTCGCGTAAACTTTCCGCAGAAGGATGTGAGTCAATCGGCGGTAATGTTTACCTTAGGGTAGCGTAACGTCTTTCAGAGAGGGAGTTGACTCACATACGCCTAGCTTCTATACGTTATCCATAGCGTAAACAACATTCAAAAACTGAATGCGAATATTTTCAAACTAGTGAAAGACGTTATGTAATTCAAACACGACGATTACGAAAAACCACGGCAGTTTGTGCGAAGCAGTTAATGCCGAATTGTCAACTAATCAGCGATCTATTACGTTATAATGTAGCCAACTAACACTACTTTCGCATTGCTAGTGGGTCACCGCGTTGCGAAAAGAATACAGTTAATTTTTATTGGAGTTTTCCGCAGATTTTTGCTTACAGTAAACTACATAAAGTGCTATCAAGTTATATGCAATGAGATATCCTTAACAAGTTCGAGTTTGTTCCTCCCTATTTCAAAAGAGTGAGTAAACCTGGACGAGATAAATGACAAGTATAAACGTGCTAAGTACACGATTAAGCTTGTTTAGACAATGTGTGCAATGCGGTCCCGCGTCTTCTAGCCATAGAATGAATAACACAATAAATCAGAAAAATGAACGATGGTATTTTGAAGCTTTCTTAGACCCGAGAAGAAAGACCATCAATGTACAAACGCTGATTTGCACATCATTGTTCCTCAAGTAGAAAGTATTAGGTCATTTCAAAAGTTCGTTTGCCAGTTTTTTAAAATATCAGAGCTTCCTTCCTTCTGGGTGGAATTTCCTGTTTTAATTCTTGTTTAAAAGAAGAAACCTTTCTCTTTACAATAGTATCTTTGCCATGAAATGGCGTGAGAAAGTTCGAGAGTTAGAAGCAATTGAATAAATTTACTCAAGATTGGCATTTTTTGAGCTGGATCACGAAAAATTCCGAAAGTGTTATTATTTGATAGAGAAAATTATGCTCTTTACTGTAGTGCCTTTTCCACGAATTAAAACGAAAAAGATCGAAAGTTACAAGCAAATAAAGAGAATTACTTCAGTTTTGCAATTTTTGAGCATGCCCAAAAAAGCCCAAAAACGTCACAAAAAAGGCGGGAAAGCCAAGAACAGGGGTTTTGTGACCTTCCCTTTCTAGCTAAGGGATTTTTGTGCTAAAGAAGAGCAATTTTGATTTTCATGGAAACGTATAGCAAATTTCAAAAAAATCATTACTTTTCATAAGAACAGTCGTTCAACAAGGAGTTTGCTTAGCTAGAAAGACGAGAACATAAAACTAATGTTTGCATTGGTTTCGGTATTTTTTGTAACGTTCTAAGGTTTTTGGTGGACTTTTTTAGACTTACCAAAATCTGAGTGCCCTTCTTTTTGCATTTTTAACTCTGCGACTTGTGCTTGGTAGCGAATTTGAGTTACAGTTAGAAACTACATGATCTCTTTATTTTAGAAAAAATTACCCCAGGCAAATCTAGGCAGATAGCAGAGAGTTATGATTTTTTAGAGAACAATACGAACGAACTTTTGAAATGACCTAATATTTTTCACTTGCAACTTGATATGTGAGTCTACAGACTATATGAGGCAACCGACGTCTACCTTACCAATAACTTCTCGGTGAAACCTTTTCCACTGTAACAATTTGTAGAAATCTGTACTACTAAGTAATAAATACCCAGTCAAATCTGAATAGACAAGGAAACAAGGAAAAATCGATGGAAATAAGCAGGTTCCAATTTTGAATTTTGTCAAGTAGCGCGCACGATGTGCAATAAGCATACAAAGTTACAAATGAATTGACGATACACGGAAAAATCTTAAAAAATTTATTGGATGTTACCAGATTTCAAAGTATAGAAAATGGAGGCTTGAAAACTAATTTCGTGTACAGTAAACGATGTAGCATGGTATGCTGCTCCTCGTTACCTATGATTGTTGTAGCTGTTAAGTTAATATGTAGTGTAAAAAAAACTTCAAAAATATTGCCTACAAATGTTTAGAAGGCAGCTTATTCTCGTTATATATGATTGTTGTATTTCATTATTTATACTAGATATTTTACTGCAAATAATGAAGGTGGAAAACTAGTCAGAAAGACTATGTCACGATATCAAAATTCCTACCCTACTTATTAACAGCTTTAGCGACCTAAATTTTACGATAATTTGAATTTCTCTTCAATAGCCTGTATCGTCGCCATATACCACAATGCGTTAGCTTGGGGCATTAAGCGCATGACTTTTTTCCAGTAAAGTATCAATCCACATGGACCTATTGAATCTGGAGGAAGATGAAAAGCAATTCCGCGTGATAGATGATGATCAATTCATCTTTTGTCTTTCTTGATACACCTCCTCGAATGTTTCCGCTCAGACTACAAAATTACCTCTCTCTACCCAAAAACTAAGCAGCTTCTCAGGCCAGTTTCACCCTACAAGATTTCGGAACTTGAACGGCTCGCTTTCTTCTTGTGCCGGCCAAAATTCGCGCTAATCCAGAACAATCAGATGTTTGTGCGAGTGTTGACCGGCGGCTATTTTCAGTTTTCTCAGAGTACTTGAATAGAACGAACCGCACAAACAATGCTCCACTCGAGAGCACATGCAAACATCCCGAAGATCGCGCGTTCGAAAAGCATGAGAACAGGGGGCGGAGCTTCTAAAGGTCATTAGCCAATCATGGCTAAGGAGTAATTAAACTTACTGTATATGGGAGAGATTTACGGTAATACGCTTCAGAGTGGTCGAATTCTGAATCCAAAGCCACCATTCGATTCGGTTCGGCGCGAAGAATCTTCTGATGTATTGGAAGTGAGGGTACGATGTCTTCGATATTTCGTTTCCAGTTTTCTCAAATTCTTCTGCGAAGGTCCCTTCGCAAATATGTGAATCAGCGCCTATCCAACATAGAAGACTTTACCAAGCACTATTCGATAACACTGTTCTTGTAGATTATTGTGCGCTAGAAAAATAGGTTCAGACTTCTTTCCAAAGGAGATAGAAGCGCTGGTGAATTCTGGAAAAATCACGCGTTTTTAAATTCTACTCGCCATAATTTCCTTCGGAGCGATTATATTTTGAATCCGAAAACAGTGCTGTGCTCAGCTCATCAAGGCGAATCTTTTGATGTACAGCATGTCCTGGACATTTCGACTTCAGTATTCTTGAATCTTTCTGCGGACGTCTTTTCGCGAAGGTGTAAAGCGGCGAGCATTGGCCCAAGTATACTCCGGCAAGGACCCTTCGATAGTACTTTTTCTGTAGATTATGATGCGCTAAATAGTAGGTGCAGATTTCTTTTCAAAGGGAATGGAAGCTGGTGAATTGTGGAAAAATCTTATCGTCCCAAAATCTACTCGCCATAGTCCTAGAATACAAAGCTATCTTGCTAAGCAGATATGAGTTTCGAAATCATCAGGTCGGATAACCTCTATGAGCAAGTATTCGATATGTTCGGGTTATTTCATTTTTTCTTACGCTCTGGAAGCTCGTCGATGGATTGGTCGAAATGTTGGCGTTCTTGAATCGTAGGGAAACTTCGCTTATAGAGGTTTTCGAACATGCTCTTTACGAAAATCGTGGTCTTTGGGGTATAAAGGGTCTTTTTGCAAAGATATGGTGAGGTAACTGCAACTGAGTCACGAAAATTCGTAAATTCGCCTGCACTTCCCGCATATCTTTCAGAAAGCTTGCCTGCTTGCTTTTCTAAGTCAAAGTTAAGAATTGTACTATCGAATGGTGCAGGCTCCAGTTTGTAAAATTCGCCGATTTACGAGCCTACGAAAACACGTCCTCATGAATTTTGCCCAAAATGTAAAGATCGCAAATCTCGTCGAAATTTCACGGCGAGCGCTTGTACAACACGCTGATCAAATATTTTCACATTCTTAATAGATCTTATTGTGTTAGATTCGGTAGTTCGAGCTCTAGCTACAAAATAGCTTTGATATTTGAGCAGCTGAAGCACACGCAAGCACCATTTGCGATCTTTACTCGAGTCTGTTTTTCAAAAAATGTGAGTAGAGTTATAAATAGGTAAGACTGGAATGCTTATCTCGAATCAACGCTAAGAATCTATTAGAGCCACTTCAGCGGAAGTTTTTCCACTTCGGACCAGCGTTCTTTGTGAGAGCTTGATCGTAACTATCATTGTGCAACTTTTTCCTACGACTCGTCTTCAGCCCCACCCCCTCTCTCAACGAACTCCACCCGCATCTTAAACGGCTAGCCAAGCCTACCCTCAAAAGAGGCGGACGCACCATCGGCGCCGACTGCTCGACTTGAACAGACCGCACACAAACCCTCTTGCACCGGGGCACCATCAACGGGCCTCTTCGCCTCTCTCCGCTCTTACTCCTCCCACCCCATACCTATAAGTCTTTACGCACACCATAGCCCTTCGATTCCAAGCCATCTACCGGCAGCTTCGACAGCTCTAAGCCATCAGTTATGCATCGACAACTGCTTATAGCAGCATTATTCTTAAGTAAGTTTGTAGTATCTTATCCAGTCAATATAATCAATTCAACTTGTGCGTATTGATTATCTGAGCACCCTTTACTCTTCTGAATTCTTCCGAACAGATTTTGTTCATTTGCTTCATCACTGATTTGGTTAAGAGTTTAACTTTCGCATAACAATCTCCTTTAGGTATTGAGCGCCTGAGAATCATCATAACTCATCATCCCAAATTATCCCTAGAAAGTGTGTTTTCAAACAATAAAAGAACAAGATTACCCGGTAAAACCAGGTGTTCAAATCAGCCCCGTTTCATTTACAACTTGGAAGATTACAATTAATCAAAGTAAAGTATTTTCATATGAAACGCATCTAGCTGAAAAGGAAAAGAGTGAAAAAGCTTTGGAGTCTCCATTATTTGACCTTCCCTTGTCTTCCTTTTCAATAATTTTGTCAAATAGCCGATTTTAAAATCATTACCTCACATGCTCATTCAATTTGCTGGATTGTCATAAGTTCGAATTTCATGTATGGGCGGGCATACAACGAGATATACTTCTTCAACAAAATTTTCCCTTCATGCTTTGCAAAACTTTTTTCAAAACGTTGTGTTTGACTGTTACTAAAGCTTTGTCTTCACAGCAGGTAAAAGCAAATTATTTGTGAAATACGTTTTTCGTTCACAAATTAATTGCGGAGTTCGATCTACAAGGAAAGACACTTAGTCGAAGTGGAGATGCCATATGAGATGTACACTGTTTTATAGAGCATGAAACGCTGATTCCAAATCTGCTTTCGACATCTGCAAAGCGCTTTTGGGAGGAGAGTTAAGGGAATTTTTTAAGGCAAAATTCGAAGGTCCGGCTGAGGTAAAAACAGTTGTTAGGTCTTCTCGGCACTTGAGGAAAGTAATGAGCAGCATAAGTATATTAGACTGAAGGTAATAGCTGCTTAAAACGCCATGGCGGTAATTAATCCCCATCTGAGCTGACAGACTACTCTTCTGAATGATTTTATTGCAGCCGCGCCTCCAAGTTTTTGTTTGAAATTTACCATAACCCTTCTCCCAAAGTTTTGCAGGTATGCAAAGCAGATCTGAGCATTCTATGCTTCAAAGAGAGTGTACAATACGTATGGAAATGCCAATTTGAGGAAGTATCCTTTCTTACTGGGCTATAAACATCGCACCAGTGTAAAAATAAGTAACCCCAGAAGATCCTAGGATACTGTCAAACTTAGTTTTCGACTTAAATCTGCAATTAAAGCATGAATTTATATGGGTTTTGCACAACGCTAGGGGTGAAATGAATTATTTGATTCTAAATACAATGTCAGATGACCGTGTTAAATTACAAACCATCATTCTGTGATACTCATGCACAAAAAAAAATCCCCAACTTACTTCATTTTGTGTGAACGACTCATGCTCATTCTGCATTTCAGTCACTCCTGGCCTTTGTCAAACACCAGTGATCGGCGGTACTTGTCGACTTGGAACTTCTGATGTACAAATTGGTGGTAAACAAACACAATTCTTCCTCAAGTGTGAAGCCACTTCAGAGTACGTTTTGCTCAATTATTGTTTTTTGGTAGATTTAAAATATAAAATATAAAATTCTATTTTTCAGCAGCGCAGCCGGTGAAGGCGTCTGGGTGGTGAAGTCTCGAGCAGCAGCAGCCGCTGCACCCGCGGGCAGCAGTGGCTCTTCGGCTGCCGGTGCTGCCGTTCCAGTGGAGAATACTCAACCACAGCAGCATCCAAAACTCATGCGCAAACATAATGCGCCGAATATTTGCGGTCAGTTCAATACCTCCACCTCATCCACTGTTCTGCTCAACTGCCTTTGATTTGTTTGTTCTTTGGCTGTGTTACTGGATTATTGGACAGTTTCAAGGGGTTAGGCGCGGCTCAGCTGGCTGAGGGGGCTCCCTAATCAGGGCAATGCGGAGCCCCGGCACAGCGCGACGCATTGCGCTCAATGTTGTGACAGTAGCTGCTTCTTATCCGCTACAGTCAGTGATAATCGAAGTTCAAACACACAGTGGCCCCCGTTGTGGACGTGCGCGCAAACAGCGCAGACCGCCGCGCCTGGTCGCGCGCCATTTGACCGCGAGCCGCAACCGAGCAATTAGCTGCGCACCCGGAAGAACAATGTCGACTCGAGCCGAGTCGAGTGTGCGCAAGCAAGCAAATTACGCGTACCGGGACATTACGCACTAGCACTGTACAAAACGCATGTAATTTAAGGGGACGGGGGTGGGGAGGAACTCGAGAGCGGATCATCTTTTTTCATGCGCAAATAAAAGATCCCTACTCTTCTGTCCCATTAACTACACCGATATCGCGCAGTTCTAAGTAAATTTTATGATAGTGGATTTTTTTGGATCTTTGAATGATATGGGTTTTTATACCTCAGTATCAGTTTTACGCAAATCATTTAAAATCAATGGTAAGCAGAGTTGTGCAAAAGTTCGTCGTTTGCGATGGGTATGGCAAAGTAATTTCTGATTCCAGCTTTCGATTACTATAAAAGCGCGCCACGACCTATACACCCTTACAAATTCTTCTTTGCAAATGAAGACGATCTTTTTGATCAAGGTTAAAGCCCCTCCTCCCCCCCCCCCCCTCTTAAAAACATGCATTTTTTTCTGCTTGAGTACATGTTGTAAACAATCGTTTCCATTCATAAGAAAAACGCAAGAAAACAGAAGTGGTTTTTCAAAAGGTTCTCATTACATGCTCAGGGTCGAGCTTTTTTTCGGTTTTCTTTGATTGCTTGCTGTGGAATGTAAGCTCGTTATAGGACTCAAGAACTACTTCTTTTAACAAAGGTTTTAGAAAAAAACTGAGAAGCTTTGACGAAAACCTGGGTTCAGATAGAGTTCCTTTTCGATTGATAGAACTTTTTTGAAGAGAACAAGAGCTATAACAAACTGCTACCCCAGACAAAATTCTCACCATCTTTTACCGTAGGCTTTCAAAATCAATAATTTGATTAGTCATCTCAAATGGTTTAAATTGAATTAAGCAAATTACAAAACGTAAAAAACAGCGACAAAATGGTCACCTTGGTCATCTTTTATATTGAAAATTTTTTTGAAGCAGACGTGATGCGCTTAGACATAATCCTTTCGAATATTGAAATACTTGAGAAAAAGTCACCTTGAGAAATAGTTTCCGAATTATTTTGGAAGAAAAGCTAATGAGCTTGAAAAAGAGACTAATTCCTAAGTTATTCTTGAAGAAAAGATTTGAAGATTGAAGATTATGCAAAAACACTGTGGTTTCCTTGATTAAGACCATCAAAATTTTGTTTGAATCTTCTGTCTTCTAAATATTTCCGTGCTTTAACTTGCTTAGGTTGATTTCTGTATCAGCTCTCATCCAACACAACTGACCCTATTACTACCAAATTTTTCATTTTATCAACCACAAAATAATGTATTACCTAATTTCCGTTTTTTTTCTTCCATTAACCAAACTTATCGCAGTTTTCCTTAGTTGGAATTTCAAACTTTGGTCGAATTTTCATGCACAATGTTTACTCAAGCGTTTGCTCTTTTGACCGTCCACTACAATGGAACAGAGAGGTAGTCTTAGTTTTGTTTGTTTAGCGCTAGTTTACAGCACTGAAAAACTTCTTCGCTCTAACTGAAGGATCTAGGATTATCTTACCCACTTCTTCACTGAGATCGAGAACAAAAACCCAGAAACCAAAAAACCTGTCCTGTATCTGAACGCCCATGTCTTCTATTTTTTCCGATTTCCTTGCTAAAAACCGGGTCGCTGGCCGCTATTCGCTAGTGCAAATAACCAGTTCTTCCATGGAGTATGTCATCGGCATATGGATAGCCATGGGAACTGCTGCATCCAGCGAGTAGCCGTGGCGAAAGCCCAGCTACGGCCACGATCGTGACCAAACTGTTCACTTTGAGCAAACATTCGCACCCACAAGACCACTAGCCGAGTTGCGCTTTTGGACCCGCTGCGCGCTCACCGCGGTCCCCGTTACTTCGCGCAAAGCTCAGCGTCAGTGAGGGAATTACGAGTGCTTAATTGGGCTCGCAAAGTCTAGAAAAAAAATCGAGTTCTCAGTCATTTGACGGTAAACAGACGTTTGTCATCGTATCATTCACGAGTCATTTGTTAGTTAATATGTGAATCTGCACACTATGCGCGGCAACCGACGACACCTTTTTGATAACTCCTCAGTAAAACCTTTTCTATTGTAACAAACTGTAGAATCTGTAGTACTGAAAGAGCTGTAGAAATGCATAAGTGAGCTTAGCCAATCAAATCAAAAGAGACAACAAAACAAGAAAAAATCACTGGAAATGAGCAAGTTTAAATCTGACAACTCGTCAAGTATCGCGCATGGTGTGCAAATGCATAATATACAAACTCGACGATATTAGGCGTAATAAAACTATACGAGTGACATGGACTGCCACTACATTGATCAAGGTGCTGTTTAACACAGAGTAGCCATAATGTGCGCATAATGTGTGCAATTACACAAAGAATTCCTGTTGAAAAATTGAGGCCTTTTTTGGATGTTCATGTGATGTAACTTTTCTGGTTCGACTTTTCATGACAGCTTTATCTCATTTCTAAAACAACCAGCGATTTAGGCTTACTCTAGGCAACTCATTTGTGCAACTACACAAATTACTTCCTTTTTTTCGCTTTCGTTCCTATTTAAAAACTAGGATCTTCGAGGTTGCCATACTGCCTAACAAGCTTTTGAATTTGTGCATCCTTTGGATCAATCGATAAATCGTCAAAGATAAGGTTCAAAAAGTATTATCTCAGAACAAAGCAAAGCGTTCCCAACTATCCTAGTCTCAAAATGGACTGTGTGTATACAAACGGGGCTACAACTCAAAAAACACTATTAGCATTGGAGCATATTTATCTCCAACGAACAAGCACAACTTCAACAATTGCTTTACCATGATTGGCTCTCATCAAAACATCCTTAGCTTAGCTTTTCGTTTTTTCAGAGCAGGACAATGACGCCCGTGAAGCCGATTCGTGTGCTGTTTCGGCCACTTGTTTACAAGCAAGTCAAGATATCCCATCCAGCTATCTACAGTGTGATCAAACGTAAGAATTTGGTTAGAGTCAAGAAGTGAGAGTACAGCGGTTTCCTATGTTTAGAACTCTCCGGTGGGTTCGCAAATCGTGCCAAGACGGTTTCATCTTCAATTTCGAGCAACAAACATGTATTGTACCAAAAAGGATGAGTTCACTTTCACGTAAGTGGTCAAGCATGCAAAATTGTCATTTCTTCTCTTAGAAAAGGTCTTTTGCTAATTTAGCACCAGAACTTGAAGTATTGAACGTTATCTTACATAGGACCGTTTTGCATAACTGTAACATTAGCGAAAGAGAAGCTGAGGCTCAAACACAGCAGCTTCGTGTCTTGTTTCACTAATAAGAAGCTTTTGAGATTGACTTACTTTTTGATTCAACTGGATTGGCGGCTGGAAGGCGCGTCTTCGTGACCTAGTTGAGGCTAGAGAATGATCAGAGAGCGCGCGCGAGAGAGAGGCGCGGATTGCGTCGTGGGCGTGAGCGGCCTTTTCCAGCCGCCAATTCAGTCAAATGAAGGTTATATCTAACATAAGATTAGAATATAGTATTCTCTGCGTTGCCGAAATTATTTTCGCATAAGCAGTGCAATGCATGCTCTATAGCCAATTTACGCGCCAATCACAAGCAAAACGCCAGCATTCATGAGCATGGCATTTGTTTCCGCGCAGATATGGTCGACAATGCAGAAATGTATACACCATCAATTCCATTAAACTGGAAGAAAATTGTTTATCAAATCCAATCTCTGTTAATAATTAATAATTACTGTAGATAGCGTTACAGCATGAAAAAATTTTGAGAAAAAAATCAATATATCGATTAGCTCGCTTCTAAAATTGGTCTGATCCAAACGATTTATAAGCAATCACCGGTTCTATTTCATTTCTGAAATGTAACTCCCTCATAACTCTGAATGAAGCCAAAAATCAATATATCGATTAGTTCTGGTGTAAATAGCATCCTAGACGCTTCATGTTTGTTACAAAGTTTTTCCTTCCCCTGAAAATTTTTACTTTTACATAGCTTTTACCCTCCTGAATGCATTCATCCCCTGAATTCTAATCCTTAACACCGTTCCTCCCTCTAACCAGCTTGCAGACCATCGCCCGTTATCCTGCCCGGACGGCTCTGGGGCACTCGGGACTTGCCCTTGCGTTTTTGGCACGTTCTGCACGTCTCAAAACCTTTGCTGTCCGATTACCTCGCTTATGCCCAAACCTCGACCTCATGTCGCTCGCTTTGTGAGCTACAAAAAACATCGCCGTCAATCGCCGCGATCGGAACATCGCGATCGTCGTACGGATCGCCGACGAAGCAACCATAAAGCGACCACGTTCGCCACTTCATCGTTGATTTCAAGTGAGTTTTGCTTGTCTTATTTGCTGTTGAGCACGCTTTCGCTAGCTATGGAGCGCTGCTGTAGTTACGGGAAGCGTTTGCGCGCGAGCGGCTAATGAGTGTTTGATTAGTGATCGCTGCTGTGCTGTGTCCGCGTTCACGTCCACGTTGTGTCACACGATTCACGAAATGTTCGCAAAAACGCGAAAAGCGCGTGAGAGTGCTCATCAGCTCTGACTATGCTGCTCTGACTCAGAAAATCTTTTGTTTTTCAGTGACAAGCGCAGCTACTGACGGGGGCGCATGTACGGCGATGAGTGCTTCGTGTGTAGTCTCAGACGACTGTCCACCATGGTTCATGTGCAAAAATGGCTGCTGCCAGTTGGATGTCTGTCCTGGAGGAGCAAAAGTATTCTTTACATGCACGAGTCGCTACCAATGCCGAGCGGGAGAGAAATGCGTGTTTGGCGGATGTTGTCCGCAAGTGCAGAAGACGTCATTTTCCAAAGAACCGCGAAAAGCTGTCGAGTTGACTACAGTATCTGCTGATCTAGTAGTCAAAGGCAACGACGACCCATATAGCAATTTTGAGACCCTATTAAAGCCTCAACCAGTGCTCGACCCCTATGGTGCCTTCCCCGATTCCGGCACCCTTCCCCGATTAGAAAAAGCAAAATCGAAAGCAACACAGATGCCATCCGCCACCCCCATAGACGAATGTGAAGTTGACGATCGAGTAGAAGAGTGCAGCCTCGACAATCCATGCCCAGAAACAAGCGAATGCCTCAACGGTCGTTGCTGTAAAATGAAAGTCAAACGGTGCAAAAACGGAGTTTTTGCGCTAACTATTCCTCGGCTCTGCAAAACTTCCGATGACTGTCCCATTTCGTCGATATGTGAGAAGAACGTGTGCTGTCCAATCGTTGATAATTTGAAACTGGATGAGGGAGACGAATCAGACAGAGAAGAAGCCAACTTAATCGAAACTGAAGCCGTCACACTGCAATTCAAGTCCTCAACAGCAGCTCCGGGCCAGAAAATACGTTCTGAAGGAGGGAACAGGAAGATAAGCACAGGACTCGCGAATCGAAAGGTAATAGTTTTTTTTCACATCTAGGATAAAAAAGAGAAGTGGAAATCAGAGAAGAGAAAGAGATAAGGAAAAGGCTAAAGCACTAACGGTCTCAGAATCTCTCCTGGGAAGAGGGGCGATAAGGTTACTCACTTGACCACGTCCCTTGAAGGAATTTTTGGAAATCCTTAAATTTTGTGGAAGCCTACGCGCACAAAATAAGTTTCCTATAGCTCAATCAACTTTTGGAAACTAGAAGGATAGTTTTTATAGCTGATTTCAAATTTCAGAAAATTTTGTAAAAATTCTGGGCTTTTCATAGGTAAAAAGAACTTGTTTGCAGTTTATATAGCTACCATAGATCATTCTGGAAAATTTCCCAACTTATCATAGCCTTAGGATAGCGTAATAAACAATTTGGCAATTGGCATATGCATTAGGAAATCCCCTACAGTGGTCATTGTGCTAGATCATCTACTTCATGCTTTTTGATATATGTGATGTGGTTAAAACAGGAAAGTTGAGATTTTTCCGATTAAGTCTGTTCGAGGCTGAAATTTTTTCCCAAAATGATTCTTTTACTTCCTAAAAGCGGATTATGATGGAAGCAAAGTATTAGAAACCTTTCACGCTTGCAATAAAATTTTTGCAACGTCTGCGTACCTCCCCCCCTCGCCCCGCCCACTTCGTCTGCGTCCATTCCTTTCAAATATTTTTTGCATAGATCAATCTTTCAAGGAAAATATGTAAAAATTATAAAATGGTCAAAATATTGAAAGGGTTTGTTGCGTTGTGAGTTATGGGAATTTCGGCTTGAGAAATAATCGTGAGGGGAGAAATGAAAATTCAAATATTAATATTATAATATTATATTTGATTATCATTATTTTAAAATCTTACAGGAGAAAGATTTTAAAATAATGATAATCAAATCTCCAATCTTTTGAATGAAAGATATTTTCAAATTTCAAACTTCAAAATTTTCAGCCCACCTGCCTCGCAAGTCATAGCTGCTCTCCCTATCATGGCATGGGCTGCCCTGCTGGTTATACCTGCACTCTTGATGGCCGCTGTTGTCAGATTAGTACTACTTGTCCGGATGGTTCAGCGCCTGAATGGTCATGCAGTGATACAATGCCATGTCCAACTTCACATTTGTGCTTCATTACGGAAGAAAACCACAGCATTTGCTGCTTGCGAGGTAAGAAAGGTTGCTCCCTAGGCAGATTCCGAAGTTGTTTGTGTGCCGGCGTTGTGCCAGCGCCGCTCCAATGCCGATTTCGTGCTGGAGCCGTGCTAGATCCACGCCGACGCTCCCCCATCAATCGATGGACGTTCCACGCTACTAGTACGGCGCTGGAACGGCCCTGACACAGCGATGGAACGGTGCTGGAGCGGAATTCGCACGATGTTGGCACGTGCAACTCTGAACCCAGCTTGAGCACAACTTTTCAAGCAACAAACTCGAGTTTTGGTTCAGATCAACCAGCGTCGCTACAGTCAGCATGCCCACCCGGCAGTTACGAGGTATATCCTCGATTCGGTGATCACTGTCGTTACAGTCTACAGTGTCCCTCACCGTACTTCTGCAATCACTTGGGAAGATGCTGCCAACCTTATCTGTAAAGGTGACATTGGCTAATAAACTGATTATTCAAAGATTTGATTTCCCTTTGTTTTCAGAAGTGCCTCTACCTCGGCTACGAAAGACGTCGATGAATCTTTTTTGTTATTATTTTGCTTTTCTTGCCCTTTTCCCTTTGCATGAATGAAAAATAAACTATTTTCAAACCTAACAGCATGCTTGACATTCATTTTTTTTACATTCTTATCAAATTTGAAGTGGAACTGCGGTACACTAGGATAGAATGAAAGCATGCCAGAGGTAGAAATCACAAATTTCAGGGCAACAAGCTAGCGGACTTGTATGCACCTACTCTTCGTGCTCGAATACAAACCCGTGCTCCACGGGTACCTGTAACAATGGCTATTGCTGCAGTTCCGGTTCTGTTCCATCATATGCAGCTGTAGCAAGTAAGTATAAACTTAATAATAGAAGCAGCCTTAACCCAGCATGCTTCCAGCCAGAAAACGTAGGCCTAGATCAGCACAAACTAACAGCACCACTAATGAGCTTAAAGAAAATGACTGGCCAATCGGACCGCCAGGATACGGTTTTCCACATCATCTTGCCGATTTGGATGCCGTACTGGTGAAAGCGGCCGGCGATGGCAGTGCGTTGCACTCTAACTCTTTTGGTTCCACTTGCCACGCCCCTAATTGCACTTTGCACCAACTTTAGGCACATGTGCGGGTGGCTTTAACAGTTCACTACCATGTTCGGACAGTGGCGAGTGCCCACCCGGACTGCACTGTGACTCGAAATTGCACCAATGTTGTCCGCTTATCCTACCGCTAATCGATGCCAACACTGCACCTCAATCCGTGCAATCATGGAAGGAAAACCTTGAGAGAAAGACGTCTCCTCGTACAAAATTCTCTTCACGGTCTCGTGCTTGTCGCCACAGTTCACCCATATGTAGTACGTCTTCACTCTCACTTACGCTCAGACAACGTCCAGGGCTGCCCGTGTGCACTTGCTGCGCCAACGCCGTTCTGGCGTCGTGCCACTGTGGTGCCAGCGCGGTGCCAATGTCGCGCTGGCGCCTTAGTGGAACTCACGTAATATACCGTGATATGAAAAGTAGGCACACCCAGCGCGTCCCGCATCAAGCAATGAAAGTTCCGCGATGACACGACGCTCTAACACGACGCTAGCACGGCCTAGCACGTGCAACCCTGAACGTACCTTCACTAATGCATGCCTCAGTTAACCCAACCTAATCGATTTTAGTTGTGAATGGTTGCGTTTTGTTACAGTACCTTCACAACAGTCATCATGTGTTGGATGCGCTCCATCTGTACAGATTGCTACTGCCCCAGTACAGTATGCTCCTCAGTGTAGGTTCAATTTTTGGTTCATTCGCCTATGTTTAACTTGGTTTATTTTATTTGTTGTTAACACTGTTTTATCTCCGCACTTGTATTCATACAGCACTTTTTGAGTTACTTGCAACAACCATTTATCAACGAGGAAAGGAAAATAACTTGCTCGGTACTTTAGCAGTATTTTCAACCCAAAGTTCTCACAACTGCTTCATATCAATGACGCAAGAGTTCTTGTTTGCAAATGCCCTATACGACTGCTTTTCCTCTATCGTGTTTGTCGGTGCTCCAAATATCTCGTTAAGTGAGATAAGAGATTTTTTCGATGAAAAATATGGAGCAAACCAAGCCTGAATGCTGATTCAAAGCTCTGCCAGAAGCGTAGCAATCTTGTTGCGGTCGCTTTGCCCAAGTCAATCCCCACTATATTTCTGACCAGAACTCCAGCAAGAGAGACCTATAGAATGGCTATTTAGGATAGAAAGCACAGTCTGTCATGTAAAAACTGCGCTGTTCTTATTTCACTTTCAAAAACGGTAAAGCTACTTGTGAGAAACTTCAATTTTATCTATGTCACGGTCGTTGGACTGCTAAATTTGTATATTCTGGTCCTTTACGTTCTACTGGGTGGGTGGAAGACTTGCTAGTTCTCTCAGAAGGTGGAAAACTCGCAAGCGTTTTTCTAAACAGTTTCTTAAAAACTAATTCAAGGAACCTTCGAAGGGCCTTACTTGTTTTTTGCTTACTCAATTCAAAATGCTGAAAGATTATCTAGCAATTCTTGAGCGAAAAAATTTCAAAAGCTACATAAGTTTCTAGCAAGTCTCGACACAAGCCAAACAAAGGCTAAGCAAATCCAATAAATAACTTCTCGCAATATTTTTACACAAATATGCTTTAGTAAATCCAAGGTTTATCCAGCCTGATTTACAAGACCTAGAACATCTAGGACCACACTCATTAGTTTGAAGTCTACTACTGTGTGTGTTTTTCTAGCAACGGCCATCCTATGTCCAGGAGGCAATACACCAATTGGAAGCTGTAGCAGCGGCGGCTACTGTCCAACTGGATATTCATGCGTAAATAGAGTGTGTTGTCCGGCTATGGCGCAGGTACCAATTCCTGTACCAGTACCAGGCCCAGCCAGACAAATGCCATGTCAGTCGGATGACACACGAAAAACTTATTCTTTTCCAGTTAGGACGGGATGATCTAGCTGTAATTGTTTTCAGATGTTCCGATACCGTGTCCGACTGGAGTGCCACCCGTAGGCGGTTGTATCAACGGTGCCTGTGCCACAGGCTACAGTTGTATCAATAACCAATGCTGTATCTCGCCTGTTACAAAGAATCCTTTCGGTAAGGCTCATATTTTACCATTCCCCCCCCCTTTGAGAGCCCTATACCCTATTTTCAGTCTGTCCCAACGGCAACCAGGCTGCTGGCGGTTGCGTCAACGGTCAATGTGGTGAAGGATACACTTGCCAGAATGGTCTGTGCTGTCTGGGTACTGTCGGCTCAGCGGTCAGATGCCTTGACGGTTCGGAAGCCATTGGTGCTTGCATACCATCATGCACAGGTGGTAACTGTGGAAACATTCAAATCAGCTACTACTGCGGTACCGGCTACACTTGCACCACTGGAAACATCTGTTGTCCAATTTCAAGTAAGTTCCGTGTGCAAAAAGTTCATTTATTCATTCCCACCCCATTCCAGGCTGTCCTAACGGTGGCGATCCAATTGGCCCACCAGTCAACGGTCTCTGCCCTGAGGGTTATACTTTACAAGGAAATATGTGCTGCAGTATTGTGGGTGCTGGCACTTGTCCTGACGGAAGCGCGGGGACTCCTCCGGTAAACGGTATCTGCCCAGCTGGTACCCAGTTGATCAACAACGTATGCTGTCCACTCGCTGCCGCTCAACAACTTGTGGTGAGTTGTTGGAGGAGATCACAATCTCTGAGAAAATATTTAGGGTTAGATAAAGGGTGGAGAGGCCGAGCCAAAAAAAACTCAAGGAGATTTTCTGAAAAACAATTTTTTTGACGAAGAATGTGCTATGGGAAATCAAATCTGCGCTACTCTACCATTAAAGTGGTTTGACCACTTGCCTTGAGCAAAATGCTGTACAACGTCCAGGCAGATTCGAGTACCTGGGTGAAGGATGACTGACTGGCCTCAACCAAGCCACTGCCCAAACGGCAACTCATATGATTTATCTGTCGAGAAATTTTGTAAACTTTCGCCCAATACCGTACTTTATTCGAGGCAGCAATCAGCGTCTTCGAAAACATACCGGGCGAAAGCTCCTATTCCGCGACTATGTATCTTTGAAATGGCTTAGTTACGGTCCGGGTAAAAGTCCTACCCACTTTGCCTTCTAAAGATATTTACAAAGTATTTTGAAATAAGGAAATATGTGAGGGTGTTGAACACGAGTAATCTTTTTGATAATTTCGTCACATCTTTATATTAAAAAAACCTTACTATATCCAACAATGCCGGGTAGATAACAAGTAAGAGCTAAGTCCATGCTTCTGAGGGCTAGACTCGCTCATGAATTCACCCTTCCGCGGCCACCTAAAGCGGCGTTCAGAGTTGCCCATGTGTCGGTCTCGTGCCATTTGTGTTCCAACGCTATGCTAACACCGTGCCAGCCCCGCGCTGCAGTCTGCCGGCATAGAGGAACGCGTTCCGCATTAATCAACTGACGTTTCAGAACGGCTTCAGTGCGGCGCTGGAACTGTTCTGGCACGGCGCTGGCACGAGTGACTCTGGACGCAACTACAGCGAACTCAAGTAAAATCGAAGATATAAAAGCGCAGTAAAAAATATGACTAACAATATTCGGCGGTTGAAAGCTTATAACCAAGCCTTTAATTGAAAAGTGCTACATTTTCACTAATATCTAAAACGACATTCGTCGACTATCAAACTTCTTGCCTAACAGAATTTTCGATCGAAACAACCTAAATGTCCATTTATTATAGTTGCAACTTGATGCTTCTCTGACTAGTCTTGAGAGACGCTAACGGCCTTTTCCAAGTGTTCATTTCAATCTAGTCTAACGCTATAGCTTAACAGCACGTTTGCAGGGCCAATGTGAGACGCCCTCGATGGGAATAGGTCCATGCACGACCGCTGGTTGCGGTCCCGGTTACGCTTGTGACAACGACCCGACGAACCCGCAATGCTGCCCCGTGGTGAATTACCGAGACCCACAATACCAGATCGGACCTGCCGTAGCTGGAATGTGTCCTCCCGGTTACGTGGCCGTCTACCCACCAAGCAGTATCGAACCCGATGGCACTAACCCGGGTGTTTGCGTCGATCTTCAGACTGGTCAGATCGATCTTTCCATTAACGGCCTTACTATCTTTTCAGTACTATTTTAGACTTAACATTTAACGAGCTTTTTAGTTCCTAATGTCTGTGCCGTTGCCGTACAGGCTGGACCATGCAATAATCAACAGTGCCCGACTGGATACACCTGTAACATCTACGCGGATGTCTGCTGTCCAAGCACCACAACATTCAGTAAAGTTGGAAGGCCATCACCGAGGCGACCCAGCTATGGACGACCACTGCATAGCTATATGCCACGTAGGGTTTAGTGCACTCAATCGTACATATTTTGTGTGCACCATTCCCAAATCGGTTTTCGGAGAGCGATGGCAATCGGAAGATTGGAAATTGTTCCCCAAAAATTATAGTACAGATATGTTTCTGCATGAAAAAAGGGAGAGGAGCAAGACAGGATGAGCCGCTATCACTGCGACGGCGCGGTTGTGTCTGGGTCTCTTCTGTGCATGTGCTCTTTCAGCGACTCAAAGGCGTTAAGCCGCGCTGCCGCAGCGGAGGCAGCTCTGTCTTGTCCGCATCTTTGTCTGCACCATATACGATATTTTTTATTAGAAAAAACAACATTTATCCCTGCTCCACAATTCCCTCGTATAATACGCCATCTTTTTTGGCGATTGTAGATTTTTTACAATCTTTTCTAGCCTTCTCATAATTGCCATTACCCTCCACAATCCGACAAGTGTGCTTCACACCGTTTTGCTGTTATTTGCATGTAATTCACAATTGCGTTGCATGTGGCAGATTGCCTCCAGATTCAGCTCGTCCCGAGACTTGCCCTGACGGTTCGAATCCAGTCGGCCTTTGTGTAAACAGCTTGTGCGGAATCGGTCTTGAATGTCAAAACGGCAATTGCTGTCCGCTCATGACTAAGGAGTTAAAAATAAGAAGTCAGTGGGTCTGGGCTCTCGTCGCCGTAAAAAGTCTCAAACCTAAAGCACCTTTAGGCCAGTGTCCTAACGGTGAAAGTGCGGTCAGCAATTGCTTCCCTAACGGAGGCTGTGGTTCTAGATACGAATGCGTTCGATCCATAAACCTTTGCTGCCCTCCGGGCGGAAATGACAACGCACCCTCTTCACCCGTTCACAGTGAGTGTAAGCATAAAAAAAGCTAGGCGCTAGGCTGCGTCTAAAGTTGTGCGGGCCAGCGCGGTGCCAGCGCCGATCTAACGTCGCGCCAAAAGCGTTCCATCGCCGCGCCGGTGTTGTGCCAAAGCCGTGTCGTGCCAGCGCCATGCCGAGACGTCGATCGATCAATACTGGGCGCATACATATGAGTCCCAACACGGCGCTGGAAGGGCGCTGACATAGCGCTGGCATATATGCAACTCTGGACGTTGCCACAGTGCAGCTTAGTTCCAAATAGCACACCTCGCATATACACTTCTGCTTCTCTAGCCGTACGCCCCATCGGGGGCCGATGTTTCGTGGACGGGGAATGTGTGGGGCATTCCGAAGGATTATCCTTATGTCATGCAGGCGTTTGTCAGTGCTCTCCAATTGCCTACTCGCAAGGCATTGCATGTGTTCGACGATTCAGTAAGAGAATTCAGACTTTCCCTTTTTTTGAAACACCTCACTCTACCGCTTTCTCTATCCCTGTTTTTTCTTCGCCAGCGGTGTGATACCCCAACAAATGCACTTTCTGACCAAACCCAATCTCTTTCCCATTTAGAATTGAAAATGAACGACTCACCCCTCGCCGATGACGGGAAGGAGACAAATGCCGTCTAAGAGAGCCGCTCAATTCCAGATACCGTGTTGCTATTTATCATTGTAAGCTATTCTAGCCGACGCATTGCACATACTATAATCTCTCTCAATTAGTGATGTTCCCTATTCAACGCCTTAACGTTCTTTCTGAATTTTCTCATTGTTTATTGTGCGACCGCGCAAGTTCGCGCGCGCGGCTAATCAAGTTGTTTTTTGTGCGTTGCTTCGTCGACAAAATGTATTTCCTAGGGAAGTCTTTCGGTTCTTCCGATTCATCTGTGTTTTGTTCATAATTTATTCATAATATATTGACCGATAAAGAAGGTCTCATTGTTTTGTTCACTGATCCAAAATGCATTATGGCAATAGCGAATATTGCACAGGCAAGCCACCATACAAAGTAGTACTCCAAATTCAAGGAAAGCTCCGCTTGGGTAATCCCGCCTACTCAACAATTGATTGCGAGCGCTGAAAGTTTTGTTTTGCACTGGAATAGAAAACAAGGAAGTGCGCGAGCCATTGCATTGGTATTTATAGGTACAATACGTCCTGGATCACTTGATAGTAAATCGTGAAATTTCTTTTTGACGTTCTACCCCTGAAAGCCCACATTTGAAACAAGGCATCAAAAAGGCTTACAAAACGCATTATTCGATGTTAAAACTTCGCGCACCGCTGACATGCTCATTCTCGAAATTAATCATAGCGATAGACTCCCATGAATGCTTTGAGTATCATACTACAACTAAAGCGCACGAGGACTACAATCTCACACTCTGAGTCAGCAAGTTGTAAAATTATACCTAATAGTATTGAGACATGACTGTCACAGTCAGGGCTAGGCACGAGCTGGCACACCAGGGAAATTTCAAAACGAAGTCCCGTTTGATATTGAAGATTTCGTACGAAGTCCCTTTTGATCTGTTTTGAAAACCCGTCATCATTTTTATATTATGTAAAAAAATGCAGTAGTGTTTTCATGCATTTCTGATTTTATGAAAGAACTTTTCACAGCTTTCTGAACTTTTTAAGTGGTCGAATCACATCTTGAGAAGCAGAAAAAGCCGATTTTTCGACGGCGGAGCGGACCGAGTGGTTTTCAAATTGCTATAAAACGCTGAAAAGAGAACATTATGAAACTGTTTCTTCTCCGTATGTAATTTTTTACAGTGTAGATACATTTTATGTTAAAAAGTATGAAAACTTATGTGAGCAAAGTGTCGGTGCCAGCTCAGCTGGCACCCAGCTGGCACGGTGCCAGCTAATTCAGAAAAAAGTTCGGCACAGCTTTCATTCACATAAGTTTTCATAAATTTTTGGCTCGTAGTTCCGGTCCACCAACGCGCATGCACACACCAAATTTGGTGTCATATCATTGCGTTTTGGCTGAAAACCACGCCTTCGTTTGTTGATGGACAGCTTGCCAATGGCATGCCGGTGGCATGCCGGCGGCATTTTTGCGGCAGTTCTCCGCCTCGGCCCCTGTAGAAACGATATCCCCTTTGCTTTCCGCGCTAAAAACGATATCCAGCTTGACCCGGTGCCAGCTGTGCTGAGCCCTGGTCACAGTTCATATGACAAAATCTGCGCAAATGTTACCGCGACCATGTAAGTACTATCAGTACGATTCAGAATGAAATCAATACAAATCAAATTATATAGTCTTTAGTTTCTGAACAGGCAAAACCGCAACAAATTTGCAAACATGGAAATTTGTCAATCGTGGACTTTCGTGAGGGGGGCGGAAGTTTCTCACCCGAGCCATATTCTCGCACCTAAGTGATGTGCCTGCCAGGCACATTCGGAATCGCTATAATTACGAGCTTCTCAGAAGACCAAGACATCGCAAGCCCCGCCCCCTTATCCAGAGTCGCTGCAGATGCTGAAACCAGAATTTCAAAGAAACTTTCGAAGTCGAAGTTCAGAAGTGAATTTGCTCCAATTACGACCAAATTTCGGGTTTAGAGGTTTTCGAGATTGCTCTTTCAGTAATGAGATTTTTTTGTTGCAAAATCAACATTTAGCACCGATGATGCTTAACCAAGATCAAAATTCGGATTAGAGGTTTTCAAAACTTCCTATCTCAATCGAGATCGAAGTCCAGGTTTACGGCTTCTCGAAATCGCTTATTCGATAAATATATGTTTTGTTCACTTTTAATAGCAATCAATTTGTTTTTTGAACATTTTTTAAAGGCAAAAATGTTTTCCTCACAAAACCGAATTACTTCTATCAAATTGAAAAGCTAGGCGCATGCGAAACCGTAGTGTTTTCCCCTGAATTCAGTCTCAAGAATTTGTCGAGGTACAGCGCTGATAATGACCCGCCAAGTATTTCTTTAGACTTGTTATATCAATAAGGTCATCGAGGCTGGCTCAATGCCAGAAAGCTTTGTAGTAGACCTAGAAAGCTCGGAATGATGTAAAATAATATAGAGGAAAACTATTCAATATCTTGAAAACAACCAACTAAATCTGCTCACTTTTCAGAAAATTTTTAGTATTTTAAGCACTCAATGAATCACATGGAAAAGTCACGGAAAATGTAACGCATAACAAGCGACTGGAAGAAGAAAACATCTTCAGGAAAAATGGTTTATTGCAAAGGTTCAACATTTTACTGTGTGTCGCTTTTGAAGTTTAAATCAAAAATTTTTGACAAAATTTTATTGCTTCCACATCAAACTTACAAAGCAAAACTATGAGTGGATAATTCCAAAAACGTAATAATTTCCACAACATGAAGCAGTTTAAAGTTTGCTTCAATCTATTTTAGCTTATCCCCAAGTATTCAGAACTCAATTCCATGCAAAACCTATGCTGCGGCTATTTCTTCAATGGTTCATTCATATTTTTTTCAAGAGTTCGTAAACCTGAACTTCAGTCGTGTTTTGAAAAAGGAAATTTCGAAAACCTCTAAATTCGTTTCATTTTGGTTAAACATCATCGGTGCTAAACTCTGGCTTTGCAACAAACAAATCTCACTACTGAAAAGAGCAACTTCGAAAACCCCGAAATCCGAATTTTGGTCTTGATTGGAGCAAATTCACTCCTGAATTTCGATTTTGAAAGTTTCTTTGGAATCCCGGTTTCAGCATCTGCAGCGACTCTGGATAAGGGGGCGGGGCTTGCGATGTCTTGGTCTCCTGAGGAGCTCGTAATTATAGCGACTCAGAATGTGCCTGGCAGGCACATCACTTAGGTGCGAGAATATGACTCGGGTGAGAAACTTCCCGCACCCCTTTCGTGATGTACTAAGACTGTGCGAAAATTGTGCTTAAAGGCAGCGTACACCCAAAATTAAGTTACCAGTTCTCTATACGGTGTATATTTAGGGTCCAGAAGAAGACCAACTGCTTTGGCCCGGCCTCGCAATGTTGCTTCTAAGCGGGGGGCGGGCGTTAGGCACCCAGCCGAGGTGTGGGCGTTAGGTACCCAGTCATCAGTAGTAGTATACAGTAAGCCACGCCCCTGGTTGCCTCAACAGCGGGTATCTAACAATACACTAAATCCTAGCTGCTAGAACAGTTCACCTAGCGCGCTAAAGTGCTGGCGCCTGCGACCCACAGAAAAAAGATAGTTGGAGGAAACGAAAAAATGCGCGAATGAAAACACAAGTTTGTACACAACGTTTTTTCACTGCTTCTTTTTTTATCAACTTTAGAGAACCAGAAATTCGGTGATGAAAATTGAAACAGGGTAAAGCTTTTATGAGCTAATCTAACCGATAATGTCAGCGGTCAAAAAAGTAAACTTTATAGAATTCCAATGAACAAAAATTTTATGATTTTAACGGAGCAAAGCGCACTTTTGGAATGCTCCTGGCAAATAAGTTGCAGAAAATATTACTTTGTTTCAAAAAACTGCTCCAAATATATTTTTGACAATGAGGAGTGGAACCGACTGGAAGAAGAGCTTCGACGAGATTTGTCATCAAGAATCGGAACTTTGAGGAGGACCATGTGACTACCCATCAATCAATGGGAAGGCCACTAGCTCTGTTTCAATCAATGAAAATTTTACATTATAGGCTACGCCAACTTCGGATGAGTGTGTACCAGTAGAATGAAAAAGGTTGACAAAATCATTCGTTTCTTAATGAGTTACAGAAAATTCATAGCTTTGGTTGGATAAATTGATCTGTTTTAGCTACTAGGAAAGAGAATGACTTTGAAGCACTGCAATATGAAAATTCTACAAAAAAACACTACAGAGAAGGCATGATAAAACACAGTAGCTCAGTGAAATTTTCAAATGGGATGTGCAATCCTCCAAAACAGAAAGATGGGCTTATCAATGCAATATTAAAGGAGATCTGTTGGCTTCAGCAATGACCGAACTAATAGCGGTGATCTACGACAATGTAGTTCACAATCATGTGGCAATATCAACGCTAATGGGTTACGACCCTTGACTGCACACCTCAAAACGAGGCCGACGACATTATGTGAAAGGAATATTCCGTGCAACTTATTTGCCAGGGTTCGTCAAAATCATGAAAATTTGGTTTATTAGAATTCTAAAAAGTTTGCTTTTTTGAAATTACCGGCTAGATCAAATTATCACAATTTTTCTGCAAAACTAGTGAAGTGCTCATAGGAGTTTACCCTGTTTTCAACTTTCATCACCGAATTTCTGTGTTTCTAAAATTGGAAAAAAAAGAAGCAATAGAAGAACGTCGTGCACAAAACTGCGCTTTCATTCGCGCCATTTTTTTTGATTTTCTCCGATTGTCTTTTTTCTGTGGATCGCAAGGGCCAGCATAGCGAGCTAAGTAAGCTGTTTTAGCAGCTAGGATTTACTGTATCGTTAGGTACCCGCTGTTGAAGTAACCAAGGGCGTGGCTTAGTGTATACCACTGATGACTGGGTACCTAATGCCACGCACCCCTTCTTAGCGGAAAAAACCCGTCCGATCCTCTGCGTCCCTTTCTTTGTGGTCCGCCTCCTTCGGAAATTCACGACAGCGTAACCTGCAGTTGCAGTTGCAGTTGCAGTTGCAGTTGCACCTGCTGCTGCATCTGCAACTGCAAGAGCGACACCGTAAGCTGCAGTTTGCAACAGTGCAGTTGCTTTTTGCGGTCCGCCTCCTTCAGACGACGTATCCACGACAGCATACGCCTGCAGCTGCAGTTGCAGCTGCTCCTCGCTGTCATGCCGACGGGGTCGAGCAGCTCGAAACTCGTCCTCCCTCTGAAAAGAGGGTCCTCGGGAATCGGGGTTTTTTGGGAGTTTTGGAGAATTTTAATGTCATAACTGTGATCAGGGGCACGGAAAGGCTCTAAAGTAAGAAAAACATCAAAGGCGAAATTTTAGGTGTACGCTGCCTTTAACAATTCGGAGATTTCAAAGACTTCCTTTTTATTGGATGTGGAGACCTTTATTTGGGCGGGAACGTTCAAAAGTGACTTCAAACATCTTGAAAAGCCTTTACAAGATCTTAAACTCACCGTCAGCACACTCACAATATCCCAAAAAGATTCTAAAAAACTCGGAGCCTCATAGATATGACTTTACAATTTTGGAATCATCAAAAATCGTAACTTCATCAGCAGAGAATCTGTAAACAGATAAAGAAAATAACATTTTTTGGAAGAACGTAAAACAAAAAGATTCTCCTAAAGATTGGCACGACTGGCACATGAGCGAAAATATCCTTTTTGATGGGAAAATTGAAAGGATATCGTATATACACGTCCGCACATGTGTATACAGGTCAACAACTTCAGTTTGAAGCGAACAAGTTGAAACATGGCCATTACTTAACATGCTCTAACCCGATCTCGCACAGCGCGGAAATTCAAAATTGAGATGCTGGTAGACTCGCACTACCGTAATGCTTTGTAGCTGCTCAATACTGTCGTGCAAAAAGCACGTTTCCGTCAGGAATGTGACTCCCCCCCCCCCCTCCCCCTCCCTCCCATCTGTATAAATGATTTATTCACACAAACAGCCAATGATACAATCAAATTTGATGTAACCTCGAGTCATTTGTAACTTAATATGTGAGATTGCACGCCAAGCCCTATTAGCGACGTCACTCATACTAGTAACTTCCCACTAAGACATTTTCTAGCCTAACAAAATGTAGAAATGTGTTTTGCTGACTAACATATAATCAACTAAAACAAAAGAAACAAGGAAACAAGGAGAAGTCACTGGAAATGAGCAGGTTTTAGTTTCTCAGTTCGTCAAGTAGCGTGTATTATGCACTACGCATAATAAGTTACAAATGACTCAACGATATATATTCTCGATGCGCAGGAGGAACAATGTATGTAAAATTACAAATTTTATGGGAACCTAGGACCAGACTTTCTCAAGCTCGCTGGCACCTTTGCCAGTCGCTTCTATAAATGGCATGCGCTACCCCATGCAGAATATCAATCTTGATAACGATAATCAAAACTTTTCTGTTCCTTTTTAATAGAATAGTTATGTTCTGTAGTCGTGGTGTTTTGTAATGTGCATTTCGAATAAGTCTCACTCAAAAAAAAGAATTATAGCACCTGTTCAATAGATACAATACCGCTCATAATTCGTTAAAAAAGTCGCCGGACTGCGACGCACTCCGCATTGTCGAGGCAAATGTTTTGGTATACAGTATGCTCTCGATATTCCGTTTCCAGTTTTTTCGAATTTTTTCTATGGAGGTCCTTTCGCAAGGATGTAACACAGCGTCTGTGTAACATAAAAGATTCCGGTAAGCACTGCTCGATAGTACTGTCCTTGTAGGTTATCGTGCGTTCAAGAGTAGCTGCAGACTGTCTTCCAAAAGAAATGGAAGCGTTGGTGAATTTTGGAAAAATCACGGGTTTCTAGATTCTACTCGCCGTAACTTCCTTCGGAATGAACATATTCTGAATCCGAAGAAAACTTTGTGCTCAGTTCATGAAGGCAAGTCTTTTGATATACAGCATATCCTTGATATTCCGATTTCAATATTCTTAAATCTTTCTGCAGACGTCTTTTCGCGAAGGTGTAAAGCAGCGCGCATTGCCACTAGTAGACTCCAGCAAGGACCTTTCGATATTACTTTTTCTGTAGATTATGTAGCGCTAAAAAGTAGTCACAGGCATCTTTCCAATGGGGGTAGAAAGGCTGATAAATCGTAAAAAAATCTCGTTGTCCCAAATTCTACTCGTCGCAACCCTAGAATACGAGGCTATCTTGCTAAGCAGATGTGAGTTTTGTAATCACCAGGTCGGATAACTCTTATGAACAAGTTTTCCGAGATGTTCGGGTGATTTCATTTTTTCTTGTTTTGCGCTCTGAAAGTGGCCGGTGGATTTTGGTCAAAATATTGATGATCTTGAATTGTAAAGAAACTCCGCTCATAGAGGTATTCGAACACGCTGCTTATGAAAATCGTGTTCTCTGTCAAGTATAGGGTCTTTTTGCAGAGATATGGTGAAATAACTGCAACGGATTCACAAAAGCTCGTAACTTCGCCTCCACCTCTCACGTATCTGTCAGAAAACCTGCCTGCTTGCTTTTCCAAGTCAAAGTTACTAGGAACTGTGCTATCGAATGGTGCATGACTCAGGCTCCAGTCTATGAAAATCGCCGAGTTACGAGCCTACGAAAACACGCCCTCATGAATATTGCCCAAAATGTAAAAATCGCAAATGGTGCTTGCGTGTGCTTCGGCTGCTCAAATATCAAAGCTATTCCGTGACTAGAGCTCAAAATACCAAATCTAAAACAACAAGTTACATTAAGAATGTGAAAATAACTGATCAGCGTGTTGTACAAGCACTCATGGTGGAATTTCGACGAAATATGCGATCTTTACATTTTGGGCAAAATTCATGAGGACGTGTTTTCGTAGGCTCGTAACTCGGCGAATTTTATAGACTGGAGCCTGAGTCATGCACCATTCAATAGCACATCTCCTGGTAACTTTGACTTATTAAAGCAAGCAGGCAGGTTTTCTGACAGATACGTGAGAGGTGGAGGCGAAGTTACGAGCTTTCGTGAATCCGTTGCGTTATCTCACCATATCTCTGCAAAAAGACCCTATACTTGATAGAGAACACGATTTTCATAAGCACGTGTTCGAAAACCTCTATGAGAGGAGTTTCTTTACAATTCAAGATCATCAACATTATGACCAAAATCCACCGGCCACCTTCAGAGCGTAAAACAAGAAAAAATGAAATCACCTGAACACCTCGGAAAACTTGTTCATAAGGGTTATCCGGCCTGGTGATTACAAAAGTCACATCTGCTTAGCAAGATAGCCTCGTATTCTAGGGTTGCGACGAGTAGAATTTGGGACAACAAGATTTTTTACGATTTACCAGCCTTTCTACCTCCATTGGAAAGATGCCTGTTGATGCCTGTGACTACTTTTTAACGCTACATAATCTACAGAAAAAGTACTATCGAAAGGTCCTTGCTGGATCTACTAGTGGCAATGCGCGCTGCTTTACACCTTCGCGAAAAGACGTCTACAGAAAGATTTAAGAATATTGAAATCGGAATAACAAGGATATGCTGTATATCGAAAGACTTGCCTTCATGAACTGAGCACAAAGTTTTCCTCGGATTCAGAATATGTTCATTCCGAAGGAAGTTACGGCGAGTAGAATCTAGAAACGCGTGATTTTTCCAAAATTCACCAACGCTTCCATTTCTTTTGGAAGACAGTCTGCAGCTACTCTTGAACGCACGATAACCTACAAGGACAGTACTATCGAGCAGTGCTTACCGGAATCTTTTATGTTACACAGACGCTGCGTTACATCCTTGCGAAAGGACCTCCACAGAAAAAATTCGAAAAAACTGGAAATGGAATATCGAGAGCATACTGTATACCAAAATATTTGCCTCGACGATCTGAACACGATGCTGCTTCTGGATTCAGAATATATTCATTCCGAAGGAAGTTATGGCGTTGCGTATTCTGCGTGATTCGCATGGTTTCGCGGGCCCTGAAATGTCGCGAACTTCCCGGATTATCACGCACTCTGGCGGGAATCCCGGAATTCCGCGAAGTTCACGGAAATTTTGACATTCTATGAGCGTTATTGTGATCTTGAGCAGATCTTAGAACAAATTCGATCAGAGTGGCTCTCTACCATACTCCTATAGTATGCTGTCTATGTGTCATCAGCGACAGATCAATGGTAATACTGTTATCAGCACACTGAATTCAACCAAAATAATAATCGATAATTCTGAAAACTAATATTGTATTCGGAATCCCCATGCTCACTTACCCTCCCCCTGTGCCAACCTCAGCCCCGTAGGTGAACTGCAAAAAAATCAATAAAAATCAATAAAAGTAATCGATAATCCTGCAAACTAATATTGTATTCGGAATCCCCATGCTCACTTACCCCCCCCCCCCGTGCCAACTCCCGGCCGCGTAGGTGAACTCTGCAAAAAAATCGATAAAAATCGATAAAAGCGATATCGATCGATGACGAAAAGTAGCCTATGACACCCGCCGGGGCCCGAAGTGTATGCGTGCCAAGTTTGGTCCGGATCGGTTCTGAAATGGAATTTTCTATTCGGAACATAGTACAGACAAACAGACAAACAGACGTTCAGCTTCATATATAAGATGATGCGTCTCGCCGAGCTGAATCGAATGGTTTCCTCGGATTCAGAATTCGTCCATTCTGAAGCGAGATATGGCTAAATTGACGATCATTCCGACGGACTCTAGTGGAGTGTGGCGCACTCTGCCGCACTCCGGCGCACTCTGCCGCACTCTTGCGGACTGCGTCGCACTCCGGCGCACTGCGGCGGAGTGTGGCGGAGTGCGCCGCAGTCCGGCGACTTTTTTGACGAATTATGAGCGGCATTGTACTTGTGTTCTACTACCACCATAGTACTCAAATAAGTGATTCAGAAATGTGGAGTTCAAACCGATAAGTGTGAGCATCACAATTTCTAATTTCTGGAAATTTCGAGGCTCATTTTGAGGACGTTATTTAAAAATTCAACCTATGCTTGATGCATGTGGGCGAGTGAGCGTTGCAGAAGTTTCCGTTTTCAATCACAATGGTCAAGACCATGTGGATGTTCACATTCTTTAAGCAAAGCTTTTCAGTTACGAGTTCTCACGAAACCCCTGCAAATATCGGTTGTCCTGGAACTTACTACGGATTAGAGTGTATGTGCTCCTTATAATAGCTTTACACCCGGAAGGACAATTTCCTATGCATGAAAACTGGGTCGACAAATCATTCAAGGATCTGGATATGTTAAAAACGAGGTAGTAAAAGTACTTTTCTGGATTGACAGATTGCCAGGCAGATACGCCAGTAAGATTTGGAAAAGATCACTGCCATTTTAGCATAATTGTTCATGAAAGGGGAAACAGACCGTAAAGAGTAATTTTTGTTTCTTGTATTGAGCCTCATCAGTCTTTCCGATCCTAAGTGCAAGCATATATCCCCACAAAGAATGATACTTATTAACCAAACTCGCGGCCAGCATCTTCCTTTGATACCCAAATCTGGAGATTTAAAAATAGAACACATAAGACAAATAATATATCAATTATGCAAAGGAAGACAAAGATTAAACGTCACCGCGCTCAAATATGTCATGGAACTCGAGAAATTTGTTTAATTACGTCAAGCAAGCGTCAAATCCTATAGGGCTAGAAAGAAAGTCTTTTGCATTGTTCCAGTTTCGCCTGAATGAAATTGAAAGATTCTTCTACCATGAGTGAAGGTGGCTGAAAGAAAAAATTGAATTCAACCGAAAATAGCTACGTTATATACCAGACGTCAAAAACTGTCAGAGATATTGTTTTGAGAAGGGAAAAAGGGTAGAGCAAGGGTATCACTTTGGACATGGCATCAGCACATTACCGTAGGAATACCGGGGTTTAATACAGTTTGTAGGAAAAAGGGGCACGACCGTGCTAAATTTTGCTGTTTTTATTTGAGATAAAATCTTGGATGTTTTTTTAAATACTCCGAGTATGTCCAAATGAAGCCAGACTATTGGCAAAAACAACTTTCCAAGCTTTCCATATGGATTCCCAACGAAGCACATAGAAAGAATAATTTTTGAGATTTTTCAATTTTTTTCTAATATTTTTTCGCCCCTCGGAGAATCCTAAGGATGACTACTGCTGTAGGTCAAACAATGTCGAAGAAAAAGCAAAAGGGAGGCGGAAAAAAATTTTGAAAAGAAAAGATTGAGTTTTGTTAACAAAACTGTTACAAACTTTATGGCTACGTGTGTATTTGCGGCATTGTCTAGATCCTGATATTCTCCAGGGTCCGGGGCAATTATGAGATTTTTGAAAGCTTTTGTAACTTAAATACGACTCGACCTTATATGTCGCAAAACAAGTCTCACCCCACTCCTACGCCTCCCCGGGTTCACCACCATTAACGATCTCTTTCGAGTCTTTTCGTCACTAGATGTAAGAGCGTGAAGAAAAGTTGCAAAGCTCTCGCAAATCTCGAAAAACTACCAGGAAATTTCGCTTGACTATGCAAGATCTCGGCTCTTATGCGGCAATTAGCTTTTTTTCATTGACATGCCTAGCCCTAACCACCTGCAGATTCGCTGATTGAAAATAGTCTCAAGCTCTTGAGCACACAGATCCCCCGAGCACCAGCTATATACCCCCGCCCCTTTGAGCCTTGAGGGCGTGGTCATCTGCTATAAAAGAAATACCTCAGAGGGTAAAGTCTTGTTCGTTTCCACACACACATCAGCACAAGATGCACTCAGCTGCCATCTTTCTGTTCGCTCTGCTTGTTGTGGATACCAGTTACTGTAACGCACAACAGTATTCTTCTCTTTTTGGAGGAGAGCCAATTCTAGATGGAGTGCGGCTAATGCAGTATAAACGTTAGTTTTTTGTCGTTCCTTTTCACAGTTTCAAGCAAGAACTTTACTCAAATTTGAAACCTGAATAAAATGCCATAATGAACAAAAAAATAGGGGAAGCGTAAAAAACAGCGATGAAACAATTTTTTTAGACATATTTTCTTTGTTATTCGTATAAGGTTGGCCGATATCTTGTTTCCATTGGCAAGATAAAGAGCCAAGATAAACTTTTTCGAAAATTTTCAAATTCGACTACTAAGATTTCCATAACAAGTTCTACAAGAAGCATGTAGAAAGAATTTTCAAGATTGGTTTTTTTTCTGAGTTTCACTTTTTCCAACTGAGTAAAAACGCTATTGCCGCTTTAGGAGAGATGCTGTCTGGTTTTTGAAAAATTGTAAAAAAGAAAACAAAAGCTAGAGGAAAAGCAGAGAAAATCTCATTTGAAATAAAAGAAAATTTTTAAGTTTACCAGTTGTCGTCAACTTCCTGATGTGTGCGTTTACGGCCTTATCACGTCAGTGGCAAACTCTGCTAGTTCCCAGTAGGCAAACTTGAGATTTTCAGTCTTTTTCCTATTCTCGATATTCCTCAAACATTACGAGGAAAACGTGCAAAAAAATTTTAAGCCATATTACCATATAACTAACCCACCCACTCTCATTTCCTTTCCATTTTGCCTTCTTTCAGTTTTGATTAGATGTTATAAATCTTAGCAAGTAGTTATCACAGTTTTGATAATGGAGCTCGCGCACGCAAAACGTCAAGGAAAGGATGTAAAAGCGAATATATTGTGGGTTTAACAAAAATAATCTACATGACGTTCTCTAAGATAGTACCAAGTGAATTTTACTTTTGGAAAAAGTTATGGATAACTTGAAAGTTAATATGGGTAACTTGGTTCATAATGCTGGTTGCTGATACTGGGAAAACTACAAGGAAAGGACTGAAAAGACGTCTCTTGAAGCAAATATAGCGCATTTTTTAATGTTTGCTACCTTACACGCTAGCGCAGATACTTCAAAAGACGAAACTTTCAAGTTACCCATATTTCTTAAAACATTTTTTTAATCAATCTCTTCCTACTTTGCATGACATTCAAGCTGTGCCACTTAATGTATTATAACAAAAGTGCATATCATCATACAATTACTCCAGACTTGTCCACAAAAAATAAAGGATAAAATCTGTGTACGATATATAGGGCGACTTCAATTTCCTTTGTAGCTACGAGCCACAGATTTACTATCCCTTAAGGATATGCAAATGAGCACATGCTTTATATGTACAATGAAATGCGCAAGAGATTCGTCAGCTAAGCAGTGGAGGACCCATTTGAAAGTCGTAAGTTCTAGAGGGATATGTGCTTAGACTTGACATCCTCTTTTATATGGCAAATCCCATTTTGCTGACGTATTTGAAGCTCTAGAAAACTACATAGCCTTCTTTCTACTTGCCGTATAGCCTAGAATCTTGTGCGTCAAGAAATCATAACAGCCATCTCCCCATGCCATGCCAAAGTCTCCTCAAGAACGCGCGTTGCATTGTTGATCTTTTCAGCTCTAACAAAAACTATTTGAGATATGCCGAACTACTCCACATTTGCTTCCGCATTATGATGAACGCTTGAAAACACTTGGTCTTGAATACCTCTCATATCGTAGAGTTATTCACGATCTTGTTCTTGCATTTAGGATTTACAGGGGAGAAACTAAACTGAGTCCTTCCAAGTATTGGGTATTCAAGCCTAGTCACGGAAGGACCAGCGGATTTTCTATTTATCTACCAACAAGCGGTGGGCGAAATCAGTTTTGCACCTTATTAGAAAGTGATTTCTTTGTTCGTGCATCGAGAATGCTGGAAAAAATACCAAAAGAACTTTTAGCCTGCAAAAATAGTATATCATTCAAACGTGAAATCAAAAAGCTGAACTTGAATGATTTCTTTCCTTGCAGGTAGAGCTTCTCTTCATTGTTTTATGCTCACTTTGCCAGCCACACGTGCTTTCCTGACTTCCCATCAGCACATGCGTCCGACAATCTCAGTTTATATCTACTGTGCTAGATTTGTTCTCCTACTAACCCAGATTTTTACCGCATAGTTTCGAGCCCAGCCTACCTACTACCACGCACTAGTTTGGTACAGCTTACCAACATAGACCGATGCTTGTCCGATTTACAATATATTTCAAATTTCCTTGGAGCTTTGTACCCTCCCCGGCAAACTGTGTTGGGCGGGGCTGCCAGTATACCCGCCAGCCGAACTTCCGGTTTGCTATTATGAAATCAAAACAAGATCGTTCCTTGCTGGCAAACGAGGGGGCATGGGTACTTCTCCAGAGTGTTTCCCCATAGAGTTCACGCAAGTGCAAGCATTGTTATCTATACGCGTTTACGCAAGCTGCTTCTACACAATCTTTTCTCTCATAAGCTTAGTCTGGGCTTGAAAGATGTGGTGAAATGTTCATTATTGTTGTGTTTCATGTATTATTAACACATTTTTGTCAATGTTTTGGAACGCCTAGAGCGTATCTAATGAAATGAAAATGAAATGAAATACTTGCCTTTTGATATGCTCGATTTCGAACACTTGAAGATTGCCTCCGTCGCAATTTCACGCTCAAGTGAGGTCAACAGTACAAGTGCACTAATCAACTTTGGAGCTTGTTGAGTTATAAATTCATTAGGTCGACTAAGAAAAAATTTCTCAAGTGCTATTGAGTCGTTTCGGTTCTACTAAAAAAGATATCCAGTTCTAACAAGGGAAGTCACTTAGCTTAGGTCGGGCTTTTGAGAAACACATATGGTTGGAATCAGCTTGAAACGCTGATTTCAAATCTGCTTTCCTTAGCTGCGAAGCGTTCCTCTGAAGCGAGTTATGAGCTTTTTCGTGAGCAAATTTTGCGTGTTGACCGACTTAGGCATGCTACGGTATCATCATCTAGGTAGTAATTCAAATGCATATTATATCCTATCAAAGCCAAATGACTCAATTTGATGTTATTTTGATTTTCCACCACTTTTTGGGCAGATTTTCATCTAAAGACCTTCTTTCCATATTCAGTTGTATGTCAATGACATATACTAAAAAAGCTCATAACTCGCTTCAGAGAAACGCTTCGCAGCTAAGGATAGCATATTTGGAATCAGCGTTCCGAGCTGATTCTAAATATATGTGTCACATTTCAAAAGCCTTTTGGGCTAGATGATGATACCGTAGCATGCCTAAGTCGGTCAACATGCAAAATTTGCTCACGAAACAGTTCATAACTCGCTTCAGAGGAATGCTTCGCAGCTAAGAAAAGCAGATTTGAAATCAGCGTTTCAAGCTGATTCCAACCATAAGTGTCTCATTTCAAAAGCCCGACTAAGTTAAGTGACTTCCCTTGTAAGATCAATGAAAATGAAAAAATCAAGAATGACGCAAAGTACTTTTTTGATATGACGCATTCTCAGAAATAAAAAAAGGAGGGAAACAGTATCACTTTTCCCGCCCACATTATAATATACAATTTCACATGGACTTTGTTTTTCAATATATCGTAAGCTTCTCAATTATTTTTTCCGAAAATAAATCTCCCTCTATGTTTACAATGCTGTGAGATTTTCGCATCATAGTTGCGCTGAGTTTTGCTATACTAAGAAAAGCTGAAGTATCTCAGAAATGCATCGTTTCGTTGTTGCGAGATGGGAAACTACAATTCGTATTACCTCGCAGAACGAATCAAAAAATGAGCTGAAAAACTGAAATCATGGGGCTAAAAGGCTATTAATTAAGCGAAATGTTTCCAATATAGCATTTTTCCCTCCTCGATTGATCGAAATTCTCTTGCTATAGCTGCTGGAGCCAATTAGCCTAGCAAATTGCGGTGGAAGAGTTCTTCCACAAATTCTGCAAAGAACTGTCAATATGAATTAAGCGATACGTGAGGAAGTAGAACAATCGATATAATCATTTATTTCATATTAAGATAAATTACAGAGCAACCAAGCTTTATATCTTACTACCGAATAATAAACTAATCCCAGCTCTAAACTCCCCAATCGTTTAAAGGGTTGAATGAGACATCTCAGACAATTCACAGGAACTTCCGCAAGATTTCGCTTACTATTGCAAAGGTGGAAACGTTGACAATGGGAAGCTCCGCAGGATTTTTCAAAAAGCGCTGTGGAACTTCCGAAAAAAGTCAGAGGTTCCGCAGCACTTTGACACGCCAGTACTTCCGCAGGTTTTTGGATGTGTTGTCCGTGAAGATATTGCCTCGCCAACAACCAGAGTGCATTTTCGAACATGTCATCCGCAGTGCAGAGGTAGTAAGTGAGTCTCGCAGTCAACAGAGTAAGGTTCGAATCTCGCTTAGATGTTCTATTTTGCTGTTGGGGTTCGCACTCAGAACTTCCGCAGCACCTGTACAGAACTTCCGCGGATGACCCGACGAAACCTCCCCAAACGCTCTGCGGAAGTTCTGATCAGTTGTCTAAGATGTTGGCTATTTTTAGTTTTATTCTTTGTTTTTTCTTGATATCACCCTCTGCCCACCTCTCCAAACACGAACATGAACAGCTATCGTTCACCCAGATAACCTACTATTATAGAAAATTAGCCTTTTACTCCTACCTACATGGAATCGTTAATGCTCAACTGCACTACTAGAAAATTTATTTCCAGCAATCAAAGCCTTGCTGATGGCCTCTGTTTAGGATGCTAGGAGACCTATACTCGATTTATGCTCCTGTTCATATCCTAGGAAAAGATGGTAAATTCTCGCTTGTGATTTTGTGATGCGAACAAATGCAAAGAAGAAAAAACAGGGCACATTCTCTCCACACTAATGAGTTGTGTTGGAAGACATTAGCCTTAAAGAGCGTGCAAAGAAACTTTTAAGTATCTAGGGACCTGAAGAAAATAGAATACTTTCTGACCACATCATTTTGAAGTTTTTGTAATGCAATGGCGTGAGGCGAAAAATTAAGGAGATATAGAATAGAAAAAATGTTGATGAACCCATATCCTGCACTTTGCTATAAAGGCTTTTCCTTTCCTGATAGACATGAATAGTGATGGTTGTTTTTTTTTTTTTGATAGAATGGGTTAACTTTGCGCACCAAAAATTTTGAATTTATCAATGTCCTCGCATGTCCTTGCAAAACTATTCTATCATTCGTTCTAAAATGAATTTTGACCAGGGCCCGGCTAGATCGTATGGAAGCAGACTGGATTTCACTTTAAGGGCGAAAAGCAAAGGAAATATCGTTTTTGTGGCCAAAAATTGCGACGTTTTCTGGTAGACATTTCTTTTTTTATGAGTTTTTTACGTTTGCAGCTACTTCGCAAAAGTCAAGAGGGACTGCGTTTTTCAAGAAGCCTAGAAACGAACTCATGCCGGGCCCTATTTTAACAAATTCGTGATCAAAGCTTTAGCACATTATCACTGCCAACATCTTCTCTTTATGGATCAAAAGGATTAGCAATTTTCTGCGCCTCGGTACTCGTCCTAAAGCAAGCTTATTTGAGAGAGAAATACATTGAAAAAATTTTGATAGCTATCTTATTAGCTGTTTTTTATGTTCTTTCAAGCGACAAATACCTAAATGGAGTAATGCACTCCAATACTTCTATTGTTTTCAACTTTTGATTACGTCGTTATTCTTCGAACAAAGTTATTCGAACAGTCGCCAAAAGCTTTTGTCGATCAGAAACCAAAATCATTTGAATAATTTGAAAATGTTTTTGTTGCTCAAAACTTAAACTTATTTTTGTTTTATCTTCTCTATTTTTTTTCATGAAATTCCTGCAGAGTAATGCGAAACAGTAATAAAAATGATAAATCTAATCTTGGTCATGTATGGTAACAGTAAAATCAATGTCTGTATGAGTAAAGTATGCTGGAATGTCCGTTACTTCACCATTCTATGAATCAGAGAAAAGCGCACTTGTCGAAAAAATAGCTGTTTTTCTTGAGCTGATTTTTGCATGCAAAACATACAGCCTGAAAACCAAGAGGAATATAATGCTCACTAAATTTTAGAAGTGGTTTCAAACCAGTCCTCCAGCTGAGGTGATGTAGTTCCTAAACTCAAACATTTCGGTGTGCTAGAAACGGTTTAAAAGATCTTTGCCTCAGAAATGAGGTTGAGAGTTTATATGTGTCTAATTTGACTGCGCGACTTCAAAAGGGCTCTGAAAAAACTTCTAAATATGGTATTGGAAGTTAGAGCGTGACCAAATTATTGAGGCCACAATTTTGTTTTATTCTTGAAGTTCTTAGTGCAGAGCAATAAAAACAAAAAGCTTGGGCTATGTTCCAAGAAAATCCCTGCATATCTCAATAAACATCTGTTCACTAACAATTACTTTTTTACTCTTTTCTTTAGCTCTAATCCTACTTCCTTTTCAGCGAAACGAAACTATGACTTTGTACGGTTTGGAAGATCCGGAAGTCCGTCAAAGAAAGCCTCCTACGACTATATTCGGTTCGGTAAACGAAGTGGAACACAAGAAAATTTCGACACCTCACGATATGCATCTATCGATCAACTGTAAAAAGCTGCTATAAAACATTTCATCCCGATTACTGTAGCGACTAATGTCCGCAACTAGCTCGCTACGCTCAATAAATTTCCAATAATGGTACTAGTGAATGTGTCGTAAGTATTAATGAAGATTTCTGTTGTTTGCTTTCCACACTTCTTCTAGGAACAGTTCTTTCTGTACTTCGCTAAAATTACGTCATCTATATGGTGTTCTTGATTCATATTATCTGACACAAGCCCTTAGTATTACTTTACCGTAGTCTGGCAACCAGCCTGCAGGTGGATTTCGAGTTCTCACCTGCCATTTCTTGATTGAGTTGTGATCATAAATATGACATTTCGGAGGATTTTGAGTCGTTAACATATCGGGTGTGAAAAACACAGTAAGTTAGAGATCTCTCAGAGGTTGTTGAAAAACAACAACAATAAGAAAGATCTTTGATGAATTTTGAATTTTATTTTTACAACCTTAAACTTATTTTCTGCACCAGATGCAAATTTTTAATGCCGCCCAGGAATCAGAAAAAAATTCAGCGTTAAACATTTATGACTGAGAGCCACAATCATGAGCACGCAGTGTCTAAACTCAAAAAGTATTTCTGTTTGCATTTCTTATATAAAATTCCCTTTTGCAAAATTTTCTGGGCATTTTTCTACGAAAAGTTTGCAGAGTGTGACGCAAGATTCTCACATCTTACTTTTACCATATTTACTTAGCGACCGAATACGTCACTCCAGCAAGATATATGCTTATTGTGAGAATTGTTGGATAAAAGTAAACTGGAAATGACGACTAGGGATACATAGCCCGGGATGGCATCATAGATGCTCTTTTTATTAACCAGCACTCAAAAAAAGAAAATCTACAGCAGGACATTTGTAGACGAATTTCTATTGTCATTGAGACTGAAGTCACGTGAAGCGGGAGTTGGAATCATTCGCGCAGCAAAAGTGACGAAATTACACACAAATTTATGCAGACATGTCGATTTTGAGCGAGAGGAGAATGTGAAGGGGAGAAGAAAAGCTAGAGAGGACTAAGCAGACCTCCACAAAAACCAACGAATTCAAAGAAACTAAAAAGGGTAAGAGTTACAACTTCAAAATGTTATGCTCCCTTCAAATTTTCTAAGTAGGAAAAAGAATGAAATATCCTTTCTAAAAAAATGTCATTGCTTTTCCACTTTCGCAGAAAAACGAGGATCACCTTCTCTATCCTTTCTCGGCTGAGATCAAACATTTATTCATTGACTTTATTCGTCAGAGATGGTGGTACTATTGTTGGAATTTTTGTAAGAATGAAGGAGAATGGTGCTATTTATGAATTAGTGTGAATCAATTTCTAGACTTCAGTGACTAATTAGTTTTACGAATAATTTTGGGGTTATCAGCAGCTAGAACGTTTATGAAATTTCCTTGAATCACTAGTAGTTACCAAAGAAGTGCAGAGTTGAGCGTTGTTCCAAAGTAAAAAAGGAGAGAAAAAGTTTTGTAAGCGAAACTGACTAAAACGAGTCGGACACACTGATAGATGGTGCTTTACAAAAGTGACTAAGTCCAGATTTTCTAGGATGTTTTTCATATTTTTACAGGACCATAATCCAGAAATTCTGAAAAAAAGAGCGTGTGTCACCACGACAGCCCAAAAAAATTGGGTTAACTTGAATCTCAAGAAATTTTCATACTACTTGCACATTTCTATAACTCATATAAGTAACTTTGAAAAATTTTGCATCACCATCTTATACTAACACAATATGTATTTAAGAAATTTCAGTATAGCGTGAAGTACTCACTTGAGTAACGGGTGATTGCTAGTCCAAAGAGATTCTTAACCTATAAGCTGTAAATTCAATTTATTAAATCCAAATTGTTGAGCTAAAATTATAGGGTCTAGTGAAGCCATAAACTCCTGATTCTTTATGAGCTCGACTCGATTTCACATTTCGATGTGAAGCAAGTCAGACTCATGACTCACGCTGAACTTTGCTCGAACACAAATTGAAATCGAGAAGCGGAAAGAAAGGAAACCCACACTTTTGATTAACACCTACTCATGCTCGAATACCCCATGCGCTGTGATGCGCGTTTCTTCTTGTCTTCGATTTGTGACGAGAAGGATCTACGATCATATAAACACACAATGGCCTCATCTGGAGAGCAAGAAAACAAGAGCACTTTCTTCCATAAAAAAAATTTTTCATGTTACAATATTTGTATATTGTTTGACCATTGAGATTCAGCCCAAGATAACACTTGAACAGAAACAGATATAAGGACTCATTGACTGCAACTGCTGATTCCAAAACTCATAATTAAGAAAATGTAGTGCAATGGGTGAAAAGGTCAAAATAGAGCGTTCCCCAAATCAGACTAAAGGTTCACTGAACCATTTTTTTCAAAATCAATTCATCTAAAGCATTCCTGTGGCCGTATTCATCAACGAACCCAGTAGGTTCCGGAACCTACCGGGTAGGCTTAACCCATGAGATCGGTATTCACGAAGCTAGTGGGTTCGCGAATCCAGTAATGCGTTTTGTGAATATCGATCCAACCCAGCGGAAATTTTTTCACTTACCTGCTGGGTAGCGGATTTCACTGGGTTCTTGATGAATACGGCCACTGAAGTGTCCAGCGAAGGACTAATATAGGCTTAAAAGAAAAACTTTGTGGTTTACCGTGTTTATGAATTACATTATTATATTAATTGATTATATTATTTATTTCTCTTCTGAATTTTGATTTCTTAGCGCAACTTTGGGTGCTACCGAAATGACTCGGATCATTTTTGGAACCCCTGACCGCCTCAAGTTCCGAGGACATTCTTTTAAGGTTTCATTCTTTGATTTTCACATATGACTACATATACTCTCACTGATGGTCAAGCATCATCTTCTTCTTGCGATAGGCCATTTGCGACATGACTTTTCCACTGGCTCAACCTAGTTATTGTTCCACCGTTGAGCTTCGCTCCAACTTAATTTCAAATATACATATAAACGCCTGGACTTAATAACAAATTCCAATTTATCAACAGCAGACAGATAAAACACACTCTGAGATAATCTGTTATGTGCGAGAGTCGAAATTGTGACAGGCAGTACATTATAGATAACACAGTGGCCGCTAGACATATTGGGTAGGTTAAACAGTTGAATCCTACCAAGCCTCGCTTACTAATAATCACTTTACCTCCCTAATGCACCCTACTTATTACCGTAATCGTATACTTCAACAATACGCATGAAAGCGCCATGAGAAGCGAATATACAGTAGCTCGGACGAGCATCGGAGTCCATCTAGAGTTTAGCTCCTTGACAAGTGCGTCCACATAAAAAACGCACAATTTCAGGGAAATTTTTTCAAAATTTGTGAATCGCTCTGGGGGCTGAGCTTACCTTTTGCTCCAGCTCTTCCTTTGACCCATTATTATCTATGAGATGCGTGGCTAGTTCCATCTTCTTTTTTATAGGCATTTGAGAAGCGATACGAGCGGCAGCGTCTTCTCTACTTAAACCGTCTCGTAACATTAGACGATTCATCTGCACTTCGTCATCGCTGGAAAAATACGTGGGAGAAATTCAGGAAGTTAGCAAGGCAGAAGAATTGCAGAAATTAATACTTTACGGCCCAATTTTCTGAAGGACAATTTTTATCTATCAGATAGGGACTCACCACCATACAACAATAATCGTCCCCAAAATTTTCTGATATCCTGATTCAATAAGAAGCGGTGTGTCCAGCACAATTGTATGAGTTCCAAAAAGAATATACTTCATGATCTGTAGAAACATTTCCCATCGGATAGCAGGATGAAGTACGCTGTTAAGCTTACGACGTTTCTGGAATAATCAAATCAGTTTCTTATTGGCCAGTAAAATATAAATTGTACCAACTTCTGCATCTTTAAATACGACATCACCGAGCTTCGTACGATCAAGTAAACCAGTGTTGGGATCAAAAAATTCCGAACCAAATTCCTTTCGTAATCTCACATAGGCCGAGTGTCCAGGCTGCACAACTGAAGAAAAGGAGATTTTTGAGACATTAAACCACCACAATTTAACAACATTAAACAACAACATTGATCTATCTCCAGATTTGATAACAAGTGCCATTTTCAAAACTCTGCCTCACCGCACTCAAAGGCAGCGTCCACGCAAAATCTAACCCCTCAATTAGTACCCTACATTTAGGCCCTAGGAGAGGGGCATCTGCTTGGTCTGCTCTTCCAATCCTGTCTCTGAATGGAAATAATGGACCTTGAACCGCGAAAGTGCCATCAAGACACGCCCATTCAGGTAGTAAAAGCCGTCTGGGTAGAAGCTTACACAAATCTTGGGGTTTGCACATTTTGAATCTCATAACTGTGATAAGGGCCATGCAAGGCCCCAGAATGCCAAGATTCCAAGAATGCCAAAATGGAAGGCAATAGGGAGATGCTGCCTTTGACTTGTTCGCAGCATGATCTTTAATGATTGAGAGGAAAACTCGTCCTTCAAGAAATAGCATGCCTGCTATTTCTTGAAGGACGAGTTTTCCTCTCAATCATTAAAGATCAGGATGAACTTGGACTTCAACACACATTGCAGGCATGCATCATTCTATTTCATAGTCAAAGAAGTTACCGAAAGTGTAGGAACATCTACAATCACTAGCGATCAGTCGGTTACAAGTCAGCTTACTAATTTACCATCGCCGAGAGGTAGAGGGCTTAGTTGACTCACGGACAGGGATCGATCCACTGATCTCAACAGATCATAACTGAGCCCTATCACTAGGTTCCCCCTAAGTGAGATTCGGTGAGCATTCAGGCTTGTCTTACGGCTGACTAGACGGCTGTCTAATACTGGTCTCTGATCGTTTGATAGTTTCTAGTTTATGCTTACTACTCACGCTATAAAATAAGAAGGGGCACTTTAAGGCCAAAACAATGTTCGTATAGATTTTTCAAAATAAAGGGGGGTCTTAAATCAACTCCCTTCCAAACTCATGTAGAACCTTAACATAAATGTCCATTATTCCGGATTTACTACGTCGTAGAGATTGTAAATGGCAGAACTTCTGCAGAATATCTGTTTTGCTGCTGTCCGTGTCGCTATCCGCACAGTTCTCCTTCTTCCTGATCGTATAGCTTAGAGCTTGTCAAATCATTTTTTGAAACTTTCATCAGTCAACTGCTTCGTAAAACATCAAAAATTATACGCCAACTGGAATCTTAATACTCACAACCGCTCCCCCCCCCCCTCCCCAAAATGATGAATGAAGACCATCGTCATAATCGCACTCCTTTTTGTCTACACTAGAACATGGTTGCTGTAGGTTTGCTATTTATAGTAGTACTGAGGAATACAGCTGTAACACTCTAAATTAGCAAGTAGCCTATGACACGCTCCCTGCCCCGAAGTATATGTGTGCCAAGTTTGGTCCCGATCGGTTCAGAAATAAAAATTTCTATTCCGCACATACGTACAGACATACATACAGACAGACATACATACATACAGACAGACATTCAGCTTTATATATAAGAAGATAGATGTGTTTAGTTCAAGCTACGATACATAACTTCAAACCACTACTACAACTTCGTGCAGAGCACAACCACTTCTTCTAAGATACCTAGGAAATTCATCATCTCACACTGAAGAAGGCGATGAGATATACAAAGTGTCCCAAAAAATATAACCTACTGTTTGATTGTTAGTAAATATCACGTCATAGTCTTTCAAAAAGTAGAGCTGGCTTCAACTTAGATTTGGAGTATAGAGCGAACCACCAATCCCTCTTCATTACTGTAAGGTTACGGTAGAAATTCCGGCATATGGCGTCAGTGTGAAAAAGCTGTCATTTCGAATAATTCCAAAAAAATTGACAACTAGTATAATAGGTTTTTCATGGAAGTTTGACTCAAATTTGTACAAAATTGTGAAGCTTTCTAAGTGGAGTAACTATATTTATTTAGCAAAAAACGAAAAAACGGCTGTACTGCCTACCTGGCGTAATCTTTTAATGAAGCATTATAATGAGATGTAAATTTTATATTTATTAGGTTGGCACCAGTGGCGTCCCCGGAGAAAGGGTCGCGAAATTTTTGAAAGTTGCTTACATGAGTTATAAGACTGTACAAATGATTTGTTCATACTTGTAAGCAATTGAAATATTTTTGAAAAATTTTTAAAAATCGGGAGCGTGGCTGACGAACGCCCCCTTTTTCTGAAATTTCGGGGTTATGAGCCCGCAAAAATTTTTGAGAGCATACAAAAAAAATTAAAAGTTCAGAGTTCAGCTAGCCTTAATTTTGCCCTACAACTCATCATTCTGTCCTTAGGAAATGTGTCAAACTTTCTCACAATTTAAAATGGTGAAGCCCAAAGATGAATGCCTCCAAATGCCTGCTAGCATGTCAAAATTTTCACAAATTTGAAACATATAAACCCAGTCGGATGTAGGCGATACATAGCCAACTAGAAGCACCTGACAATACTGCACGAATCAGCTCTACAATTCTTTTCTAAATTTTTACAGTACAAACTTGCAACCTGACGAATTTCTGAAAAAAAAAACATCCCTTGCCCCCAAAGAGTCTCAAAATCGACTACTCCTTATTTCCCACGCGAGGATATAAATGCACACCTTTCCTAGCTATCAGATCTGCATCCACGATATGTAGCCCGCGTTTTTGGAGCATTTCAGAAACAGAACTCTTTCCTGTGGCAATGCCACCAGTTAGACCAACGATGACCATCTTAGCTGAATCAACAACACTCACTAATGCAAACCGCACCCGAATAACTCAAATAAACGGCGACACCTAGCGTCAGTAAGCTCATCAAATATATAGTCGATATATTTGTCATATTCATTTTCTTCAAAACAATGTTCAAAAAGAAAAATTCGTAACTTTGTCTGTACTTACGAATGAGGAAGACTTTGAGGACATATAGTATACGAAATACACGGCGCACGATACACAATCATTCCTCTTTTCATTTAAAATTCACCTCCATCAACTCTACATATACATACAGACAGGAGGCGTGCGAGCGCGCGCGTAGCACATATTTTCGGAAGAAGTAAATATAATAAACACATTGTGAGTGAACCAGAGATAGAGCGCAAAGAGAAGACATCATTGGTGGGGGGGGGGGGACATCATAACATAGGAGGGGTTCAAGAAAAATTCGCAGGTATGAATGTATGTGTACGTGTGTGTATTTGTGTGTGGTGGTTCACCCGCAATGATCAACTAACAGAACAGAACAAATATGAGGGTGATGGAAAAAACTTCATGTGAAATGGGAGCAGATAGGAAGAAATCTAGAGGAGACATATATCGATGGTGCCTGTGTGGGGAGCCAGTCCGTGAATGCTACAAAAAGAGTTCCCATGAGGTTATATGTGTGTATGTGATCGAAGAAAACAAACACTACAATTCGGTATGAGAGAAATTTGGGTATCAACAACATGCGATTTTTGGGAAGGCTCAAATGCGAAATGCCATAAAAAGAGGAAGGAGTGAAGAGTATCGAGGGCGGTGGGTACTCATGCATACGTATTTGGCCCCTAAGGACTACATTCGTGGGCATGAGCTCCAAAAGCACAGTTCGGTATGTTCAAGAATAACTGTGTAGGTCTTCATTGCAAGGGCGCTAAAAATTTGCAAAGCTTAGAATCGTCCTGATACAGAAATTACCTATTCCACAAGTGCAACAGACATCAAAATTCTACTTTGGAAAGTCTTCCAGAAATTATCCTGTCAGCTCTGTAAAATAATCTGGCCTATCTCGTTTTCTCTGGCTTAGTGCACACCCTTGGAAAATTTTGTTCTCAATTCTCGTCATCCTACTCATAAAAAAGGAAATTCTTAAATTCTGTGGAAACTTGGATTCAATGAAAATTTCGAGACATCACGAACTGTGCTTATAAGGTATATATATAGTTTGAATACAATAGTATGAATCAATGAACGCGGTAAACTGATAATGTAACTCATATATGAGGTAAGTACGAGATGCTTCATAACAAGGCGGACACACAGACAAACAGAACGCATAGACGAGGAAAAGAGATGACCATATTTGATGATGTTCCGCAGAGATTCGATTGAAGCATCCGCGCATGATGAACAAACGTGTTTGTGCGTTGTAGAATAGAACGATCCATCAAGAAGCTGAACAAGACATCGGACGTGGTTCGTACGACACCAGACAGATCACACTTTCTTCAAGAGTATGTACGCGTGACCGGCGGCGAAGTAAGGACGGTCCGAGTCTTGCTACTTTCCCATGCCACCAGCGCCTTGTACCGAGGTGTTCGCGCCGCTTATCGGCGGCATCATGAAACGGGCCAATAAATTTGCTGTCGAATTTCCGGCGAGGTACTGTTGTTGACTATGCTGCGCTTGACTCAACAAGAACTGCGTTATCAGTGGATCCTGAAAATAAAGCAAATAACACTACACTTTTTAGGAAATCAAAGAAACCCTCACCATCGCATTTCCTGTGCCCAACATTTGGTTAGCGCTCCTGCTCAAAAATCCGCCATTTATCAGCGGATTCAAAGCTGCTAACCGCTCTGGACTGATGTTTGCTGCCAGTTCGGCAGAAACGACTGCCGCTGAGGTTGTTGGAGGCGCGCCAGCAGGCTGGGATGTCGACGGCGTGGTCAGCGCCACCGTCGTTCCAGGAGCGGGTGGTGCAGATGACACGTTAGCACTCGTCCTAAACAGATTGAAAATTGTAGAAGAAAAAGCCTAGGAAATTCCTACCTCTGAACATGTGGTACAAATCCAGCGCCACCAGGCTGCGTTGTTGTAAATGAAGATGTAGACGGCACCGATGAGGCTTGACTTGGCGGTCGCACGCTGGGTCGAGGAGTTCCGCTGGCCAATGATCTCAACTGAGTCAGCGAATCCTCGACTCCCGGGCCATTAGGACCAGAGGGAGGTGTGGGACCGACACCGGGCACAGACGAACTAGCAGGTACGAGGGGAGAGTGGTGGGGGCTGACTAGGCTAGGTGCGGGTGGTGGCACTTGCGGTTGCGGCGGTGCTACAGCTGCCATGGCGTGCTGAGGCGGGTGATTCAGCGTCGAAGGGATTTGCTGCATCTGCTGCTGCTGCTGCTGCTGAACAAGCTGCTGCTGTTGTTGTTGCTGTTGTTGCTGTTGTTGTTGCTGCTGCTGCAGTTGCTGCTGATGTTGCAACTGAGATGGAGGCGCGCCTAGCGGAACCGATAACCGCGAGGTTAGCGAAAGCAGGTGCTCTCGCCGCCGATTCAATTGCACCAGTTGCTCTTCGAGTCGAATATTTTCGGACTTCAACTGATGAAGGCAGGTCAGCAGCTGAGCCACATCGAACTGCGCCTGCGAAATCAAGAACTGTGACCCTTGCTCCCATTGCCGCTCCAACAGCTGTTCCATGGACGACGGAAGCGTAGAATTTGGTGGAATGCCGCCACCAGTGGTGCCCTGAGGTCGAGGCGCCAATGGACTAGTTCCGATCACATTCTGATTGTTGGGTTGAGCTGAAATGAAGCAAAAATATGTTATAAACAAAACGTTATTAGAGAGTTTCTGAAATACGTGGGTCATTGATTATAAACGCCGCAACTATTCTGAGTCTTTACTTGACTGATCTGTGAATGATTAAGTATTTTCTACATCAATTTCCTGAACTTCGGTCTAATAAAGCACAGAAAAGGAGCAAATCAATGTGATAGAAACGATGGGTGTATGTCAAGAGGCGCGATTTTTATTGCCAGATGGACACCAATTAGCACATAATAAGTGTTTTACGATTTTCTAAAAGTATTCAAGTTCTGAAAGGAGATGTATCAGATTGTTGCATGGCTTGCTCAATCTTAATACCTTGGAATCGGTTTAAAACAGCAACTTTGATGGTCAAAAACCAATGAAAATGCAGTTGAGAACAAATTCGTTAATATTTCGGTCTATATTCCAGCAAAAGTCGCCAAACTCAGCAATTGGTAATGTCAAACAGATGGTAAGCTAATGCACTTTATCTGTACTTTTTGAAGGCTCGCATAGCCCTAAACGGGAGTTTTAAGCTAGTGACAGCCGAAGAAATCGCGCCTCTTGACCGTCTCCCACAATATTTATTATCTGCAACCATTTCGGGCGAGAAAGCAAAAAGTATATCCAGTCTTCGCGCACATGCTGCGTTTACTGGAAAGACATGAGAAATCGATATTTTTTGGCGAAATTATCATATTGGAGACCGAAAATCAAGGAAGAAAAGTTTGCTTAGCACTTATGATGTAAAAAGAAACATTTTGCAAAGGCTAAGAAAAAAGCCAGAAAGCAGCATAGGCATCAAACATCAGAGTTCACCTACCGTTCACAATCGGCGCTTGTTGAATAGGCGGCGCATCGTGTGACGTAGACGGAATGGCGGCAGCATTTGCGCTGACCATACGTCGATCGACAGCAGCGTTGGCGGAGGTGGTGGCGACGGTAACGACGGTGGTGGCGGTGGCGCTCGGCACTGTCCTATCAGCGACTCGCTCGCGATGGAAGTCCGATACAGTCTCGGAGACGATTGGCCCCACCAGATCACGTAACGCCTTTTCGCTTTTCGTTCGATGGTTTGTACGAGGGCGTTTCGCTTTATCGGCATTGCTGCTGCTGGACAGCTCGGGCTTTGCGTCTCGCGGTCGTTTCACTGGAACAGATCGAAACGTCAGGAAAGAACCATCCTTTATCACATCTAGTTTACACTCGACGCTGATTGGCCAGCGGAGGTATATTGTGGTTATTGACAAATGATTGGTTTCGCGCTGTCATTAGCCGTCGCTGCGAAAATTCGGGATATCAGCAAATCGAAACCTATTGGATAGGGCGATCGTAAGAAAATCAATAATTTTCGGTAGGACCATATAAAAAAATCAGTCTCCATCCATACAAATTCAAGAAAAGGAAAAATGACGAGAAGAAAAACTTACCCGCAGCAACTTTGGCATTATTTGGCGTAAGAGCACCAGATGAAAGAGCAGTCGGATCGCCCAAAACTTTCTCATCCTGATGCCCGTTTGAATCTGGCGCGTATCCCGATGCCACCCCTATCCGGTTATGGTTGGTTAGCTCGGAGGCCTGAACAAATAGCTCAGATAGGTTAGAGAACGAAAAAATAGCAATAAAATACCTGAACAACGGCAGCATTCACCAATGCGTTGAAGTTGTTCGTTGAGGGTCCATTTAGGGCATGTTCCTGCTTCACGGCCAGGACTGCGGTGCCGCCACTGGCGAGCGGCGGTGTGGCGTCCAGTGCCACAGAAGACCTGCTCGACGTGGTCAAAGGAGGCGAAAAATTGTTGATCAAATGGGAATCCTCGTTGGATTGCGTGAGCCCGATTACCGACCCAACTTGTTCCGGTCTATAAAAGAGTGCGAATAGAGGCGATGGCAATCACAGCACGAGGTGCGCTTAGGCTAAAGTGCGGAGATCACACCTTGGAATGGGATCAACAAGCATATGACCGCTATTGTTGCTGTTTGGAGGAGTTGGCTCGTACGGGGCAGAGCTTTGCGACGATGACGGGTGTGCCCTTATCCGACAGGGTGGGATCACCTTTATCGCAGGATCAGCAGCCTAAAAAAGATGTCTTCAATACTACTGAGCAAACAATGCGATGATTTGAAACAAAACAGGAAGAAATGCAAATGGAAAATCTACAGCTTGAGAATGTGAGGACAGCGAGATGTCCAAGCAATTGAATCAAATCACATTGCTGACGACATATCGATTTTTCGTTCTCAAACCATTTGATAAGCAATTAAAGAAGTTTCCGCGCGCACTGATAACCCAAAATCGATTCATGTGATTATTCACTACAATAATTAGGGCATTTGGAAGACCGAAGAGATGAAAATGACTCCAAACCACTTCACGATCAAACATGAAAGATCATTACAGATTAATTTAGAAGCTAGAGGGATGCAAATCACTGCTATCGGATACCGTGTTTGGCAAAGGCAAAGAAACGGATGACGTAATGTTGCCAAATATATTGACGCCCACAATTATTGATGAACATATGGTTAAACCAGTCACAAATATTACTTTTTATTTGAAAAAAAAGCAATTTTCTGTAGAACATGGCTATAATGAAAGTCTTCACAAGTTTCGTGCTGTCAAGAAAAATCACTTAAGTATCACTGAAAATGATACTGATATTGTGAATTGTTGATAAATATATCTCAGAAGTGGTTTCAGAGGAACACTGCAGAATTTCGATATCATTAAAATGCAGGAGTTCTGCCTATAGTATAGCAAAAAATAGAGCAAACAACTTTACAGGGAACCAAGGTTCGAAGTCAGGTGATTCTATGATAGATACAAGCCCCAAAATAAATGATACCTTCAAGAGACGGATGCCAAAACAAGATACAGATGAAATCGCAAAAAAAATCAACTTTGTTCATGACCAAGATGGAAAAATTATACTGGACAAATCAGCCAAATCAAATCTTAAGCCCCCAAAAGGTTATAAACCTATCATTGAGGACCCATGCGACAATGGAGATAGAAAAAAAAACCCGAGTTCGTGATGAAATCCTATGCAGCAAAAATTAGAACGCTGCTCTCTCTAACGACGCCTAATCAGTTTCACGTGACACTATGGTCGCAGTGCATTACAGAACTTCAAACCTTTGCAGCGAGAAAAAAAACACAAAAATAAGAAGTGATGCAAGGCTGCTTGCTGGATTCGATGCTACACCACAACTAAACCACGGGGCCCGTTCAAATTGACGGATCATAGGGGGAAATCAATAGAAGTCGAGGTGAGCGCTGCCCCGCTCAAACAGCCGCTCTACGAGCCCCTTTGTCATTCACTAGCACCACACGCGAACAATCACCGCGCCATACAACGATCGGCTGCCAACCTGTCGTCGACCGAATGTGATTCAACAGAACGATCGATCGAGATCGAAAGCATTCGTTTTCGTACTTTACGATGAATCGCTAACGCATTCCATAACGATATGGAAATACGAACAGCTGTATTCTCAAGGCGTCACATTGCTCGCTAGCTCTTCACGCTCAATCGAAGACGGGGCTGACTCTGCTGGACGGGGCTGGCCCCTCATTCGTTCTACGCTCAGACAAACACGACCACACGGCGACCGATTTATCGGCGCAAATCGAAGCACAGCCCGCTGCTGACGGACGCACACATATACACACACAGACACAGTAGAAAAGATAGAGCAGTGGTATTAAACTTTTGCGGCGCGCTCACGTGCAATCATTCATAGCGATCGAGACTCTAGTGGGGCACGCAAAAACGCTTTCGTCAACGGGCAGTCAAAGTTTCATCGAAATCTTCTCTCCCAAGAAATGCAGATGTTGACTTCGGGGAGGGCAAAAAATGAGGCGACTGTAGCAGACAAACTACTAAATATCACAAACTCAGCTTGTACAATGACCTGCTATTTCTGTCACTACATAGAGTATCAAAAGCTCAAGATCTTTACACTGAAGAGGAGGACCCAGTAGTAGAGAATGTAAAAAGAATAGAAACAAAAACTTAGTCATGGAGCACAAAATTGAAAGCCATTTTGTATGTGTATACGCAAGGTCTAAATATACCACAAATACAACGATGCAAATCAATATGCAATACATTGAGTTAGAAAACAGAAAAAAGCCTTTAGTCTCATACAAAAGCTTTCTGCATAGCATTAACCACGAGCCATAATGGCCAATCTGGGCCGACTCTCCTGGGAAAGAAGTGAAAACGTTGTGACTACCAGAGCGTGAGAAAGATTCTGCTGCCAACACCTATCTATTCCAGCAAACATCAGCAATAACACTCTAATTACCAGATAAAAAGCACTGCAAAGAAAATTTGACTCCTCTGCGTGACTTTCTTGCCTTGATCGATACAAAAAGTCATAAAATTCGTCTCATAGATTGAGAACTAAGGCTTATGCAGGAAGTAATTCTCGTTTCTTATTTATAAACGCAGATCAAGAAGAGAAAAAGACCTCGCAAAGTACTGTTAATTCAATGCCCAGTATCTCTACCGCTAATTTCACCTTCCTTTCCCCAAAGATTAGGTCTCGGGGTTACCTCAAACAAATATCGTGAAACTCCCACAGAAAGGAAAACAATAGCGCAACATTTTTTCTGCCATTCCCGCACAAAACGAATTGCCATCTGCTGTATTGCAGTAGCAAATAAAGGTAAACAAACGAGACTAGCAATTTTTTAGTGCCTCAAAGCGATCTGCACGCTCAAATTAGCCGCCTGCCAAATCCAAGGGGGAGTGTGGGGAGGGGGGAGAGGGGGGGGGTAGAGTGTGTTAATGTACGACACCTACCCCAGCTGCTGTCCCTCTCAGTCCTTATCGCCACTACCAATTTTAATGCAGCCGTGCGTCGACGTATTGATTCTGCCGCCAGAACTATAACTCAACACTCGGACGCTGTATTCGAGAGGGAAATTACGTCCCTCGAGAAACATTCACCTAGTACAAAGCCTCTACAGATGGCAGATATGTACAGCATGGAGCGTTTCTCAACAAGAAAAAGGCTAAAAGATTGAAAAGCAACGTCTTGACCAAAAAGAAGATTCAACACAGGTATATGATGATATGAGCAGTGAAAAGCTTGCGATTATGCAAGTGTCGCACCACTTAGTTCCATCAACTGACACGGAGAAAACCTGGTTTACGAAGTCCCACATTAAAGCAGCTATTGTGCCTGTTCTTGCAAAAGACATTTAGAACAATGAAGCCGCGTAACAATATTAAAATGATGTCAAGATAAAAATCAACGAGTTCAGCTCAAAGTTGATGAACATGCAGACAGAAAAAAGTCAGTATTCAGTCTGATGCAAGCAAAAGTTTTTGGTAAAAAATCTTGACCTGCAATGGCTGAGAGCAAAAAGAACGTAACTGTATACGGAACAGACGTCAAAATAATGGTAATATTCTTTGAATAAGACCGTGGCGGCAAACTATCATGGAAAGTTGCGTAAATTTAAGCGTTTCACAGAAATGGGCCTCAGACACTCATGAAGCAACTTCAAGCAATGTAAACACTTATAGCCAACCTATAGGTTATCTCAGTAGCCGTATTTGCGAATTTACCGTAGTCAGTCTCAAATCTCCTTCATATACAATCGTAATCGCGATTGAAAAGCACGATCGAGGTCTCAAGTACTACTTTTTTAAAGCTATGAATGGATTTAGTATGACAGAAACAACACCGCTATTAGCTTCGCCCTTATCACCAAGAAAGCATTGAAATAAGCCTCTCAATGAAACTCTCACGCCGCTAGCACGTGACTTCATTGCCAGTCCGAGTACACCCAAGCAAAGCAGGTGATAATGCAAAAACTTCGTTCATATGCAAAACAACACGCATCAATTACGCCAAAAGTGGCGATTTGTTGTACAAAAAAAGAGAATAAGGGCGGCGACCGGATCGATACCGCGAAACGCACAAGAGACCACGACGACACGCGTTGAACGCACACAAGAGCGCGAGGCTTGGCGTTGGCGGCCTGCCTGGACGCCGGCTGGCTGGCGTCGATGCAGACAACACAGCAGCGCACGGCGGTGACGCTGGCGATAGCGTTGAAGGGGGCGATTGCAACGTCGGAGACGACCGACAGCGAACAGCTATCGATTTCGCCGACAGCCAACAAACCCCGCTGACGCCATCGCCGAGCGCTCATCGCCGCCGCCAGCCGCGACCACGCGCCGCTATGGCCGGCTCAGCGTCGCCAACAAACTTTGGCCTTTGCTGCTAGAACACGAAGCGGTCGAGTGCATAGAAACTCAAAAACTTCTCAACCATTAAAACATCCATCTAATCTTACATAGCCAACAATTCAGTAGTCCACTAAACTTTGCAACCAGTCCGAAATTCAAACAAAACATCTTTCGTTAGCGATTTCCGAACATACCTTGCAACAATGCTGTAGAAATGAAAATGAATAGCACTTGAACATTTCGCGAGCTATATGCAAATCATCTATTCGTGATAGGATACTCCAGAGCGCATTGCACATATTGTCCAAAGAAGCTTGATCCGGATTTAAGCAAGTTGATACTTGTAATCCAATTCATCTAGTTTTGCGACTTCGAAACAGGAATAAACAAGTTCATGTTAAGACAAAGTATGAAAAGCGTCTCGAGTCTCCTAGTCATAAAATAGAGGGGATGTTATTTCTCTCACTTCATCGTGAAAGCGCGTCGCCATATAGTGAAAAAGAAAATGGAAACGAATAATTAGATAATTGGGATGAAGCCAAAACTCATTTAGTATTGCAAATATAGTGCGTTTGCTCGATAAGCTCACATCAGCGAAAGGCAAAACCAGCTGAGTAAACAATGCCGTAAACGCACCAAACACGAGGTATTCATCCCAGATGAATCAAAAAAATGAGATAAAAACCTAGATACCATTTAGAGTATTGATTCTTCGGCAACGCCTCCAACAGTAAATGACTATTTTGAAGAAAGAAGTGCATAGAGCTGCTACCAAAATAATTCAGTGAAGTCGAAAATCGGGAACAGCGAAGTCCATACTTTCGGAAGACGAGATAATTATGATTTAAGAAGATATATTCTATATATTCCATTCTCCTCAAAACGCTAGATGTACAGAAAGAGAAAAAAGTTCAAAATTTCCAAAAAAAAACATAACAGCAGTAAAAAGCAAGTCTTTGACCAAAGTGATGATAATACAGCTCACACTATGAACGATGAATGCAAATTGTGAACAGCATGAAGAAGTCCGTTCCTTCTCCACAAGAAACAGTTCAAACAGAAGCATTTGTCGTCAAAAAATTCTTTTTGAATACAGTAAAACAAATACTTCTGCTATTTGATGCACAAGTATGTCTATTCTCTTCATAACATTTCCACATCACAAATAGTTGCTTTACAAGATTTCGAAAATGTGATATGCAACAGTATCTGCGCGACATAAGCAAGAACTTCCTAATAAGTACTGTCGTGGATGCGAACTTTGCAAATACTGTAATTTCAACGAAAATAGCGTGACTGAATTCACTTCTGGACATAAAGCGTGACCAGTTATACAGAAACACTTGTTCACCGGAAATGAATCTGATGAAAGACCTGCACAAACATTATAGAGGCAATTTTTCCTACCCCATAAATCTTTTATGAAGAACGGTGCAGCAATCTTTCCCTGCCCCCGCTCGCAAATTCAAGCAACGCGACATGTTGACTGCCGTTTCCAATATCGACTCGCGGCAAAAACACTTGTGCTCTGCAAAACAATTCCGCAAAACAAAACGCCGTGTGCACCGACTGCATTTGAACGCTGCCTCGTTTCCGCGCTGACGTCGCAGTAGAACCGGTCGCACAATTGCTCGATTTCATTTTCCCCGTCATAGAACAAGACTGAGAACTTCTAGATCTGAACAACAAATGTACCACGTAACACAAACGACTGTGAATGCACTTTTGCATCTTGTTGCTAGTTTTTTGTTCCCCAACAAACTCGAAGCGAGAATCTTCTGGGAAACGTCTTCTTTAAGACTCTTCTATTCTGTTAGCAACCAGTTTGTCATCATGCTTGTTTTTGCTACAATGCTCTATGTGACTGCAGAAATCGATAAAAGTGCATCCCTCAACAGTGCAGTAAACAAAGATATGGTAATGATGAAATACTCATAAAACAGATTTAAAGGCAGAGCCTTCAAAAGCAAAATATTGCGAATATTGTGAATAAAGAAAGAAGAAAGAATGGAATGAAGACAAAGCACTGCACTAGTAATTAATGATTTAGGGTACATCGGAAACTTTCCCTGACTTACCGCTTTTCTTAGATGATGTTCACAGTACCCACAATACTTCACGTTTTTACTGCCACCACCCTCTTCACACAATAGACCACGTTGTTGCGCACAGGTGACATGAAACCCTCTCTGAAAGAAAAACTTGTCCCGGTGCTTGTTATATTCTGACACGGAAACTCTCTCCAACACGAAAACAGCATTTACCTTGCAGCCTGGTTTGTTGCACGACATGCACGCACCCATCTGTGCAGCTCGTGTGTCACCGGCGTTTGCACAGATGTAGCAGAGTTTCTCGAAGCTATAGAAAGATTAGAAGGATGTATTCGACGCAAAAGGAAAAATCTTACCGTTCCATGGGCACATCGGATAAAATCACCGGATCCATGCTATGTACATCGCCGAAACGTACTTCAGGAATGTAGAGCGCACAAATCACATGTGCCCAACCTAAAAATAAATATTTCATCATAAACATATTACTGATACGATCAAATAAATCATTGAACATTTGATGCTGGGGTCAAAGTTCAAGCAGAACGAGTTCTTGCAAGTAGCAAATGAAGCAGAAATGAGCACTACTCAAAACAGATGCACGCTGAACAAGAGACGAGAAATTCTGGCAATCTGCCCATCACTCAATCGTCGCTGCAGGAAATGGCAGCAGTTGCACGAGAAAAAAAGCATGAAACGGCTTACCCTTTTGTTCAGTTCGCTTCAGCGCTCCATAACCAAAGGGACAAAGTTCACATCGGGCTTCGATGCGCGCTACTCCGTTCGTAGATGGTCCATTACGTTTCAATTCACCGTTGGTATAGCTGTTAGCAGCCACGTGGCACTTGGCACAAAGCCATTCCCCCTCTGGTACCTCTTGAATACCGTAGCACCCTTAAAAAATAGAAATACCATATGACTCGACTCCAAATTCTTGCGCTTTGATGTTACTAATGAATTAAAATTTTGAGAATTCAGACATTGTGTTCGAATAAATTAAGAGAGCTGACAACAAATAGGAGTAGGTAAGGAAAATCGTAAAAATTAACCTTGATGCACCGCCACCTCGCAGCCGGGACCATCACAATAAATAAGGGGATTGTCGGTCCAGCCGTTTTCGTCGGCACAGACACAACAACCACCGAGCATCTCCTTCATCGCGAATGCTGCAAATGAAGAAGTAGATACAATTTCAACTGAGATGTAACAACCTATGTAAAACTTACCGCGATATTTTTGTGAGGAAATAAAGGACTGATGAATACAACGGAGACGAACGGCAATATCACCGATCCACGGTAGATCATCACGAAACTACCGAAGAAATCAGAAAAGCATAAAGCAGCAGAAGAACTGGCTTTCTTCCTTAGTGTAGAATCTGCAGATAAGAATCAAATATTTTCAATAACAAAGGAGAAGTAATCGCGATTATTCAGGCGTAGAAACATTCAAGATTCTGAAGCAGTAAGAACGGAATCCAAAACCCTGGAAAGAAACGGCAACTGTTAATATGGTGCACTATTACGATGTTATTTTCCGAAAAGCCACTTAACTCTATAGGAGACGAAATTCAATATAATGTGAGTATACTTAAAACTTGCAGACTCAATCGCACTTGAAATCCAGTGGCAAATGTTACGGAATACTGCGTGACCTACAAATTAGAGGGCTGAGCAATCTACATGATTGTGAATGGGATCGAAAACCACAGACCGATAAACTTTCTAGCAAAAATGTGTTACACATTGCTGACTCAGAAGAGAGGAACTAATAAACAAGTGATATACTGCGTTCAAATATGCCGCTTACGTCTCAAGGAATTTTTTTAAAATAGATAGCAAATGATAAGCAGCAACACACGAGACCCAAGTCAGCCTAATAACCATTCAAAGGCCCAGAACAGTACTGCAGAACACGTTAATGAGCAGCTACTCGGACTCTTATATCTATTTAGACTGTAAACAAATCAAAAACACGGTTGATATAAGTGTTGCCCTTCCGAATAAGAATCAGATCACACTTTTTGTTGGCAACGAAAAAGGAAACTTTTTATACAAATGAAAGCCATAAATCCGCAAAAATCATAGGAATAGCAAAAGATGTACGTGAGTGCTTACGGTCATATTCACGCACGTCAGAAACCTTAACTATTGCCCATAGAGTTCAGCGTGAGCTACAGTACTTGGAAAATCCAGAAACACGAAGTGCAGTTAACTTCCTAAATAATCAAGAGACCACAATCCTGCACATGCATGACTGCAATCCAAAAAGTTACAATTTTAGGCGTTCAAGTGTAATAAGGGATCGATCGAGCGAAGATAACACGGGGAGGAAACGGGGCGGAGGCGGTGCCCATCGTCAACAACAAACTTTGAGATTCGATCTCAGAGACGCATTCAGCATTGCCACACTCAGCACTTGTAGTATTGAGGTTAAGTAAGTAGTAGTAGGGTGAACCAGCAGAAAAAAAAACGATCGCGTTAGCGCAACGCAAGCGCAAACGACGCCGGCAATCTGCGGCCGCAGACGCGGACTGCTGGAGTAGAGCGTCATCAATCGATAGTCACCACATCAAATGATAAGGGACATCAGCAGTCAGCGCCGACAACGGATCTTTTATGAATGCTGAACGGATTATAAAGTCATAAGGGACAGAATGTCACGGATGGCGAAGCACAGCAACGAAATCATTGACAGATCACAGATAAACAATATCTTAACGGACAGCTAAATCTTTTTTGCTGGTTTCTGCAAATACCGCCGAAAGGCGTCTTTCATAGTCGTGGCGTAGAAAAATCGATAACGTTAGCGCTCTTAGAATTCTAGCTAGAGCTAAGTTTACACGTTTACCATCTAATTAATTTAGCAAAGTATAGAAAAAAGATAACATTGAAACAGACAATGTTTTGAGTCATAAGCTTTTTTTTAAAGCGCAAGCACCCATATACAGTAAAAGCATGCATAAGTTTTTTGTTTTTTCTTCAGCTATTTCGGCCATTGCCATTTCGGCGGACAAAATATTCCGTTCCAAGTTAGAAAGGCAAATCACTGACGCTGACCATTTACTGCTCTCGCGCCTTACTACTGATTATTTTTCCTCTGAAAACTGTTCAAGACTCTCGCCATACAATCTCATTTGATAGATGGCATGATAACAAAGGACAGGCACCTGCACCACCATCACAGAGACGATTGCATGACTTACTGGAACGACAGCCAAAAGAAAAACGCAGTATAAATCATATTTACTTCAGCAAGCACGAAAGTACATGGCAGTCAGCAGAAAGGAAAAAAATCTATGGAAATAAAAAGAAGAACGATTGCGAAATCGTAACACGAATGATGAACGCAGCACTAAAATTTGTTCACTGGACAATGCGGCTGTTCGGGTGCAATTGCACAAACGCACACTGGTCAATATTGAGATCTTGATGCACTCAGGTGAAAAAGTGAACATCTGGTAACAGATTCTAGTTCGGAGATTTCACAGAACGCTCTCAGACATCACATATATTATTATTTGCTCTTTGCCACATGATTCCACGCGAACATGGAGGTTAGCTTATCCAATGAAAATTTTAATGCGAAGAGGGTAACTCGAAATAAACAAGAAAGCGCATGGCGCCTCATTCTACTTATGACAAAATTAAAAACGAAAATTCGGGAAATCAATGCCAATTTTGCATTCTACACCAAAGTTGATATAACGCTTGAACGCAAAAGCTCAGGAATACAGCGGGTAAGACACTAAAGAAACAAAACGGCAGTTAAGAAAGTTTTAAAAAAACTACCCTTTATGTTGAAGAAAAAAACCCGTGTACTCACTCAAAAGCGAAGCTGGAACGAAGCCGAAACTCGCCACTTTTATTACAGTCAATAAACGTGTTGCTGAAGAACAGGATAGCGTGATTATGACAACAGACGAGACAATAATTCATGTTACAGTATCTGAGATTGATAAACAGTGTATAAATATCATCCCAAGCGTATTTGGCAACCCTAGCCTGCTTCAGTCACAGCTAAAATCGTTAAGACCAACAGGCATAAAACTATATGTAGCTTTCGAAAAAAAAACAGATGCGTTTGTGGAATGGACAGAACTACCGCACAGAAATTGTTCACCTACTAAATCGACCCCTTGCCCAAGATATGTCAGCGGGAGATTTGACCAAAAGTGCAATGCCAGAAGTTTGTGAGGCCCGCCGTAATTCAGCAGACAGCCCCTTTCGCCCTTCTCAGACAGCACCACACACGACGTTGACTTGATGTCAGCAATGTGTGCAGCGACGGCGACGCAGCACGCGAGTATTGACTGTGGATCGTCGCCGCTGACAAAACAGATCGATTCGTTCGTTGCTGCGATGCGATGCAGCAGCGATCGACGCCGACGACGTCAAAATCGAGGGGGAGCGGCTGTGTCGGTCGTGTGGGGGCGCGAATGCTGGTTGTTTCGTCTTGTGTGTGTATGTATTGGTTTAGAGTGTCTGAGGCGACCTTCGCAACAAATTCCTTTTTCACAAACTGAGGGTGGTACTTCGTGGAGGTTTTCTCCATGTGATTATTTCCTCTGATCCTTTTCCTCAGGTGGGCGCCTTCACAGAAAATATGCCGAGAAAACACAAAAATTGATCCCATTCTCTACGGATCTTACTCATAACTCCTTCAAATTACCACTATTCAACGCTATAAGCACTTATTATTACACTACTTTCCATTTCACAAATCATATGGGATGTCCGATTGTGTATGCAGTGGACGCAAATGCATAACGTGAGGTACACATTAATGTTTGTTGACAGGGACATTCACACACGCACACACATAAATGACGCCCTACATCGCTCTACACATGACCCTTGGACTTATTGATCGCTTCGCCAATCTTCGGACCTAGATCGACCCTCGAGATTAATAAAAGCCTATCATCGGCTTCAGATTCGTGTGGAGGTGGAGTCTTGCCAACTCACCGCGTGGTGGTTTTGCTAGTGAGAAAGTACGAAAAGCAATGCTATAACGTAGAATTTACCTGTGTTATCAGGTAGAGTCTGCAATACACCCAACACGAATCTGGAAACCAATCATAGCTTTTAATTTCCTAGAAATCCCAGTTCTCGGCCTGACTGACGCGTAATTTTTTCCGAAACAAAAAAACAAGTGAAGCGTAAAATACAAACGGAACCTTGCTATTTCTCTTTTTGCCAAACCTAGATCTCTGCCTATAACATCCAAATTCATGTCAGTGAATGTGCGAGTTACTTTGAAACCTTTTTTCAGTATATCAACCAGCCAAGGTAAAATTCGCCCAGATAACAGTTAGGGAAGGAAAGCATCATGTACTGAGATTGCGAGGAGCTATCCAAAGTTCTCATTTTGTAGCCCACAACCTACGAAATTAAAAGCTCTAGCTTGCAACAAACCCTGCAACTTGAAAATCAACGCAAACGTCAGAGACTCTCAGAAAAGTTGGAAGGAACAAAAAATGTGACGAGTTCGTAAGCGCACTTCGTAAAAAAGTAGTACGCCCAAGCACGCATCGATTGCCACGCAATCGATTGCAGTTGCACTAGGACCTATCACGAACACACTACCGTAGTTCAGGAGCGAAAAAAAAACTCAAGAAGATTGTTGGTTGGATGGGAGAAAGGGAGAAAGAGAGAGATGACAGCGAATAACAGCTCGGCAATACTTCAGCTGAAGCGCAGAGACGGAAGAAAACGCCTGAGAAACGCAGCAATCGCGCAGAACTCGTTATCGACCGCCGAAGGACAAAAGATGGGGGGTTCGTCTTTGTGTCTGAGAGCGTGTATATGTGGCTGTTTCTGCTGGAATTTGGGTGGTCGAGTCGATATCTCGACACTCGGGAGAGCAGCTACGCCCTTCTCACAATTACGGCATCGAGCCGAAATTGATGTATGGCGAAGCTGTCGGAGCGCCTTCTATGCAGTCATGCATACGCTCATTCGAGTGCACTTCGATCCAATCATACTCGCTGACGTCATCGGGGTAACGGAAGCGCATGACTTCTAACTCGATTATGGGAGGAAGCTCGCCCACATTCCACAGGTCCATGGAATTGTGGACAAATCGTAGTTTTCAAATCGTACTAGGCTGTTTTGCCTGAGGACAGAACTGCAGCCTAGTTTATAATAGCTACTGTAGGCTCAACTTTTCGTGAATTCGCCTCACTTGCACGCCTACCCCGGGAGCTGTGAACTACACCATAAAATCAAACACTCCCTCCATTATTTCTAAAGCAATCACACGTAAAATATCCGCAAAAGTTGCATTGATAAAGGCTAAAAATAGTACATATTCTTCTCAAAACACTATTCCTGAACTTCGGCATAAGTCGTCACAAAGCGATTTTGCAACAGAATGTAAGCTTCGATACTGAGTACAACAATTCTGCAAAAATAAGCTATCTTGAAAGATAAACAAGAACTGCAAAACTTCTTACACCAAAACTCAGGGTAAGCAGGAGAATCTAATGATTTATTTGCCGATCTGCAAGCGAACAGAAGGAAGCATTTGAGTAATTCATCATATTTTGCCGTCGTCTTGCTCAATATCTTCGAAACCTAGGAAGCCTTCAGCAAAACACAGATAAGGAAATTGGTAAACTATAGTACAGTATCGCGTCCCTAGATAAAACTAGCGAGTGGGCAGGTGCCCTTGAACAGATCTCACGGTATCTTATCATCGAGCAATCGCGGTCAACGCAAGAAGTTATTGTTACCGAAGCGTGCACGGATAGTATGAAAGGAGAACAGAATATTTGAGTACATTTTTTTAGGTGAAACTTTCAACATGAGCTTGTCTAGAAAAGCTGCAGTAACAGGAAGACGTGATTCAACCACCCATCACGTTAAAATGGCCAGATAGTGCCCTCTCTTCAGTTGTACAGAACGAATGTGGAGAGTGTAAATTGTATGCGCCAATCAGGTTACACGTAGCCATCTGTCAACAGTTGGCAACAACAAAGTACGAGCCTATCGAAGAGAACACCAGAGAAAAACGAGAAATAAAAGTGGAATCATCGATTTGTTGATTGAAAAGATTGCGAGATTGCAGAGTCGACTCTCAAATTGACATACAATTGCCCTAGTGCTCATTATTACACTGTTTAGTGTCAGCTAAAAGTTCTGAGAGCTGTTTAGGTGCACTTTTACGCCCTATTCAGCTCTTGCAACTTTTAGTGACATTCAGTTGTGCATAGAGAGCGATGAGCAGTCGTTACGATCTGATTTTTGGTCGAATCATTGCTGAACCCACGGCAAGCAACTTGCCCAATCCGAGAAGATAAATTGATTTTGAGCAGTTTCATCGATTTCTTCCACGCTTTTTTCGTAAGGCAACATACAAAGACGAATATTTAGAAGTAAACGGGCTGACAAGAGCAACCCGATCCGAAATGAATGAACGAAACGATGGGGAGAGAAGGAAGGGAGGATTGCGAGCACAACGCACGGACAACGACGCAGTAGGGAGCCGCGGCGGCGGTACGTGGCGCAAGAAATCGATGATGCGGCCCGCACCTGACTGGCTGCGGCGAAAGTCGCCCCCGACGAAAACCCGCGACGACGACGCTGCTCTCAGGAACTGGGGCACAGCTGTGCGCCCCGTTCTCGTTATCGCCCCTCTTGTAGCAAGCAATATCATTTCCTTATTCCTACATGGGTTCTGTAAATGCATGAAAACCTTTACATAACCGCTGCAGGTGAATATAGTCGCATGCGGATCGATCGATGCGCAAAATGCGATAAATTACGGGCTTTTCTTTCTGATGTCAGTGTCCCCCACCTGCAACGAAATGACCTTCGTATGTGTTTTTCTTTCGAAAAGAACCCTCGAGAAGATTTATCGATTTTTGGACATATTGCTTGTTTTATTTGGCCAATGTCACGTCAATCCATGTGGGTCCACATATTATAAGTAGACTATAAAAACTTGCTTGTGCATCGTATACGATTCATTAGCAATCGTAGTGTTCTTTTACACTTGTTTGAATTCAGAAAAGAAATAAATTATTACTAATGAGCAATCTTTGACCTAATCATGCAAGATTCAACAACGGCACAGTAGCAGGTTCTCAAACAACAGCAACTGGCACATAAAGTAGTTAATAAAGAAGCATAAAGCAAATAAAGAAAATGTAAACATAAGGAGAAAAGGAAGTAAGAGAATCATCTGATTCGGGCGTACCTCTCAACTGGAACGAACACCACTGACGCGTTGATAATCTATTAACACCTAAAGAAGTCGGGATCAGAAAGAACAGGTTACAGGAATAAAAATACTGAGTCGTAGACTTTGAAAACTGAAGAGAAAGTGAAGGATTGCGTTGAAATTCGTGGCACAAGCACAGTGGTCCGATATGGAAAATCTATACAAGTCCTTCAAATTGGGTCGGTTAGAGCGCAATTTCTTAGATGGATGTAAGGCAGGTGCTATACTCCTCGAGGAGTATAGCATGGCGACGATCGATATGCATCAAATGCGTGTAAAACCAGCGATTTTTGTCGCCGATATTGGCGATCGCCAGTCGCTACGACGGGCGATCGCCAGTCGCTACGACTGGCGATCGCCAGTCGCCAAACAAGTTAACGTTAAGTGTTGAATGTGAGAATCACTGGTCTTGCAGTTCATTCTTTTTAAGGCGACCTCACCGGCTGGTGAGTACTTTGAAATGGAAGTGTGAAATGAATAATGATCGCCAATATCGGCGACTACACGTTTGATACGTATCGATTAGCGACGGGCGATCGCCAGTCGCTACGACGGGCGATCGCCAGTCGCTACGACTGGCGATCGCCCGTCGCCATGCTATACTCCTCGAGGAGTGTAGCACCTGCCTAACTGACATGGATTGTTTCTTTGTGTGTTTAAAAACATTGCAGCAGCTGTATGTGTTTAAAAACATTGCAGCAGCTGTATACCATTTCGCATCACCTTCTGACGAACATAAAGATCGAAGGCAACCTCATAATTATGCCTTTTCGTCAGCAACACAGCTTGCAAAATGCGGAGAAAATCGATGAAACATTTTATTCGTGGTTAGATCTTGCATGATAGGAAAGCGTGTTCCGACCCATTCTCCCTCCTTTGTCCAGGCAACGGCATTCACATTCGGCAGCAAATGGCTATGTTTTAACCGCTGCAGCATGCTTGTTTTCCATCGATGCGATGACTAATTCGTGGCCAATTGCTATGCAATGCATTTGTCCAGCGCGAAAAACACGCCTCAATCGTGCAATGTCGACCGAGCGCTACCGTAATCGCGCCGCGGTCGCATTCTCTCGTTATGTGCGCTGACTCACATCGCGCCACGATCCTCTTCAACGCCGAGTAGGCCGCCGCGCGCATTCCCAAGCATTTCTCGCCGATCGAGGGCGTCGTCACGACCGCGCGCATACATCGATCGCAGCGCGAGTGCGTCCTTCGCCATCTCCTCGTCGCGCAGCGATGAAGTTTGTTTTGCTGCTGCGCTGCATGGGTGTGTGTTCGCCCAATGCTCTGCACACTTCGCTCGCTCTCGACTCGATTACGGTATTCCCGAATCGACAATTAGTGTCGTGCACGTAAGCTCACTGGTGCATGCGTGCAACGCTATCGGCGCCTCATATGTCTTTATGTGCTGTCAAGTCATAGAAGTTTCCGATCCCCTATATGGTACCACATGCTTCTTTTTTGCTAGTATGCACGCAATTTTGACACAATTCAATTTTCGTTACTGACAGGGAAGAATTGTAATCACATTCTGATGCACAGTATAGTTCTCTGCCCCGAAACCGGATAGTGTTGGAAACAAACATAGAAATTGTCCAAGACTTCTTGTATCTTTCTGGTATTTTATATGCTAAATACGTTTCATCGAAGAAGTTGCATTGCCAGTATAGTTCCAAGCCACGGTAACAGACACAAATTGTAGAGTTCTCTTTCTTAACACTCGCTTTGTTTCATTATTTTATTCAGGAGTGTGCGGCTAGGTGATCATGCGTCACAAATCTAAAAGTATGGACTTTATGGACTGTTCTGACGACGAAGACAGAAGTCATCCGCGCGTGCACTCAACAAGTCAGAACTGGTGCTTGAACTCATTTCGGACGAAAGTTCTTGGAACGAAGGAAAGAACATGTTCAAACTCGTTAGGCATGCGTGCGCGTGCAATTTCTAGTCTCCCAATCCATGCAAGTCCAATACAGCTGGTATCAGCTGCGATCGTTTTTGCATCTGTGCACTTTGGTTGGTTTGCTCAATATGCTCAAATGCCCATAATAGCAGTCCTATTAACAAGATGATAACAACTCGTCTGTGTACTGTTTTATGACTTCGCTGTCAAAAATAGTGCAAATGCCAAAAATAGTGCAAAGTGCAATCTCGTTGCAAACATCACTTTAATTCAAACCGCTTTTCGGAACACCAGCAGTGCATTTGCTTTTGGAGAAACATCATCCGCAACGTATACTAATCTTTTCCACATTCTTGCGATAGGTAGGTATTTGCGACGCGTGTTTTGCACTGGAGCGCGATCAATCTGTGAATACCTAACATCCGAATGCTGCTGGTATACAGTCGATGTCAATTACGTACTCCCTTTCGCATGGGAACTACGCATGCGCAACGCAAGGGTCCCGCATGCAGACCTTCACTCGATAAGGCCCATTTAAATGCCCGAGTCATACGCGCGCGAACGTGGCGCGAAGCTCACTGCATTTACGGAAAAGGGAGCACGTGGTTGACACGGACTGTATATGTTCTCTTACCTAAATGAACAGTGGCACTCCATACTGCCTTCGCCTGACGGGCTTACAGGGATTGAATTAACCCAAAAGCTTACCCGAATTCGCTATATAGGTGTTACTATCGTTAGTGTTTGGCACATATTATTTGGCTAATCTGTTCCAATCTTTTTTTTTTGTTTTAGCGCATCCTAGAGTGTAAGAATAAATAAATAAATAATTAAACAAATAAATAATCATGGTGGAATACATGATGTGCTGTGCTCCATCGCTATGCCGGGCAGTCATTTTTTAGGCGTCTGTAAACGGATTATATCGTCGATTCGTTGACCGCACGGACTGCTCAAATGCTGCGGACGTTCGCGCGACGCGGCTGAATTGTCGCGAGAGCACGACTTGTATAAGCTCCTGCACGACGAAGGCGGTCGGTTCGATGTGCGACGTGGCTGTGACGCGGCTGTGACGCAGCAGTGTCGCAGCCGCGTTGCACATCGAGCCGACCGCCTTCGTCTTGCAGGAGCTTATACAATGACGAGTTTATATTGGGGCAAGCGTTTTACCTCGCGGCGCGTGCTCCGCAGTGATGTCGTCCGTGCGGTGAACGAATCAACTATACGGTGATTCCGTTGTTACATGCAAATAGTCATCGCACCCTCCCCCACCTTCGATTACTGTAATTTGCATTCAAGTATCATCCATTGTCTCTGCATTTCTGCTCTCTGACCTAAACGCAATAAGTTCCATTGTTTTTCTGCATCTGTTTTCATTCGATCCACTTTACTGAATGGTCATCAATCTTCCAATCTTGCCAGTGATTCACAAACTTGCTCGCTGTGCAATTTCACGTTCAGCGAAACGAAGGAACAATTTACACAATGCGGCAGAAGTTTGTCGTGTGTTGGTGTGATGCAGCGCAAATCGAACAGAATACGCGATCCGGTTTCATCCACTTTACACCGCAATAGGAAAAGTGCAATGTGTACGAAATCATGAAGCGTCAATGTAAACGCCGACACAGCCCCGAAATCGAATTGTGGACCAGTTCTACGCCTCGGTCGAATCTCAAGCGAATGTCACTTCGAACATGAGCGAATCAAGCATTCGTTGCCGCAATTTTTTTTGCGCAGCACGCCCCACGAGAGAGTATCGCGTGATTGGCTTGTAAAACCTCTTTGTTTCGTAAATCAATTTCTGCGATAAAACAAAGTGCAACGAAATCTCGTTGTCACGTTATTCGGCACCGTAGTCGCGTATCGATCATTCGATAATGCGATTCGTGCGTTTGCCGAATTTTCGCCGCACTCATGAATCATCCGTTATCAGGACGTTGCATCGAGATTGCCATTATTGTCACGTGTATGTGTGTGTGTGTATGTGTGTGCATTAACCGTCGTACTGTACCAATGCAAAACATTGACTTCATTTCGTTTATGTGCAGATTATCGCGCGATAGTGGCGCTGCTTCGACAAAATAATACTCGCTGATCGCTTCGTCCTGGCATTTGCAAATTTTGTATCGTTAGGATACATATGAAGTGCACATGTGACCATTTCCTCCTCACACGCAGTGCAGGTGCACGAAACAGCGTTTGCTAAATTTAAAAGCCAATACTTACACAAACCACCCACGCCACAATCGTCAATGTAAGCTAATGGGTCTCCCACAAAATTCATTCAACGTCCGTACGTACATTGTTATCTATATTCCTTTGTAGAAGCACATTTCGTCACGACATACCCTGTCACACCTCTACCAATTTCCTAATGGCAACAACTCTTTTCAGTCCCTCAAGTTTTCAGGGATTTTCCCTGTTTTCTTCTCTTTTAGTTTAGATATGTATTACATAGTATTACATTCTCCACAGTGTGTTCTTCCTGTTCCCTTTTCAACGTTACACTTAAGCTATACCACGATTACGAAAAAGTGTTAGTATAGGGTCAGTCGTCCCAGACATGCAAAGAAAAGTAAAATGCTCGTACTTCGTTTAAGCAAAAAAAAATCCTAAATACAAGGTAATGTGCCAATTAGCAACAAAAATATATCTACCCAATGCTAGTAAATGCATAAGACTGCTGAATGTAAGTTGGAACGCTGTTGGATAATCGAAGCGGTTCAAGCAAGGGTATTGGCTCCAGCTAGGTACCCACCAACCTCCCCAAACCTTGAACACAACAAATTCAAAGTAGAACCATTTGAGGTTAAAAAAAGTGGCTCTCAGTTGGTGCATTCGTACCTGGGTTCATGGTCTCTTCCACATCAATCTCAAGTAGGCCAACCAACAGCGCGTCGTCGCTTACCGTGCGTACTGTGCAGGCTCACAACTCACAAATGATTTGTGCATATAGTAATTTTCAGTCTAGGCGGAAATTGGACTGGCGGGAGTCCGCTTCGCAACGTTTCGTGCCGCTAGGCAGTCTGCGTCTCTTCTTATAATCGATCTCGCTGAGCCAGTGGTATGCGGACGCGCTGCTTCACTTGAAATGCTTCGTCTACTCCGGGTTGAATAAGACTGTACTCTCTGATAACCATGGCCTCTTTGACTACAGGTTGCAGAGGTAGAAGTGGAAGAAAATGACCACTCACGCTTTGGTGACTCCAGACAAGCTCATCACAAATTTCAAGTCGCTGTATTGTAATCAAGAAGGTCGTTAGCATAAGTCTCATGAAACCTTTTTATAAATGGACAAAGTTTGTGCTAATCGGACCTCCAAAGAAAAAAATACGGGCAGTACAGTTGATTTTAGTAATTTTAAAAATTAGCAACGAGATGCATGGAGAAGCTGGATTAGCACAAACTTTGCCCAGGTAGAAAGAGGAGGCGAAAAAAGTTATGCAACTTATGCTCAATTTCCTTAGGATCTTGACCAAAAAAACGTCCTGTCTCTTTCCTGCATCTGTGTCTGCAGTATGTGTTTATTGGAGCCACCAAGGTGCTACCTGATTTCTTTTTTCTGATATGGTTAATGTCAAGTCAAATCATCGGTGGTTGGAAGTTAAGATTTATAAAAAATGGCGCGACAGATTTTTCGGACCAACTGATAGGTATCGCTCAAAAGTCAGATAGTAGCCTTGCATCTTTCTTCTCTCGGTGCTATACAAACAGGGTCAGGTCACAACATTAGTCGTTGTTTGCGAAAAAAAAAATGCTTAGAAATCCGCAATTCTGTACTAAGTGATTTTCGTGTATTATATCAGTAGTTACCCTTGTGCACTATTTTGGGCAGCTGCTGTTTTATGTATGGGCTATGAAACTTGCCCAAAATCGGTGATCCGCGACGACCGCTCACCCATAGGTCGCTTGGCACCTTTTCCCCCTCCCCCTTCCCATCCAATTTAATCATGTATCATGTCTTATAATAAGCCGCTCAATCTGTCGCTGTGTCGAGTTTGTCTGTTATGAAAATGCAGTTAAGAATGATATACGGTGATTCGCTAGGGAAATGGCATAATGAGAGAGGTTCATTTTTTTTTGTTTGAGACTGTAGCGGTCTGTGCCGACATTGTCGGCACTTCCTTACAGCCGTGCCATTCCTCGCCAGATTACCGTAAAGGTCATGCCATAAGCATGACCTGCTGTGATATGAGAGTGTTTATTGCCCAGATGAGCGTCAACTTACTTTGCTCCGCCTGTAATCGTTAGCATTCTACCACTGCACGAACGGGTGCATGTCGTCTGACTCAATGAAGCTACTATTAGCTATGTGTTCTCTATAACACACTCCAAAAGGCGCTATATCGCCTCAGGCTACTATAAAGCCATCGAACCACCGATACACGGTCACTCAACTGAAGAATCACCTCTCCTCTCCATATTGGCCAGTGCGAGCCTATGCGAAGCAGAGGTGACGCACTGGTGAATATACACGGGGTGGCTAGTATGGGCGTCACATTTTCCATTGCAAAATTTTGCATAAAAGACGAGATTTTGCAAAATTATTTTTGCACGCCAGAAACAGAGGCGTCTTAATGTGTTACTCCTACAAAGTTGTGTTTCTGCATATGCACGCAGATTTCAGCAGCTTATCTTGAAGCTAATACGTCAAACAATGCTGTGTGGAAAATGTACCCTCGCCTACGAATTAAATACTTTTTAAGGCATATGAGGTTTTGTAGAGCATAGTCTGAGGAATAAACTAGTGTCATAGTAGTAGTAATTTCTATTCTCCAAATTAAAATACGGTATTATGAACATGTTGCTGATTGACCGCGAGGCAGCGTCAATCGGAAACTTCAGAGTCCCTTTCGTACTAGAAGGGATCATTTCGCGCTTTGCTCGTATATTTTAGAGGATGTCCATGAGCTACAGGCGTATTAGCCGTCGTGATAGAATATTTTGGAAAAAATATATATTAGATGTTGTAACGCCCATACTTACCGGCACCCTGTATATAATACACGCTTTCTACCCTTTACATACATTATTTTGGTCTATTTGAACTTCTGCATGAATCACAGAGTCGATGGAAAATCTGGTTTATGAGATTTTTTGACGCATTTCCAAACTGCAGGCCAACGACATTGTCAAGTTTGGTTTTTCTTCATTGGCATAACTCTGTCGCACCTGGTCTCTTGCATTTCACTCAGCAAAGCTAATTCGTCTTCGACAATAGTGTAATGATCAGTAAACATAGAAGAAACTAAACCGTAAGCAGCATCTCATAGTCAGTGCATTTGCATCCTTCATCGAGATCACTAATTTGATTCAAATATTTTATTTATTTGTTTTATTTACACTCATGATGCGCCATCAATGAAATGAATAGGAAAGAAACCTTGAACAAACAAGAGAAACCGTCCAGTCTTAATCGCAGGAAGCTAAATATTGCAATTGGAAAAGGCAAGAAGCCTTAGATTTACTAGGACGTGCAGGCCTCTATAAGGCTGTGAAGGCTGCAGGAAAGTAACCACACCTAGAGCATATAAAATCTGAATCTTGCCTGTCTAAAATTATGATGACCCCGTTAATTGGCTGTCAGCGAGATCACGAGTAAAAGCTAGCTGACTTGTCCTGATAAAGATTGATCCCTAGCGGAGAGCATTATTCTTGTAAATTGTTTTCAAAGAAAAATGTAAGTACACTTGGGGCAGTTATTATATTGCTGGTTGTTTGATCCTTCGTAAATCTCCCATTTTCTTTTGATTTAGCTCAAGTATTGATCAGTTATTTATATTTATATTTATATTTATTGCACATATGACATATAAATACATCATAGGTAGTTGTCATCGTTAACTGATTTAGCAGCGTTGCCTCAAAGCCTTCGATAATATTTCTTTCACGGCATTCGTAACACAGCTTTATTAGTAAAAATGTGCATTATAAACACAAGGTGTACAGTTCTTGAGAGAAACAATTCTTCATCGGAAAGGAATGTTAAGCTCAAAAGATTGCATATGAACACAAGCACAAAAAAGTGTTATGCGAAAAGTGACATTTTCACAATTGTTCCTCGGCAGGGTTGATTCCGGGTGCCTGTTTACGAAGAGATCGTATTACTTGTCTTACGTATTTCCCGTTCGCTTTCTTTACTGAGATCTGTGCTATGCAAAGGGGTGTAAAAGATTTAGTAGTAAAACATTCTGTACAGCAGGTGACACAGTTCAGTTTATTGGAGAAATCGTTTCCTGATGCAGTGATGCCGGTGGGATAGGCAGACAAACGGAGCCAACTGCGACATATAGAGTGTGAAGTAGTGAATTTTTTTGGTACGACTATCTTTACTACATAAACAGTAAATATTTTCACGAAAAAAAAGATGTAAGAAGGGGAAGTGATATGATAAAGGCACATAATTGAAAAAAACATTCCATGACATCAAGCATGAATACTAAAAATGAGAAAAAGCCAGAAATGAGGCATGCAAAGATGAGGCAAAGGTATCGTTAGAGGTATCTAATATTTAGTGAAAGGAAAAGCAAGTGATTCACTTACACATGTAAGACTAGTTTTTCTTTGACGATTGTTGTTCCGGTGTCTCCACAAACTTCGAAGAAACAATCATGAGGGAGGCGTGGAAGTCGTTAGCATAATGACAGCAAGAAAACGGGTAAGTCTTCTGTCCAGAAAAATGTTGATATAGCAAGAGGACGCAAAAAACAGAAGATTATCTTCCTCATATGGAACAAGCAGTCATTTGAAGCGCATAACTATAAAAAAGTGGTAAATTCATTGAATCAACACTTAATGAAACGACAACACTAAAGTTACGCAAAACCAAGCATCAAAGAAATTCTATAGATGGATAACGATGTTACACAATTTAGCTGAATCCCCATTAAGACTGAGACTATATTCGAAAGCAATATACAGTCAGGTTCAGTTGAAACGTCGAGTTTTCCTTACATGTTGACACATGCAAACTTTAACAAAGCAGGGCCTGGCACTAATGTCCCAGGAAAGGTGCAATTTATAACTTATTGTCATTAATTCATTTACTGCGAGGTTGTCCAGAAAACGACCCAGATTTCACAAACTTTATTTCAAATTTTCTCATGATTCCGCTTGAGAGGGTACTAGGTTGGTGCAAAAATATCCGTTTTGCAAAGTTTCACTTTGAAAAGCTATAACTTTGTCCAGTCTATATATTTTTGAATGTAACCAAGGCCACAGAAGCAGTAACCTTTTCTAAGTCACAGTTAGTTCGCACCTGCTTATCGCAGGGAAGAAAACTGGACCTCAAAAAAAACCGAAAGTTTTTTGAAACTTCTTTTTCAAGTTCACAATTCTCTTCAACTTTCGAATCGATGGCTGATAATTAGCTTCTTTTGTAGCAGCAAGCCAGTAATATTAGGTCGTTCCGAAAGTTCTTGCGCACGATTTTCGAAAAATCATGACTTCTGCTTTTTTCCAACCGTTTTGACTGATTTTTTTTTGTATGAAAGAGTAAGTCATGCTCTTTGTAATGACTCCTTAGCTGCTTACTAATGAACATTTTTTGCATAGATTGGAGCGATAGAAGAAAATCATCCGAAATTCGAATTCTTCGTGTAGGGTCATAAAAAATCGGAAACTTGCAACAAAAATCGGAGCAGTCGGTATTGTAGGCTCTTTCACAAGCTCTTTTCAACAGTGCAAAGTTTGCGTCGACTGAGCGTCTTTATGAAAAGTTACGACTTCCCTGAAAAATGCCAAAATAAATCAATTTCGCCCTGTTGTATTGCTTGCTCGAAAATCATAACTTTTCATAGAAACCTCAATCAGCACAAACTTTGCACAGTTAGAAAGAGCTGGTAATAGGACCTACAATACCGACTGCTCCAATTTTTGTTGCAAGTTTCCGATTTTTTATGACCCTACAGGAAAATTTCAAATTTTGAGTGATTTTGGTTTTGAGCTTCTATCTCCTTCAATTGCACACATTAACGAACAATTCAGGTACAAGTGCAAAGAGCATGAGTTCCTCTCTCACATGAAATTTAGATCTTGTAAACTTATTGAGAATTCAACAAGTTACGAATTTTTGAATCGTGCGCAAGAACTTTCGGAACGACCTAATATATGTGTACATAGAAAGGATCTTAAAGCAGTCTGCGGAAAGAAAAGAGAAGAATCTAAAATTCTTCACTTTTTTGAGTCTGTTTGAGGTAGGTCTGAAAGCCCTCAAATTATTAGAATCTGGAATTCTTCATACTAATAGCTGAGCTTTCCTGCAAAAATTGTAGGCAAGATGTCCTAATCTCAAGTTAAAGAAATGAGCGGAGCTTTGGCTATTGCCTCAATTATGAGAAGTTTTTGACCCATAGAATGTCAGCAGCGAGTATCTATTTTGGAATGTCAATATCTCATTACGGACATTTTCGAAAAATCTACTCAAACATGCTGTAGGTGAAAATATGTATCCCATACAGTAGCTATCTTTAAAAAAAATCGTTTGGCTGCGCCTGAATCGTGACCAAGAAAGTGAAAGCAATGAAATTTTGATTTAAAATTGTAGTGAAATTTCCGCAGATGATGATAGAATCCTAACTGCACCACTGTTAGAAAATACATGAAGAAAGCTTCTCAATATATGCAAAATCTGTATCGACAAAGAAAGTTTGATGGAAAAAAGTTGATCGGAACAGAAGTCTAGAAAAACGGACATTATTTTTGCACCAACATAATGTTTACAGATGAAGGGAACCATTGTTATTCAGGCCGCTTTTTATCATCAGGTGTAAGAAATGATTTCGGTAGTTCTTGACGTTGAAAATAGCAATTCATCGAGAGTCAGAGGGTCAAGCTTGGATTTCGACGTTGAAGCTATACAAGAAGAAATCAAGGCAGATGAATCCAATGAAGATGCAAGTTTGACTCTGGAGCTGACCCATGGGCCAAAATATTTAAAATTACTGGAAAATCTCTCATGCTAGGTAAAAAGTTTCAACACCGCTAAAGAAACTAATGATCTCTCGAATAGTTGAACTAGTTGAACCATAAAATTACAAAATTAGTCTTGTTGTTGAAAGGTGATTTATTTATAATCATGGCCATCCTTGTTTATTAGTTGCCTGGATGGGATAGAAACAACAACATAACATTCCGTCTGAGTGGAACGAAAGGGAGTTTTCAAGTTCAATTATCGTAAACAGAAACATTATTCATTGATTACTATTTATTACTATTGCTTGAGCAGAACTTTTTCCCTATAGAGAATGCTAGAGTGGGTAACCATTGCACCAATTTTTCCAAAGTCAATTTGGCTGTTTGTAAATGGTACGCACACTTACTCTTGGTATTTACAGCCATAGCCAGGCTGGCCAAAGTTAACACTTCGCGCACCAATGTCAGGAAGCTCTCACATTTCTGACCAAAACGTTCGCAGATTTCTCAAAGGACTAGCCATACAAGGGCATAATTGTCACTTATAAATGACGGAAAATCCTCAATATGTGACATTTGAAACTACATATAACTGCTAACAAAGAATCTCGACTGAATAGTAGTTATTATCAATGCTAAACGGAACGACATGACAAACCTAATGTCTAGGGCATATCCATGTACTAGCGGAGCCATTAGGATCTAAGGGAGACTAGATGACAAGATGCCGAAACGTTCTATGTGACAAGTTTGCAAAATGGGAGGACCCTTTCACATCATGTAAGCACAAGTTAGTTATCAATAGCCATGCAGAGATTAATTTTTTGAAATCTATAAAACAAAAAATGCAAAGTTGAAATAGCGAATTTTCGACTCCTTTCGATAGGCCGTGAACTCCAAAATCTGCCTCTATTATTAATAGTGAAGCCTTTAAGGTCCCACAGTTTTCAACAAAATGAAAACAGGACAAATTTGGACACAATTAAATGGCTTCGATGAATGGCCTGTTTGAGTACTGATAATTCTGCTTCAACAATTAATGGTGGAAAGCCCTACTGTTTTTGACTAATCAGCATCTTGCTCTTCCTATGTTATCATGAAATACCCATCCTTGCCGATTGAATGCAAGTACAAACAGTGCAAAATTCCGATTCAAAGCTGCTTATAGGAAGTTCGGAATTTGAACGAATAGAGATGACCAAAGTAAATAAATCATGGGCAGCGCTTTTAAACTGCATGTGAAGTTATTCGCAAGAAGAGCAACTCTACGAGAACAAAACTGCTTGAAGATGCACTAGCAAAAACCTGCATTAATTCCAGGACAATTTAAAGGCAGTAGGTCGGCAGAATGAGACCCGTGGCAAAACAAGGTTACAGGGCAGGAGCCCCCATAATGGAAACTATGGGCCAAAGTTCGATCTTTCTCTGCCACTTCTAATCCCCGAAACTTCAAAGGGAAAGCAGCGCTCATCTCCTGTCCTCTCCGAACCCGCCCACCCCATGGACGAGTGATTTCCGCGGTCAGAGCGCCAGCCGCAATACTATAAGCATGAGGTCCCGCAACGACTCTGCGTCTTCGCCATGACGGGCTTCGCGTTGGGTGCGTATCGTTACGTGCGGTCGCCGCAAATGAAGACGCCGCGCGCCCATCGCGCGCGGCAACTAGCGCGCGGACAACTCGGACAGGAGAGCACGCTGCGCGTACGCGTTGCGAGGCACCCTATAACTGGGGCACGAAAATGTGCGTATCGTTACGTGCGGTTGGCTGAGAGGCAAAAAAAGTGAACGTGTCCATTACTTCACACTAAGACAGTAAGATGAGGCAGTACAAAACAAAAACGCGCGGATTACCGAATATATAGACTTTTTTGTTTGATGTTTTCTCATTATTTCTTGTGAACTTTTTCATAATGTTCATATATGATACAAAAGAAAACAGTGATGACACCCACTTCCACAGGTCTGGTCTTCACATCATTCTCTTCGGATTTAAAATTGACTCTCTATCAGAAAACGTGTATGTGCAAGAAGCCGACGGTGGACCCTATAAAGGAAAAAAACAACCCAGCAAACGTGGAAAGCACGAAGTTCTGGTCTACAACCTCCCGAATACGCAGAAGTCCTACGCGTTTGCCTTCGTTCGTAAGAATGCTGGATACGACTCCTACAAATGTATTCAGTGCCAGAAGAGTGGCCAATGGAGAAGCATTAAGGTTTGTCGAAAAGACTTCACAAATGTAATATCCACAGGAAACCCAGGTCAGAGGAGAAGAGTTCTTATCAAATCCTAGCCACATTCAACACGCATGTGATACGAAGAACAGAGCCGAAGAAATCGCCACAAGGATAGCATACGGAGTCCGTGAATTCTTGTAATTCAATTCAACTTAATACATGTTTTCTAGAAGGTACAAGAATTGAAGAATGACGCTGAGAGTGCGGGGAAGAAACCCCTGAGGGAATGGATGAAAATTATTAACTCCAAAGACTGTCTTGAAGAAGAAGGTTTGCCGAGTATTTAGCATCAGTGATACCACGACTATATTCAGACCAACCGCTCTGGTGTGAAGTACAATCAGAGTTACACGGTCACGGCTACAATCGACGCCGAAAGGCTTTTTCCGTAGCTATCAATCCCCATAGGGATAAAACGGTCACGATGAGTAACGTACCCGACCACGTCACCGCACTTCCAGATGGCACGAGCTTTCTACATGAGAAAGGAGGAGAATTCCACGTATACTACTCCGAGGACACGATCAAAGTCTGTCTAATTTACAGCTCACTTTACATCAAATCTGATAAACGTTTCGTTTAGAAAGCTTGTCAAATTGGCCTACATGCCCTTGTCGCGGACGGAATGTTTAGCCTTCATCCAAAAGAGTTGGGGCGACAAGCGCAATTGTATTGCGTACATGCAGTGTGTACTGGAGGGGTGGAAGTACCGATATTATTTGCCATTACTCAAAAAAGAACAGTGAAGGAATACAGGATTATCTTCAACCACATTAAGGAGCAGTTTTGCAAGTACGAGGGAGGTGACATTTTGCCAAAAAAATTCATACTTGACTTTGAAAGAGCTGCCATTAAAGCAGCTACTACGACATTCCCACACGCGAAGGTAGAGGGCTGTGCCTTCCACCTGGCACAGGCCTGGAATAGAAGGAGGGACAAACTTGGACTTCGGGCTTATATCGACGGAGAGAAAAAGGACGAACGAGTAAAAAAATGGTGGCACATTATCAAGGGCTCAGTCTTTGTTTCTTGCCGACTTCGTCGGGAAGTTCGAGCACTTCACACCCCTCCAGTGGAAGAGCAGCATGAAGCATACAACAAATGCCTTGATTTCCTCAGTTATCTCCGGCAAACATGGCTCACTGGGGCTTATAAAGACTTGTGGTCAAAATGGGGGGTTGATGAACTCCGCACTACCAATTTAGCTGAAGCATTTAACAGGTATAAATTGTCGCCATTTCCATAATGAAACTAATGTATTTTCAGCAAACTTGGTGTTCTGTTTGACAGCGATCATCCTCCTCTCAAAGAACTCATTGAAGGACTCAAAAGTATCAACACGGTTGCAAACTGTTCCCTTCGTTATCATGAAAAGGTAAATGGGGTTGAATTTCGTGGGGTTATACGACTTATTTCAGCATCCCGGAGAAGGGAAGCGTTTACGCGCAAGGAACAGAGAAAGAAGAGAAATTATCTGCGAATTGATGATGGAGTAGGCAAAATATTTCAAAAGTATCAGTGAAAGTGATGCAATTGTTTCAGCTTCGAACAGCGGTTCCGCAATGGTGTGTCAACCAGAGAAATTGAGGACTATTGCCAAAAGATGTCAAGATTCGTGACGGAAAAATCCACATAATGGACATTTATATGTAAAATGTGTGGCTACTTCACTTCACACTTGAAGCAATAGCTCCCCATTCGCCATGTTTCCATGACTTGGGTTTTGTAAATTTCTATTTTTGAACAGAAAGCAATTGCTTCAAGCCATAGTAACAACAGATAAATATTTATTACCATTAACAGCAATGTAAAACATGAAAATAAACATCAGTCTTACAAAAATATATGTTACGAAAGAAACAAATACACAAACAACATAAGATATAAACATAAACTCATATAAAATGCATAACATGAATAACAATGAAACAAACAACATTAATGAGAACCTATCTATCTCCAATTCGCTAGTTGACGTTGAAGAAAGCGAAGACGGAACATATCTGAAAGTATGAGATTGGAGAAAAAGAATAAAATAGACGTCAGTAATATTCCAGCGAAATAAAATGATAAAACAAGGCACAAAGTAGCAGAATAGCTCGAAAATCCTAGCAAATATGTTGTAAAACAAACTAAGGAGAGAAAAAGAAGAACAAAACACTTCAGAAACAACAAATTTGGGCAAAATGATCGAAAAGTTCTCGATAAATCTTTTTAAAGGAGCGTACCGCGCATTTTAGCGAGGACCCGCTCGGACGAGTTTTCTGCAGTGCTGCCGCCGCGCGCGCGGCAAATGTGACGTCGCGTCGCGGCATTCGTCGCGGGCGAGCGCACGTAACGAGCGCCCCCCCTTCGCGTTCACTCGTCCATGGGGTGAGCGGGTTCGGAGAAGACAGGAGACGAGCGCTGCTTTCGCTTTGAAGTTTCAGGGGTTAGAAGTGGCAGAGAAAGATCGAACTTTGGCCCATAGGTTCCATTATGGGGCTCTTACCCTGTGACCTTGTTTTGCCACGGGTCTCATTTTGCCGACCCACTGCCTTCAATACGTAGGGGACCCAAAGCCAGGCGCAACAACAACAAAGGTGGTTAGTAATTATGGAATGTGAGGTAACAAAACAAAATAATGTAGAAATCGTGCTAATCACAACACAACCATCGGGAACGGATATTTGTTGAGGCACTTTGGGTAAGAAAGCTTCAAGGAAATGACTAATCAGACTAATGCTTGAGGAACTTCGATCATCAATAGAAAGAGATGGATGAAGCAATTGCAGCTGTTACAAATAATACCGGCTTATTTGCTAGATAGGCTTAATGCTTCTGACTGATTTGCAGCGATGTGACCGAGACTGATAGCATTCTGAATGAAAAAATAGACAGGCAATTTCGCTTCCTTCGGAGTCTGAAATGTCGAGAGCACTAGCCTTTCCAACCAAACATTTTGATTCCACATCCATACCCGTCCATCCATGTCTTTCCCGTTCTTCATGTCTATCCCCGCCCTTCCGTATGTTTCGCCGGCCTTCCATATCTCTCTCCGTCATTCTTTCCCCCCCCCCTCCACTCTTGCCATGTCATATCTGCCCTCCTCATATTGAGATGTTTAACCAGCACAACAAATAAAGTGACAGAAGTGCAGAAAAAGTAATAAGATTTCGTTTTCCCATGGCTCTCGGCATGATGCAGATGTTTTAGCTGTGCTTGTAAGCTGTACTCGAAATTGATAACAATCAATTACTGGCTGACATTGAGGAGGATCGCTTTGAGCCTGGAATGGAAAAGAACCTGCAACCTCACCGAACAAATGTTTCTGCAGCTCAACAGGCAAAGTTCTAACAAGGGAAGGAGGGTTGGTCGAAGTGATCTTTTGAAATGAGGAGTATGCTGCCTTATAGAGCTTGGAACGCTGATTCCAAATCTAATATTGCTGTCTGCTGCGGGCTTCTGGGCGACGATTTATGAAGGTTTTTGTGAGTAAAAATCTGAATACAAAAATAGGATAAAGTCAGTTGTACCCTTTTCTCAATGTTCAAATGAGGCAGCAGCGAATTGGTATATTTGAATCAAAAATATTTGTTGCACCGAGTGATCCGACTACCAAGTAAGCCCTATAAAAAATGTTACGACTGATTTTAGCCTACTCTTGCATTCAGATTTTTACCAACTCTTGCATTCAGATTTTTACTCACAAAAACCTTCGTAACTCGTCGCCCAGAAGCACGCAGCAGATAGCAAAGGTAGATTTGGAATCAGCGCTCCAAGCTCTACAAGGCAGAATACATCCCATTTCAAAAGGCCACTTACCAACCTTCCTTTCATTGTAAGACTCTGCCTGATTACTGATTAGACTGTCATACCAGACATAGGTTTTTGAGAACGCGGGGGCTGCACGTCAGGAGGTACGCCGCGCGCGGCGGCCGCTTTGCCGCGCACGCCGCGTCCAAGTCTTGGGACCCAACTTCCCACTATCAGGGACTCCCGGCGGCAAAAACACAGGGGTGGGGGTGGAGGAGGATACATGACTCGATGCCATAAGTAACGTTACACCTAGAATGCTGTTATTGTAATGGTTGAAATGCGTTGCGGCGTCGCTTCGCGAAAAATCGCGCCGACCGTACCTCCTGTCCGTTCCCCATTGCGAAGCACTCATCCTTCCGATTCATTTGTGGACTTGTGGACCCAAAGGGCTTCCACACCTCTGCGAGCCGATTTTCGATTTGTGCGCCGACATCTTCACTAAGACTTCGAATTTTTCTCTCGCGTGTTTCAGCAGCCTGTGAGTGCCTAGAGGTTGGTAGTACCTGATCTGCCCTGTAGTCCAGATGCCCTTCAATGCGGACGCATAGAGAGCGTATCGTTTCACCGATGTACTTTCGCAGCAGTCCACGCATGAGGTAGATGGCTGACGTCATGATATCCCCATCCCTGCCCGCAGGGCAGATGATGGGGATATCATGATCGAGTGATCCGATCCGAGTTGGCGATCCGAGTTGTGCAGGTGCGATCATAGATGCAATTGCAGAATTGCAATCCAAAACATTGAGAGGGTCTCGACCATCGCAACAAAGTTTCTTAATGCAGTCTTAACTTTATCGAAGACATACTACATTAACCACCCTGATTTGGCCGAGGTAATCCAAGACGTTTCTGTCAGAACTTCTCTATCTGGATGAGATGCGTCAAATTTTGTGGTTGAATAACCTATGTTTGTGAAGTATTTACCGTTCCATGCTCTCCTTTACATTTCTTTCCACTCCTACTCCTTCCTGTATGCATTGTTCCATAACTCTCTGCAATTCTTTTGATTGACGTTAGAATAAACTGTCTTCGCTCAATTTTTAGACCACTTTAAGTTACACAAGCCTTCGGATGAAGTACGTAGCGCCTCTAAAAGCATGCGCGTATCGCGGTGATCGGTTGGAAACGTCCAGCTTACTAGATCATGAGACATCCCACTCCGGAAAGATTCTGCTGAATCTAGCTATGTTTATGTTTATTTATTACGCACAAAGCGTGCCATAACCATAACAAAATACGAGAACATAATAATAGGAACAAATACAGAGAACGAAACAAAAAAACATCCAGTAGGTTAGCTCAAATGCAGTCACTAAATGTTTTAGAAGAAAATAGGGAATTAAGCTTGTATAGACTATGTATGAAGTAATCACTCGAAAATAATGGAGTAAAGACTCAGTGGAGTCTGTCCCATGCCCCCTGCTTGCCCGGAAAGGCGATCTTTATTATTCAATACTAGGTGGCTTGCCCGGCTCCGCCGGGCCTGCCAGCTAGACCCGTGTACGTATGTTCCGAATAGAAATTTTTATCTCTGAACCGATTGGGACCGAACTTTGCACACATACACTTCGGGGCAGGGAGCGTGTCACAGCCCACTTTTCGTTATCGATCGATGTCGATTTTACCGATTTTTTGCAAAATTTGAGCTAGGGGGCTAGGATTTTGCACAGGGGGGTAATCGAGCATGCTGATCACCCCTTCGGGGTGATCAGCATGCTCGATTACCCCCCTCTGCCAAATCCCAGCCCTCTAGCTCGAATTTTGCAACAAATCAATAAAATCGATATCGATCGATAACGAAAAGTAGCCTATGACACGCTCCCTGCCCTGAAGTATATGTGTGCCAAGTTTGGTCCCGATCGGTTCAGAAATAAAAATTTGTATTCGGAACATACGTACATACATACAGACAGACAGACATACAGACAGACATACAGACAGACAGACAAACAGACATTCAGCTTTATATATAAGAAGAAGATAAGCAACCGGGAAAGTAGGGAAAGCGGTATATATGGAACTCCCGCACAACCAGTTTCTGGGGAGGAGCAGAACTTCTGATAGCGAAGAAGAGATTGCATAGTGCAAAGAGTTGGTCGAGCCAAGCTAATCCCAAGTAGAAATAGAAGGGGTGTACCGGACTCAACCCAACGTATGGATAAGGTGTAACCATGATCAAACACCAGCATCCGAAAATTTCAGCTGAAGTCAGCTCCAATTTCAACGGTTCTTCGATAAGTACAGACTTAGAAGAAATAGAAACAAACAAAGCTTGTAGTTAGTTCAAACAAGCAGCAATGGGTTAGTCTAGCCATGATCAAACTTTACTGGACAAAAAGCAAGTCCAACACAGCAGAAGGCGATTGCTCCATACTGTAGCAACCATTAGTTGTCAAAACCACCCAGCCGACACCCAGCGAAACTGTCAATCGATCCATGAATACTAGATAGACTAGGTTAGAAGAATATCCATTGCATGCCAACCCGTTCAAGACCACCTAAACTAAGGACGCAGAGCCCAGCTGTTCAAGACACTTACTTAGATACTTAGATGGCCTGTCCTCACGTGACGTGCGGGCCTCAGTACAGAAGTTGCCATTTTTCCCTGTCCCTCGCTTCAGACATCCACGATCTTCTTGGCCGTCGTCGGTGGCTGCGTCCACGAGTTCCAGGGACGGAAGTCGTATCCAGCTGATTTCTCAGCTAGTCCATCCGTTCCACGAACACGTGTGCCCACCTCGTTGGTGGTCTTCCTCGAGGACGTTTGGCTTCGCGAGGGATCCACTCAGATGTTCTTAGTGTCCATCTGTCGTCTGTTCTTCTCATTATGTGACCGGTCCATCGGTGTTTGGCTTTCGCAACGTATTCCGCTGGATCACGAAGACGGGACATTCTTCTCATATCCGTGCTGCGAAGTCCGACTAGAGGTTGCTTGCGTCGGGTCATCTTCAGAAGACTGCGCTGTTCAAGACAAGTGACTATAAGGTGATGCTAATAGAAGCTTTCATTAAATTTATGTTACGGAGAGTCTGTAACCCCCCCCCTCTTGCGATCCCAAATGTCTAGCGAGCATGAGTTATCCAAGCGAGTTAGTGATTTCCAGCAGCTGCGGTCTGCTGGGTGATCAGCTGCGAAACATGGGCCACTATAAGAGCAATTTTTGTGCTTGCTATTAGGTCATCACAAAAGTTTTTCATTTTCGCACTCTTCGGTTCCAGCGTTACACTTTTCCGACCCATCCTTTTTGCATCAAATAAACTTCATTTTGTATAGAAAATCTCTGGCAATTTTAATATAGTGGTTTTGCATTCTTTTTCTTGTGTATGGTTGTTATAAAATTAATAAAGCCTAAAAAAGCGTTCTCGACTTGCTGCCATTCACTAAGCCCTATTATTTTTTGAACAATCTCCTAAGAGCTGGAAAAAACGATGATTGGTAAGTGAAACACTTGCAATTTCAATAATTAATAACAACTTTGGTGCACATATAAGCACATTTTTAACCGGCTTTATTACATTAGGATCGGCAGTATAGTGGGCGAAGGTGCCAACTCTTATAGATGAATGTACAACTATGTTCCACTTTCAAGTTTTGATAAGCGGTCTTCAGATTCGTTATACTAGTCTGCTCTATCTGCGCAGCCACACATCTTACAAGACAATAGCGTCCATGAACAGCAGGATTACGTTAAATTGAGTTTACACTTTTTGGAGTTAGCGTCTGTTCATGGCCAGCTTTTGATTTTATCGCTTCTTATAATCGTAATCAATCGTAATCAGGCTATTTTTTACCATAGGCAAAAGTCCAAGCTAAAAAGACAATTTCCTACCAAATCAAGAGTAACGAAAGCAAAATCAACGCACCCTCAATTTGCAAACCCGACAGTTTGTGGAGTATTCACTGGATAAGATCATCTTATGTTGAAATGTCTGCCGAGGTGGCTTCTGGGTCATATGACACTTTAAGGCCCGTTGATTATTTTACACAGATGCGTTTGCGACTTGCTCTAAAAATCCCTCTGAACTGCCTCTTCAAAATGGCAACCTTTCCGGACATTGCAAATTTCAGCTCTTCGTTTCCTAAACTTAAAATTTTTGCACTAGCCTTGCATCACCCACGAGATAAAGTCAGCCTTGCTGAATACACTGCGCAAGATGACTGCTCCTTCGACTACCTAACATTTAAGTTTCAGCTCAGATAATGCAACCATTCAAAAATCGCGCATATGTCGAGTTGATGACCGTACAAACTTTCGTATAAAGCGATCTCTGCGTGTTTGGCGGGACCTCCAAAATTAGAAAAGTTTCTGTACGAATGATGATATATAGCATCCCAATTAGCACTCTGTCACTCTCTAAAATGGCACCAATATCAGGATCTCAAGAAACGATAAAACTTCTGAGATCACCTAATATTTTCAATAGATTACTTCCCGTAGGGCTTTGACTTCACTATGCAGTCATGTCCATTGAGCACTACCAATGGAGACAAAAATGACGAAGGTAATTAGTTGTTTTAGTTATTAGAGTACTTTCACCCAACAGAAATAAATACGTGTAAGAGCGACCAAGTAAACGGGAGCTAGAAGCGAAGCTTTGGCTCACAGCAATATGCAAGCCAAAGCGCTCAAACCGTTTGGTCGAAACTCGCTTACGCATGTTTCTCTCTTGTTCTTCTTTTGGTGAGATGTGTTGGTTCTCTACAGGAGATCCGAAGAGTTAAAGGCAGTGGCTCGGCAAAATCGAACATCTCGAAATTTTTCTATGGAACGTTACTTACACCCCAAACACGAGAACGGAGCGCCGTGCTGATCATAAATAACACACTATTTACGCAAGAAATTGTTTCCTTGCATGGTTACAGGTTTACGGTTGACGGTCAAGATCACGAACTTACTTGAAACTTTGCCTAGGAGGGTATCCGACGTGCCAAACGTGTATAAGCTGCTGTAGGACGAAGGCGCGATATCTTTAGACGCGAACGCCGCTCTATTAGCCGCAGAGCGCATGAGAACACGATTTACAACGGTTAAGATACGCGAGCGTTCGCGCCCGCTCAACTAATAATGCTTCTGCGCCTTCGTCATGCAATAGCCTTTATATTGCTTTCGCGGGTAACGCCATTTTCCCTGATCTGCACTAATGAAACTCATTAATTTAAGATGGTTAACTGACTACGGTCAGCAAAACGGTCGTGTTCAACGATTATTTGCAGATATTCAATGTTTACGCCGAGACTTATTACCTCATCTAGAACTATTCTAAACAGTTTTTCGCATACATATCAATTCTGTAGGCGTAGTACTCAGACAATTATGGCGAGCACCCGCCGGGCACCCACGGACGGCGCCACGCCCATCCCGAGGGCGCGCCAATTAGTGGCCGATAAGCGCCCGACAATGCCCGCGAATGACCCGATAAGCACCCGAACAACGGCACTGGGTGGCCCGGGAAGCGCCTGATAGATGCGCAATATGCACCCGCCGGTGTCCCATTACACGCCGGTGAGTGAAGTTCATCTACATCATTCCCAAATGTAAGAAAATTTTTGGACACATATTCATATTCCTTGGCCTCTCATAAAAACACAATCACTATAGCAAAGTTTCCGTCACACTTGGATGTAAGACCAAGTAGTCAATAGGGCTCATTCGAGACACCACCAATGATTAGGAACTTATAGTATTTAACTTTTGACCAACGATGCAATGTTGACGGTAGCTCTATTACCGCGGCGTATCTCACACGAGTAACGTTCTCTCTTACAGCGTACATTAATTGTGGCTTCCAGCAAGACCCGGGGCTCGCAGGAGTGATACTGTCGTGTCGTGGCCTGGAGGGCTGCGGCTTGGCCGAGAACTAAATATCCACTGCGTCTAATAAGGCCCTAGGCTTGCTTGAGAGTTTTCGGCCGCGGGTATTCCGATAAAATTTTTAAGGCCCGCGGCCATTCCCCAGCTATAACATCGAGCCGCGGGTGGCCAAGCAGATAAATCTCTGGCCGCTGATGGCAGTCCAAGAGTTTAACGCCCGCACACCGCCGGAAGGCATCTTTAGGGGCCGCGGGTGCTCGCAATAATTGTCTGGGTACTCAGACATTTTTTGCGGCCACCCGCGCACTCATGGCCGGCTGGGTGACCCGTTCCGGGCCTTGCCCTGCCATGCTAGAGCGGGCCAGCGACGGTTTCAGTGTGTGCAGCGACCCTGTCACCCGGACTAGCGGGCCAGCTATTTCAATGTCTCCTTTGCCTTGTTGACCCGCGCTAGCATAGCAACTGCACGAGATTATTTGAAACTCCATCAACGGTTAGTTCATAAGGAAACCTGTTGTCGGCTTAAATGCAAGAGTAACACCTCTTGCAAGCTCCGATGGCATCCCTTTTAATGCGTCGTATCTCACGCGAGTAACCCTTGTACTTACAACGTGCGTTAATTCATATAGATGAGAGCGGGTCGCTGTTAATTTCGGCATGCGTGTGTATGGGTGCGCGGGCCGCCACTGAAACTATGAGCAGGGTCAAGCGTGGGGTGTGGCACGCCACACCTGGGGGGTCGTATTGAGGAGTCAAAAGGGGAGGGAGTCGTAGTTGGGTAATCTGATAATAGTGATAACATGATATTCGTATCATGTCCATAATTAGCATGTCAATTAACCCCTGTAGACAAAGTTTGAGCGAATTCTGAAGATTCAAGATACTAGGCTACCAGTGGCGGTGCGAGGGGGGCGCGCCCCCCCCCCCCGAGAATGGGTCGCGAAATTTTTGAAACTTACCTACATGGATTATAAAAATGTGCAAACGACTTGTTTATTTTTGCAAACAATTGAAATAATTTTTTAAATTTTTTAAAGATTCAAACTAGCCTTATAAAAAAAATTTCGGGGGCGTCATGAAAAATTTTTTTCCGCCCCCCCCCCGGTCCGAAATCCTAGAACCGCCACTGTAGGCTACCTAAGTGAAACGATCACATTTCAACATGGTTAACTTTGTTTCAAAGGTGAATTAGCTATCCGTTTTTGCACTCGAGACAAAGCACTACTCCTTCTTTGTCCATATCAGAAATACCGCTTCAAAACACCTCCTAACTGCGAAATTAGAAGCCAATCAAAATCTGGCAGTGTGGCAGCCACAGCTTTTGAAGGCAGCGTCCGTAAAAAATTTCGCTTCTCATGTTTCTGCCATTCTGGGACCTTTCCGTGGGCCTGATTACAGCTGTGAAGTTCAAATTGTTCAAAACCCTAAAAAAACCCGATTCTTGGGGATCCTCTCTTCAAGGAGCGGACGAGTTTCGCATTGCTCGTTCCCATCGCATGCCAGCTTGAGGAACTACACTGCACGGATGCAGTTGCATTGCAGTGTGCAGTGCAACTGCAATGCAACTGCACACCTGCGTGAGCACTCGTCCTCAAGGGTGGTTTGTGATACGAAGGGGCGGTTTGTGATACGTATCACAGGCTCGTATCTCCTTTTAGAGGCCACGTCAAAGGATCGGACCAACCCAGATAGGACACTCATGGGCCGCTCTTTACAACTATGTGCTAATCTGGGAGGATGGGTCTTGCCTAGACGCTGCTTCTAAAGGCAGTGGCTCGGCAAATCTCAACCTAGTCAAATTTGTGCTTACCTGGGGTTTTTCAATACGCTGATCCCGAAAATCCACTTTTCAAAGCTTGAAGACGGCGAAAATGAGCATTTCTTAATGCCCTCCCTTTGGAATTGGACGAGTGGAGCAAGGATGACGCTAAATCGTGGCAGGACCCAACGGTCATAGCGTTGCGGCGGGCAGCCTCCAATGGTAAGAAGGAAATTGCGAACTCGTCCAGATGCGTGTAAGATTGGCCTGCACGTGTAAGTCTGGAAGCGATTTTCTCGGCAGGGAAAGCATGTTGTGCAACCGGGATTGCACTGTTCTCATACTTGGGCGATAAGGAACCTACCGCGTTAAAATCCCGAGTTGTTGAATTTTGCCGATCCACTGCCTTTAAGGGGTGTGTCACACCCCATTAACTATGTCATAAAAACAATTTTAGCAAACCATATTTATATGGGTCGATAGCCTAGATCTCCTAGTTTTCACAGGAGTGATTGGAGCCTGATTAGTTTTCTTTGCTCTGAGTAATAGCTGGTGAAAGCACAGCCATTAAAAGCGAAAAATGAGAAAAATGAGATTTTGGTTGGCTTCTAATTCCACAGTTAGGAGGTCTGTTGAAGCGGTATTTCTGAGATGGACAAAGAAGAAGTAGTGCTTTATCTGGAGTGCAAGGATAGCTAATTCACCTTTGAAGCAAAGTTAACCATGTTGGAATATGACCATTTCATTTAGGTAGCCTAGTATCTTGAATCTTCAGAATTCGCTCAAACTTTGTCTACAGTGATTGACTGACATGCTCATTATGGATATGTTGCCCATTATGTTCGACAGGGCCTTCAGGTAATGCTATCTTAAGTATATAATTCAAGGGGGGGGGTCTTATTAAGACAGCAATCAGGGGGGGGTCGTAACCAGCGAACCACCTCTTGCTTGACCCTGATTATGAGCCCTACACGGGCGTGCGGGCCACCGTCAGCATGACATCAACCATGTGCGCTGGTCGCCAGCTCACATCTGTGGGCCGCTGCTGGGTCTGATGTATGTAAGGCTGATATTTAGGTGCCACGGCTCAACAGCGAAGCCCAGTTGGGCGACCGGGCCGCTGCAACAATTGTTTGAGTAGGGAGACGCCTAGAACAATGATCTAGTAGAGGAAGAACATCTGTGATGACTTACCAAAGTCACCATCAGACTCCGTATAGTCGCCCTCACCCCACTAGTCGGTCGGTAGACGAATTCAAATTTGAATTGGAGCAGGCCTGTCACGGCAGAGCGCGGCAGGAGGCAACGCTCAGCAATTACAAAAACTCAATATAGGTCAAAAAGTTGTAATAATACAAAAACTGCTAAGCAATGGCGAAGAAATACGCAAAGTGAATGCGTGAATTTGAACGGAGAGCTAAGGTGCCGTGCTCTGCCGTGGCCTGCTTGCTCCAATTCGAATTCGAATGCGTCCACCGACCGACTAGTGGGGTGAGGACGACTATATATATGTGCAACTGATCACATCCTCGCCGAGCTCTTCTGGAGGTAGCTTTTGTATACCATCCGCAACTAGCCGAGGAAGGATCCTTAGTGGCCTTTTTGGTGAAGGGCATAAAACGCTGATTCCAAGTTTGTTCTCCTTATCCGCGGAGGTCCTCTAGGCAAAGAATTGAAAGTTTGGCGAGGATCTGAAGGCTTGGGAAGAAGCAAGCAATCACAGTTTTCTGTGAGCTGAAATGGAGCAGTGATGTCTCTCAAATCACTCGGCGCAGAGAACAATTTCTGTTTGCCATATTCATACTCAATACTATTCCATATGTGAGAATTGCACAACCGTTACAATCAGTTTTGTTCCTCGTGCTCATACTCCTTCACATAGGCGCTCCGCAGATAAGGAGGGCTCTAGAATCAGCATCTAATGCCTTTTAAAACTATATGTATATCATCCGGAAAGACCACTTTGACGAAAGATCCTTTTCTTATAAGACCATAAGTCCGTTTTCCATTGCCTGCAGAGCTTTTGTCGAAATATCAGTAAGGCTCGCAACTTCAGTTGTAGAAGCTGTCTACATTCATCAACGTCTACATCGTCTACATTCATCAAATTGGTTGTTTTCGAAGATACCTCTCGCTAAACAATGACATTGAATAGTCTTAAAGGCACTATATGAATTTGTCACCGGTTACTGACTTCGCTATCGTTTTCTCATTTGCAGTAATCAAATCTAACTCAAGTCACTCACTGAAATACAACAGCAGAAGAATTGCGTCAAGCATGCGCTGCCAAATCTTTTTTTACCAATGGTTATAGAGATTGTGCTTGTCGCCAAGCAAATGAATCTGAAGCCACGGATGGTCAATCCAAGAACTCAACCCGCGCACTGTCAAAATGCACCGTTTCAGGCTGCGGGTGTACATGATAGTCTGCGATTATAAGATGGGTAACCACAGGAAATTATATAGCCTGTGTGAATTACGTACTCCTCTTCCGAAAAGCGCAATCGCCACGCCAGAGCTTTGCGCTAAGTTTGCGCTTCTAGCCTGCCCATTCAAATTGGCCTCACCGATCCAGATCCGCACGCTAGCCCTCGTATTGCGGGTTTCTACCCAAAAAAGAGTACCTAATTGAGACCCAATGTAGTCTATAACAACCCGGAGTAGATAAAGCATTTTATGTGGAGATGCGCTTTCAAAACGCTGAGAGCGAACAGCGCCGGCATTTTGCCGAACAAAGACAGAGAACTGAAAAGACGCAGACATGGATTCTCAACATGATGGATACAAGTCGTTGCGAACGGCGCGGACCGTGCGTGGAGGACACGCATCAGCGCAATTCGACCTAGTCTGGGGTGAAACTGACTGCATTTTCTACACACCATTGTCGTTAGATCCGTTACTTGGCGACTGTGATTGATGCAAGAGATTGCATCGTTAATATTGATTTGAACTTAATGAGAGCTGTTTGGGAGGTTCATCGTACGCAAAGTCTATAGTCTGCCCCAATCCCAACCAGGCCAAAATTGGCATGGCGGGAGTTCGCGTCGCGGGGGTATTGCGTCACGGGGTGGGGGAACGAAAGCCGCCAGTTTGAGCCGCCTCCGCGGACTGCTGGTCGTAGAACGACATGCAACAACGCTGCGAAAGGACCAGCTGGCCGCGAAAGGCGGCTGAACCTGGCGGCTTTCGTTCCCCCACCCTGCGTCACGTCTACGACTAGATAGTCCGCTCTCTTCTCAAACTCCTAACGCTGCGAGCGCGCAAATTCAGGCGTCGGTTCGACCGATTGGGACAGACTATAGACGCCGTTGCGTCCGCCTAAGATAGTTCGCCATGGGAGAGATAGCAGACAAGCAAGAGGAATGAAAAAGCGCCCGATCACCGAGACGCCGACATTGCCCGCAGTGACGTTTCTCCCTCTCGTGCGATGAATTTCGCTTGTAATCGGAATTCTCTGCGATCGCTGAGTCTGTCTTAGTCTCCGTATCAGGCCAAAATTGGAGTAATGCATATCCGCATCGCCCTGATCTTGCGTCAGGTCTTGGCTTGCTTGTTTGCTCTCTCTTCAATCTCTTCGCTCTCTCAGAATGCGCGCATATGCAGCGCAATCCCCCAGCGCTGCGATCGCGCATTACTCCGACTTAACGGCCTGATTTGGTTGGGATAGACTATACGGGTGCCAAGTTCATTCTAGCTGGCTGCTACTTCACGGTTTATCTTCTGCAGAAACATAGTTGATATAAAGCACGCGAAAACGTGAAAACATTTGGCTTACAATTATGTACGCTTCCAGGGCGAAAGATAACTGGATTTCTGTAACCGCACAAGGTGAACTGGAAATGCCACCTAGAGCAGAGTTGAGGTGTTTGAAAAAGCAATAGCGTTATGTATGTGTCAATCCGTCTAGGTCCAACAGGTTACGGCACCTCTTCCATCAAAAAAGTAATGCTAATGTTGTTTCCAATGCTTATCAGAGGATCTGCAATGAATTAGCGATAACATCGCCTATTATGAACGAAAACGTATTACCTGACCTAAAAAGAAACGAAGAAAAGGAGCGGAACGAGCTGAAACACCGAAAACGCTGGCGATAAATGGCGTGCCCTGCGGGCCTGTTGGGTGTGCAATCTCAGGTACTACGCCTTGTTTACGTCTTCACAAAAACAAAGTGTTAGTATTTCCATTCGTTTCATTCCTTGTAATTTCACTGCCTCTCCAAAGGTTCCTTTTATGTCGATAGTCCGCAGAATGGTGCATATGGATTGAAGTCCACGTTTTTCCTCTCTGCGAATGTCCATCGCAGTAATTAAGATAGATATTGGCCTTTGCCGCTCATTTTCTCGTTCCATTGGGGCGTGCTGCATCTCCATCTACGCTATTCTATCCCTATTTGCAATACTTTCTATTGTCTCGTCTTTTCAAGTTGTTTATCTGCCTCTAAACAACATCGATTTTCCACGTACTTTCTGTTTTGCACGTGATTCTACCATGAACTAGCAGCAGCATAGCAATAAATACCTAGGTTTAGCTACATATTTTATATCTGATCCGTAAAAACATACATTACAATCATTGCAAACCCTTCATTTTCGTTTTTTCTGTGACTTTTGACGCACAATGTGTGGAGAGGTGCACGTGCATCTTCGCTGTTTACATGTTTTTCGTCGAGCTCGCCGTGCTAGAATCGATTAACACTAAATTAAACAATGCTTGAAATACAATTTGTCATGTTTTCAATGTTTATCGTCTAAAAATAGCGTGATAAGAATGGTCTCTGCGCTGTTTGCGGCCAAATATTTGCACTTATCGAATCTGGTCAAGGTTGTCTAACGATACCTCACAAAACTGTGTACATGGGTCGTTGCGGTCGAAGTGACCAATGAAGAGTAATTCGTACGGACTATATAATGACTGAGGGGAATGGTTCCTGTGCTTTAAAAGCAGTGTCAGAGCTAATTTGCTCCCGATTCTCTTCTTTTACCGAGTATGTGAACGTGGAGACCGTGTCTATAGTCTGTGTCAAAAGGGAGGGTTAACTTCTGCTTGCACGTACGCATCCCCTCGCGAAGAGCTCACGTCATGGCTGCGGTACAATAAGTAAGGATGTAATGTCTCTTGAAATCATCAGGCAAGTGCGAACAGTATATGGGGAGAGAAAGAGTAACTAAGGGAATAGCACAATCAGGCTGCGGGCCTGAATTGGCATCATCGATTTGGTTTGGCGAAATGCCAAGCCAAACGCACGCAAACGTGACGCAAGAAGTTCGCAATTCGGTTTCGCATTCGCAAGTGCACGAAAGGAAGTGCTCCACTGACACAGACTGTACTCCTGTGAAATCGATCCAACTCCAAATCTTAGTAATGCTAGGTGCCAGATTTATCGGTTCAACCGGTTCATTCGCTTCACCCTATTCGCTATTGGTCAACTCACTGTTCTGACCAATAGCGAATGAGTGGACCGGTACCCGGATAAGTCTGGCACCTGCCAAAGAGTTCCTTAAAGGCAGTGGGTCGGCAGAATGAGACCCGTGACAAAACAAGGTCACAGGGTAGGAGCCCCCATATGGAACCTATCGGCCAAAGTCCGATCTTTCTCCGCCACTTCTAACCCCCGAAATTTTAAAGCAGAAGCAGCGCTTATCTCCTGTCCTCTCCGAACCCTCCCACACCATGGACGAGTGAACGCGAAGCCCGTCATGGCGAAGACGCAGAGTCGTTGCGGGACCTCATGCTTATAGCATTGCGGCTGGCGCTCTGACCGAGGAAGTCGCTCGTCCATGGGGTGGGCGGGTTCGGAGAGGAGCGGAGATGAGCGCTGCTTTCGCTTTGAAATTTCGGGGGTTAGAAGTGGCAGAGAAAGATCGAACTTTGGCCCATAGGTTCCATATGGGGGCTCCTACCCTGTGACCTTGTTTTGTCACGGGTCTCGTTCTGCCGATGTACTGCCTTTAACAATAAAAGTGTTCTTCTTATTAAACAACTCTCTACATTTGCCTCAAATATCAAAATGAACACTGAAAGACTTATAAAATTCTCCATTGCTAAGTGTGACAATTTGAGCTGGCAATTCGCGCCATAGTCGAAATTTGACGGGGACTAGAGCCCTCAACGCATCTTCGTTCTAATCTCTTCATTTATTTGTTGTTCAGCTACTTCTTCTCTCCGTAAACATTGTTTTTTCTCACATGTCGCTCGTAAAATTTCTATCTTCGTTGTTTAGATCGCTTTAATGATAAGAACACTGCCTTTGCTTCAAACATTTTGCAAAGAATGCAGCAAATTCACAAAAAATCCCAATCGAATTGTGCAAGCTGTATCCATCGACGCCATGGGCACTCTCATAGCACTGGCTAAACCATTTGATGAAGTTTACTCTCGTGTTGCTAGCGAACACGGCGTTGATGTGAGCCCAGCGGCCATCGCTTGTGGCTATGCAAAGTTGATGAACGATGTTTCCGAAAGTTATCCATGTTTTGGATACGGTTCCATAGGAGAGTACGAGTGGTGGAAGCGAATCATTGTCGGAAGTCTGCAAAAGGTGATTTTGCTTGCATCAATTTTTAGAAGTTTTTTTTTAAGTGTAGTATCACATACTTCAAATTTACCTTCTTTCACTTTTAGTTCGAGTTTGATTTGTCTACAAAGTGTTTTTCTTAGCTTTTCATAGACATTCTCTTCACTTCTAATGTCAAGATACAGTACCTTTATGGTTTTTCTTGAGTTATTATCAGTTTTTACTTGGCTTATGTGCCGTTTAATTGCTTTTGATCACTTCGATTCTATGCACTTAGTTATTCTCTATTTCCTTCTCTTATGCATCCGTTAGAATCCACAAGGGCTTTGAGTGTACCATGTGAAAATAGATCTGAGGGTTTGAGGTCCTTTACATTTTTGCTTCACTTTTTGATGCACGTGCATTCAACGTGGGAACCGTAGAGATGGCAATCTTCACTGTTCAACCATGTGAAAGCGCGCAAAAAGGAGTGGTCCTGGCCGGGATCGAACCGGCGGCCTTCTGCGTGTAAAGCAGACGTGATAACCACTACACCACAGGACCCTGTTGAAAGGCGTCGCTGCAATCCGCCATAGTATTCCGCGCTAATGATTGTTAAGTATATGGTGTTGAAAAGCTTTGCGCATTCCTTAGTTTTCATTTGGCATACATGATTTCTTTGTGGCCCTTGCAAATGCTTGTTGAATTTTTTTGCAACTTCCTTCTTTGAAATGAGCGTGGGAGACAACCAAAATGATTTAGGCACATACAAAGCGGATAGATCACATACAAGGAGACAAAATAAGTCGTCAGCTCTATGATTTCTATACCACAGCAAGCGCATGGCGCATTATTGACCCAGAGGTATTGTGCTGTTACATCGCCATACGATATCAACAGCTGATTCTATTCAGATGAAATCAGCTGTGGATGTGCTGCGTCAGATGGGACTGGGAGTGGTTGTTGTCTCGAATTTCGATAGTCGACTGAAGAAAATCCTGCGAAACCTCGAAATCGATCACTTGTTCGACTTGGTACTCCTGAGCGGGGAGATAGGTCTGGAAAAACCAGACCCAAAAATATTCGAAATGGTTCTGGGCCATTACCACCTTACCAGTCCCTCCCAGTTGTTACATGTGGGAGATAATGTTAAGAAAGATTACCAAGCAGCCATAAAATTTGGTGCCAAAGCATTTCTATTTGACCCGTTATCAGAAAAAACCGAAGTAGATGAGAGCCATCGAATTAGGTCCTTTAGTGAGTTAACGATAGAGTAAGAGTTGAGTATTTTGTGCATCTCTCTTTCTTTGCTCGCCACCACCTCAATTTTTGTCATGTTCTTGTTGTTAAAGGAGCTTGTAATTCTCAGAGAACTTTTTTTTTTCTCGTAAATTCTTTGAAACGTCCAATGTGCACGTTCGGTACTGGTTTACAATTATCTTTTTTCTTTTCGTTGCACGCCACTCGTAAGACAGCTGGCGTTTCACGATTGTGTAGTCCTAGAGTTAGCCAGTGTAGATATCAAAATAGATAGGTCATTGTGTTACATTCGCTATTCTTGTTGATAAAATATTCAAGCATAATCCTCTTTGTCTGTGCAAATTCGGTTCTAATATTTCATTCTGTTCTGTTTTTATGCAAAGAAGCGAATGCATGGTTAACTAATAATAGCTTGTCCCTTACATTCTGACAACTGAAATAAGCTTATTGTCTTAACGTCACCGTGCACTTATAATGTTGAATGAGCGTTTCTTATACGCTTATCTTTACGAAGTACTAAAGCCGTTGATAAAGATGTTTTGTGAATGATAAAACTTCGCGTGACATCGTAAAGCGTTCACCGTTTTGAGTGTTTTCTTCCTTATTGAGAACATAGATCTTGATAGTTTTGAACTCAGGCCAAGTTGCGAACCGGCCTGCGAATGGGGCCAAATAAACGCAAGGGTTGTTTCAACTAAAGAGGAAGCATTGGATTCTTATGTTGGGGAGGGAGGGGGAGGGGGGACAACTTGTGCTAAGCTCTCTATCGTCTGAACTCTTAATGAATCGGTTAGGGAGGTCATAATGGGACATTGTTCAAGATGCAGCTCGAATGACTATCTCACGGTAGAGGAATAATTTTGAATTCCCGCCTTGTACCATACCCCGCGGCGCAGTCGAATACGGTACTGGGCTAGATTCTAGAATTGAATTTCTTGGCCACGAGTAAATAAGCTCAGTAGCCGCTTTAGCATTTTGTCATTCCAGTTAGTACCCACATAAGGTTAGTATCCAGATTTGAAATTTGGAGCAGAATCAAAATTCCCTTCAGTCTGTTGTTGCTAACAGAATTTGTTATTCTGTTATATCTCTACCGCGTGGGTTCTAGAAGATGCCAAAAGAAAGCAGTGCATGGTAAAAATGTCGCGTTATCAGCTTTTTCAATTGTTTCTTACCCTATTGACAGAATAGACAAGAAAGCGTTCAACATGCATCACAAATTGTCAACGACAGGCTGTTCTATCGTTGAAACGAAATATCTAATCATACTCTTTCGTGTGCTTTGATGTGATTTAGGCAAGACTAGATTATTTGAAAAAGTTGTCATATTTACTCAGAAAGAAAAGACGGCATGGTGTAGCACAAAGCTCATAGAATTCATTTTTATTTTGAATTGAGAAGAGAAGTTGAAAACACTGTTTATTCAGCACGTGGCGTTAGGCTTCGCGAAATGGCACAGCGGGTGAGAAAAACAGCGAATAGCACAGAATGGGGGCAAAGAACCTCCAAAAGCGCTCGAGGAAGATGGGAACCTGTGACAGTCAACAGCAGCCTGTAGTAAAGTACTTGGCGGTTTTTTGGATCGTATGAGCAGAACAGCATGTTTGTTTATTTTTAATTTGTCCCACGAATGATAAATTGCTGTGCAGGTTTTTTTTCTTATGAGCAAGATCTTGTTTGTTTGCAAAGTTATGCACATCTATCATCTATTCTGAGACTAGAAGATTCGAGAAGTCTGTGCGCGTGGTGCAATTCGAGTCGCATGCGATTTGGCAATGTTCCAAGTGTTCAGAACTTTGCTCATTGGCAGTGTTCAGGCAAAATCTATGCTCTCCCGATTAGTACCTAGTTCATAAGAAGACCGCAGGAGTAGGACGTCTGAGTTGGTCCGGTCCTCTAATGTGGCCTCTGTATGGAAATAAAGGATCTGGGACCCGCGAAAGTGCTATCAAGCCACGCCCACCCTATGAAATTCCGCCTACTGAAGTGCTGAAAGTCGTCTGTGCCTTCAAGATAGGGGTCCCAGAAATCGTTTTCTTTTTTTTTTGGGGGGGGGTTGCACATTCCGCACCTCACGTACATAAACAGGGGCAGGGAAAGGCCCCAGAATGGCAAAAACACGGAAACAGATTTGGGTGGGTGCTGCTTTTGAACGCGATTTGAAAAAAAAATATGGGGGCTTTTTGTCATTTTACAAGTATAAATACTGTGCCTTCAAGCTCTACTGGTAGTGGTGAAAAACATCTGGCAAAGTGCCAAACCGCGTGGCAACAGAAGTCGCACAACGTACTCACAAGTCCTAACATGTTCAAACTAGAAAGTATACAAAATGAGATAATGAACACGGTACTATCATGTCATTTACAAAAGTACAAAGCAGAGTCTTCTAGTCTCGAAATGATTGTTGATTGCTTGTCAAACATGCTCAGGCATTTTTAGTAGAGCAGAGGAATCGATTTATGTTGTGATAAACAACCACCGTCTATGGCGCTTGAGTCTCGCATTCCTTTCCGCCATGTTCTTTTACTCTGAATGTTATACTGCGTTGACTCAGCGATTGTTATTCGAGTACTGGCAGATTGCCAAAAGATTCAGTCCTTGTTGTATGATTTTCATTCTAAAAGAAGTTTGATAAATTTCATAGTTTTGGCTACTGGAGTGTACTATCTCGAGGTGGATGCTTTCCATAAATAATCAGCGGTCCACCCCCTGTCAAATGTCTCTCTTTTTCTTTGTTTCTTTACCAACTAAATCCTTTTCTTTTTGTTTTCTGCCAACGAGAAGCTGTACTGACAACTTCTTATCGAATGTACTGCTCTCTAAGATCGTCGCATGATCCTAATCACTGTCACGTACTTAGTGTTTTTCAAAGACAGCAAAGTACTTACATGTGGTTGTAAAAAGTCGGGGAACCCCTTACAGTCACTAGTCATTTGTATTAGAGTGGAATAAACTTGTTCTCGGCTCTAACGCATGTAATAAAAAAATCTTTTAGAAGGAGATTCGATTACGGGACAAAGTACAAAGTAGTAATAATAACAAATTTGGAGAAAATTGGCAGGTAAACAACATTGCGGTGGCGTGACTAAAATTAGTGTGTTTTTGATTTTTTGGTAGAATGTATCTTGCTCTTGAATATCAACGAAGCATTCAGTGTGATTTCGTTCTTGAATAAGAATTATGTTTACGTCCATATGTGCCTGACTTTGTGATTAGGCGGCTATTCTAAAAATAGTAACAATATTGTTTCTTTTTCTAAAATAATCGCTGTTTATACGATGTTGATGTTTTTCTGAAACTGTCCATCGCCCGTGTGATCGTTTACATTGTGAATAACTTTGTCATGTTATAGAAAAGAATTCATAACATACACACATTTCGAACGGAGCGACACCAGGTGACACATCAGATGAGGTTTAAGCTGTATATAAACTGCCGGGGCTCCTCCTCTTCTTCAGTCGAGCTTCAGTCAGCTTATACCTGCGGTCTTGGACCTTCCGCCATTGCTGAGATTCATCTCCAATTTTGAGCTTTTGCAGCGCTCAAAATTCCTATTTTTTTCTGGATGCCTAGAACTACCTGATCTTGGCGTGATCTTTTGATTCAACGCATGTGGCCTCATTCTATTTTAGGAAACTAGATTCCAATAAAGTACAAGCGATAGTCTTCAGCCCAATGGTAGTTCAGCCATACGTGCCACATCTGAAATTTTTTTTTATAGTTCTTTGGGAGGAGGTGGGGAGGGGGGGGGGGGCGGGTTAGGTTCTACGAATTGCTGCTTCCATAGGCAGCCCCACACTTATTCACTTTATCTACTTGATATTGGAAATCAGTGAACTGACCAATAGCGAAATGGATCAGGTCGGTCAAGTGACATCCGCTTTGCTATTCGACAGTTCACTGATTTGACCAATGGGACCAATGGTGCAGCGGTAGCGAGTGCCATATGGTTATAGAAAAACTCTGGCTTTATTGCCGACGGAGCTTTCTGCTCGGAATGGGAAAGATTTATACGCAAGTCGTTATTACAAACAGCTATATAATCTTCCGAAATCTTGCGAAAAATATGAATTTGCTGCCGGTCCACATTTATAGGAAATACGTATCAATATCTCCATTTATAGAAATTAGATTCATCTAAATCACACGATTGTCTTCAGCTCAGCTGTAGTTGAGGCAAAGTGACACATTCGGAATTTGAAATTTTATTGGGGAGGGCGGGGGGGGGGGGCGGAGGAAAGGAAGGCTGCTCAATTGCTGGCTCTGGCTCCATATGGTCAAGAAAAAATTGGCTATATTGCAGAGAATATTCTATTCGGAATGGGGACGTTTAGATGCTAATCATTATTACGAACAGCTGTATAATCGCTCGAAATGTGCAAAAAAATGTAAATTTGCTATCGTTGCATATTTACGGAAAACATGATCTAGTCCGTCTATACTTACATTCTCTGGATTATGCCATGTATTTCGGAAATACTTTGTTTGAATGTGTAGAGATTTCTTTTTGAAAAAGGCTCTGATTAATTTTAGACCTTACTTACATCACGCCATATCGATCTCGCTGTTGGTCAAATGCGCGAACTGGCCAATAGGAGACCCACTTGATCCATTTCGCTATTGGTCAGTTCACTGACTTTATCGGTAGCGTGCGAATAGGCTAACTTGGTTGTTCTGTCTCTCCAACGTGCTGCAATGGAAATTATTTATCGGGGATTGCAGATTCAGAAAAATTGCTATTTTTGGCGTTCTAGTTAATCTTAAGATGCTTGGCAAAGAAACCTTTTTGCCAGTAGAAGATCATGTACGAGTTTTTTTAAAATCTCTATAGTTTGATAAGGACCACCTTGATTGACATATCAAGTTTTTTTTTCAATTAACATCTTATCGTATTCGTGACTCTTCGGAACCTCACCCTCCATTCATAGAACAGCTGTCATTGAAATACTTATTAACTACTAATATTATGATCTCGTAAATTTTTTTTAGACAAAATCACTTTGTTTACCGCAGATGTACATCTGAGTGACAGCTGAGGGATATTACCATTTTTTGTCTGGCTTAAGTATCGTGCACTCTGCGGCGATAATAAGCAATTGGATCCGTGCCAAGTGCTGCGGGTCTGAGCTATCGAAGCTAAATGTTCTCTGAAGTGGCTTCAGTGTGAGACTCTTTGTTGGGACCATTATTGTCATATTCGAAATGATAAAAATAACATATAGGTTACAATTGGCCTGCGCTTGGCGTGCGTAAATTATGATAATGGTGGCGAAGATTGTCCGGTCATGTGATTCTGTAATAAAAGATGGTACTTTTCAGAAGTACAACTGAATGCCTACTGGAACGCGTGCGGGTTATCTTTTTCGCACGTATTATCGTAGTTTCAGAGATAATTTTGTTGGTTATTAGTACCAGGCTCGGGCGCATGATTTTTTGTACTTGAATAAGGTTTTAAATTGGGTTTAGAGTGTTTGTAATACCCTAATTTCCGGGGTATAAGGCGCACCTTGTATAAGGCGCACCCGCCGCAGCGAACAATGGCGCGAAAACGCTTTCTAAACGATTATTCTCTAAAACTGAAGACCAAGACTGCTGTGGTTAATCTCCGGTGCTACATTTGTGCTCTTCTTTGTTTCTGATAATGCTACTGGTACTAAGACTGTGCTTTCCTTTACAATGATATTTTGAATGTGCTGTTTTTGTTTTATTCCATTTTTGAAGAATAAAAAAGAAGGTAGAGTTTTTGAAACAAATCACTATTGAGAGGAAAACAGCAAAAAAGGGAGCAAAATGCTACTCTTGTGTGAAAGAGGCTGCTGTTGGCTGCTTGTGCGGCGCCGCGCATCGTGTACGTCATCATCATCAGCTCGCGCGCGGTCAAAGCTACTGCGCCTTATACCCCGGAAATTAGGGTAAATATCATGGTTCATAAATCCTGTCTGTAATATAGAACTGTCTAGTATAATGTTTGCCGCTCATTTGCTTTCACAACTTTCCATGTTTCTGATGCAGATATCTCAAGGGGTTTTGTAATTGTCAATGTTGTCTAAAGGCAGCGTGCGGGCAGATCCTCGACCTTAAAAAACCGCTTTTTGGAGCTATTTTGTGAGAGCTCGGACGAGTGTTTCTGATGCTATCTTTGTCGAAAGAAAGCCTCAACAGGTAAACGCTATGTGTCCGATTGAGTTTGCCATGTGAAAACGCGTCAAAGGCTGAAGAGATCTCGTTCAAACGTTTTCCGGTGGAGGACTATGTCGCCGAATTTGTGAGAGTCCCGCGCGGACTTCTTCCAAAAACGCATCTCCGTGCATGTGCAAGGATGCGCATTTGTTGCAAATGTCCTCGCGGGCAGCCCCTTTCCGGCCGCATCTAGTCTACTACCCAGGTTTTCGCCTTGCGAGGGAGTGGGGGTTCGTTCTCGAGGTTCGAAAGTCTGCTCGGACGCTCCTTCAAAGCTGTATCCATAGTTGACGTGTCCGCGATGTGCTCGCGCTGTTCCAGCTCGTGCCAGCTGCGTGCTGGAACTTTCGCGTCTTGGTATTCCGGCACGGCACTAGCACGGCACTGGAACTGCACACGGGCAACTCTGGAAGTTACTAGCGGTTGATCAAGTGGCATTTCGCAGCTTTAATGATGTTTCCACGTCGATGAAGTCCATTTGCTCTCCATATTATGGTTTTTAAAGGATACGGAATTCAAGAGGGGGTCTTCTAAAATGAAATTATTCCGAAAAGTGCTCAATAAGTACCTGTATTTTTGAGAGTAAAGACGAAACGGATATTCTTACTCTCTTGGAAGTTATTTCTATGATTCTTTGATCCATTCAACAGATTACTTTCTTTGCGCTTAATAAAAGCACGAGTACCAAAAACTTTCAAACATCTTGCAGATTTTTATCTAACTATCCTATCCTGTCTTCACTTATTGCATCATATCCGTCTTTTTGCATGTCTCTAATTTGTGTTTCTGAATGAATAAATGATAATTGCTGCTGGTTTGCGCGGAGTTCTTCTTAAGAAGGCGGACCGTCAGTTGCATCATGTAACCCAGTCTCAAACCCCTATATAACCTCGCTTTGTCGACTTTTCGCTGCGCTATCTTCTCTACATTCTTTGACTTTTTTAAACATGAAAAATTAGGTGAGATTGAGCATCTTAGATTGAAGCGATTTCCATCTTAGTCGTTTGAATCAAAATAGCGTGTAATTCCGGCCGCTGATTTACACCAGCCAAGAAATCCTTTTCTCCTTCTTCACTTTTTCCTTGTGCTTGAAATGTCCATCAGCCGAACACTTGAGATCTGACATGACAACGCGCGGCGCGAAAGAAAATCTTGTGCAATTGCACGGATTTTCCCACTTTTTTCGCGCGTGCACTTCACGAAAACTGTAAACTGCGCTCATAAAACAGCACACCGATCGCGTGTCACCAAACACTGGGAAAGCCCCCTCGTTCCCCTGTTGTTTTCACATTCTCATGTAAACGTGCACATTCCATTTTCGATATTATCTTATCTGAAGCACAGAGACTACACGTTTTCTTTTGAGTTTTTAATGAACGGCAAGCTAAATTCGATATAATTTAGTTGATGGGTGTTCTCCACTTGCAAAGAGAGTATTTATTCTTTGGAGTGATTGTTTTTTAGCAGCTCCGGTTTCATTGATACAATCGAGAATTTTTTTGCTGAAAAAAGTTCTAAAAAATTTTTTTCGCATAAATGTCATCTCTTTGATGTTGTGGGCGGAGCTTGCACCAGGTATAAGTAATGATTGACTTGATGTATTCAATCATTCACTTTGGTGTAAACTCTTCATTAATAAATGATATTTTGCCAATGTGAAGTGAAAATATTATCGTACAGCCTGTGTCAATCATGCATTCCCTTTTCCGACTCACTTGCCGCAGAAGAAGTTTGCGTCACGTTTGCACACGTTCGCCTTGGACATTCAAATTGGCCTTGGGCACGCGCCACATTCAATCCATTTGATCCGCTTGATCCACTTCGTCACGCATCCGCAGTGCATGGGACTTGCCTGCGGACTTCCGATCAATAAGACACACTTCCACTTGATCCGCTTGATCCACTTCGCTATTGGTTAGTTCAGTGGATTGACCATCAGCGAAATGGATGAAATGGATCAAGCGGATCAAGTGGAAGTGTGTCGCCCCATGCGTTGCGGATGCGTAACTCCCATGCGAAAGGGTACCTCACTGACACAAAATCTAGCGTAAATGGCCGTCGTGTTGTTCCATTTTGGCTTGTTGACGCATTCCAATCGCTCCCTTCCGAGCAAAACAATTTCCAATTTAGAATTTCATTTTCAGACATGGCAAGCCTAAAGCGACTAACACCAATCATTCGTCCGCTTCATAAAGCGTGCACCAGCCCTTTCTCGAGCACCCCGGCTCGTACTGTACAAGTGGTGTCTTTTGACGCAAATGACACCCTGATTGCTGATGGAGAACCATTCAACGAGGTCTACACACGAGTTGCTGAAAAATACGGGATCAATGTGAATTCGGCCGCTGTTGCTGCATCATACCCGAAATATTGGAAGAATTTGTGCAATAGTCACCCGTGCTTTGGATTCAGCTCCATTGGTGACTTTGAATGGTGGAAGCGAATTGTAATCGGATGCCTGCAAGAGGTGAGATCGATGTTTCATAGCTTTTTTCAATGACAGATTAATTCTGAAAATGCACGAATAATTCCAAACTCGAAAAAGTTTATCTATAGATCTCGGAGATGTGCGTAGCATCTTTTTAAAGAGGCAGAGAAAGAAAAGCATCCATCATGACCATGATTCTAGCAAAAGTGTGGCAAGAAACATCTACAATTTTGAACTAGTTTGGTCTAGAAAATATAATGGGGACCAGTTCTCGCTAAATTTAGCTCAAAAGAAACTCTGATCCTAATACATATGTATGTAGCCTCATGAGAGAGTGATCCACCTCAGTCATAGGAGGCTAGAAAAATTCTTAGTAGAGTGCTGAGAAGCATTTTCATACTTATCGGGGACCAGTTCTCGCCAAAATCAGTTCATTGGAAACAGTTCTCTTTCTTTTTTTTTCCAAAGCGAAAGTCATAGAATAGAAACATTTACATGGTGTACTTTGAGTATGATCACAAATACAGCGGGGACCAACTCTCGCTGTAATCAGTTCGCACAAAAGTATCCGCATTTTCACTACTCGAGAGGAACATGATTTCAACATTTTTGGATTTAAGTCCTGTCGGGAGCTCTTCTAAACATTTTCTCATACCTATTTTCTTTGCATTTTTGTGGAGTAATTTTCTTGTTTAGGGATGCTCTACAAAAATTGAAGAAGAGAAAGGAGAAAAGATCGCTCATGATTTATTTGATTTCTATGCTGAAGGTAGCGCATGGAGGCTCACTGATCCTAAGGTGAATATTTCTCCCACAGGGTTAAGTACTTCACCTTTGTTGCATATTTTTGAAAGTCTTTTTATTCAGTTGAAGTCCGTCCTCAAAGAACTGCGTGATAACGGAGTGGGCATCGTGATTGTATCGAATTTCGATTGTCGTTTAAAGAAAATTCTACAAGACATGGGCCTCTACGAACTGTTTGACATGGTCGTGGCCAGCGGAGAAGTGGGTGTGGAAAAACCAAACCCGGATATTTTTGAGCTGGTCCTGCAACGATACCACCTACACGATGCGTCGCAAATGCTGCACATTGGGGACAATGTGCAAAAGGACTTCCGAGCGGCCAAACAGTTCGGGGCCAGTGCCCTTCTGTTCGACCCCCTTTCGGTCAACGCTGAAGTGTCGAGCGCTGACAAAATTACGTCTTTCTCGGAGCTAAGGGTCGAGTAGGAGGAACGACTTTCCTGGAATTTTTTACAAAAATGCCAAATTATTTGTGACCTTATCCCAATGAGCTTTCTTTCTTTGCGCGCATTCCATGCGAAATGTACAAAGTTGTACAAATAATAATTTATTTTTCTCGTGTCGTCCGAGACAATCACTGCATTTGATTGTTTCTTGTATATAGTCCTAAGCCGGTTTTATGTGTGATATGTGCATTTATGTTTTGGTGTTTCTCATCTGGATTTTCTCCAGTAGTCACAACATACCCGTGCACACCACTATTTATTTCGATATGTACACGACGATTTTGGGTTGTTTATAGTTTTCAAGTCGTCGATGTCATATTTTTCGCGAGCTAATAAACGAAAATTTCCAGTTTGCCCAGTTCTTTGAAAGCTTAGAGAGTGAACATCCCCTGCAAAACAGAGTGAAAAGACTTGAAAATGGAGCAGTGAAGCCCCAAAATGAGAACAAACTATTTTCGTTAGGATTGGAAAGGCCATATTTAGAAAGCAAGCAAAGAAATGCACTTTTGAAGAGCAAAGCGATGCTCTTTTGCCACCACAAAGCACTGATGATCTTATATATAAAGCTGAATGTCTGTATGTATGTCTGTCTGTCTGTCTGTACGTATGTGCGGAATAGAAATTTTTATTTCTGAACCGATCGGGACCAAACTTGGCACACATATACTTCGGGGCAGGGAGCGTGTCATAGGCTACTTTTTGTTATCGATCGATATCGATTTTATCGATTTTTTGCAAAATTTGAGCTAGGGGGCTGGGATTTTGCACAGGGGGGCATGTTCGATTACCCCCCTGTGCAAAATCCCAGCCCCCTAGCTCAAAATTTGCAAAAAATCGGTGAAATCGACATCGATCGATAACGAAAAGTGGACTATGACACGCTCCCTGCCCCGAAGTGTATGTGTGCAAAGTTTGGCCCCGGGCGGAGCCGGGTTTGCCATCTAGTTTGCTGTAAAAACCGATAGTTCATGGCTTTTTGCAAGAATGGAAATGACCATTTCAATTTTGGCGCACTGCTTGGAAGGAATGGACCGAGAAAGCTCCTTACCTCCGTTTCACAAAAATTCGTTCATTGGAAATTAGCTTGTATCTTTTGTTAGTCAACAGAAGTTCTTTTATGGAATGAGCAATGTGAAATGTGTTCCATACACAAATTTTTTTTAAAGATAGGGGAGTTAAGATTTTGCTGCGCCTAGAATAGCAGTGGTTCGTACAGGGATAGAAAAGCTTAGCGTCAAAACGGCTTGTTTACAGCGCACAAGCAATCACATGACACCGAATTTGGGCTACATGTATACAATATTATTCCAAACTACTTTATGTAGAAAGTTGTGAAAACTTACGTGTCCTAATACCGTTCTCAAACATGTTAGTTTCCAGACAATCACCAAACCGACTGGGTTGGTTCGGAGCATAGATAACGGAGAGCTCACATAATTTTTGGAACACTATGATTTGGACGATTGGAACACTTAAGAATCTATCATACAGTGAGGAGAGCATATCAAATCATGGCCTCTCTTCTTTTTTTTTTTGAGACAAAATTAGTATAGATGAACGCATTGATAGACATGGCGCTCCAATCACATGCCTACAAAGACATCATTTGAACTGGTGATACTTACTTCTTGTTTCTATTGTTTGTGTCAAATTGTTGTTGTTTAATTACTATTTTACGTCAGTGGGGACTTCGTAAAAATTTGCGAAGTATGGAGGACTTCGTTTTCAAAAAACCTTTGTACCAATGCATGCCGGGCCCTGAGTAATAAACTTAGCTGACATTCTTGCATATCGAGGAAATCGCGTTACCCCGACTATGTTAGTCTGATCCTCTTAATGTTGCCTCAAAGGAGAAAATGGATCTGCAGGTTGAACGATTCCAGGTTCCGCCTACTTTTTAGCGCTTCGCCTATACATGGACTGCTCCAAGACACGTTCTGACAAGGCAAGCAGGCCAAATTATCTACTGTGCAACGTAACACTGCTGCATGCAACAGGAATTTCTGCTGAAAACGGCTGGACTAGCGTCGGAGCATAGATCTGCCGAAATCAGACCTCGGAAAGGGGTACTCTGGGTTTTCACGCATTTTGCCCTTCATAGTCGTAATTAGGGCGAACGGTCCGAGAACGATAGCAACATGGAAGCCAAATCGTGGGTGGACGCTGCCTTCAAAATTGCGTGGTGCACCAGTTGCAGCACAGGTTCAGACATGCTAAATGAATTTCTCCCTACAACCATCTCGACAAAGTTCCCTCTCCCCCCTTCTCAAGCGCTTGGTCAGGGCCCTGTAGAGGTGACGCTTTCACAAACTGGATGTCGTTTTTTGAGGGGAAAGCAAAGGGGAGCCATAAAGTTCTCCGCCCGGAAACATGACGAAATGTGGAGCCTTCCTTGAGAAAAGATGTCAAGAGATTAGAGAAAGTCCAGTACACGTTAACCCGTCTACTATATCTAAGATGTTGGAGAGAATTAGCTATAACTAATATGCCTTCCTATGCCGGCCACATCAAAATGTTGAGCATGAATAGTTTGTAGCATCGCAGAAAAGTGCTTGATCTTGTCTTTTGCATGATGTTCCATGTTCGACTTTCAATGAATCTTGGCATATCGAATTAGTTGCTTTTATGATTGAGCCAACACCAAGATTATTATAGCATTTATTCGGCTAACGTTTCGGCCTATCGCCTTCGTCAGAGCCTATAAAGTGAGGAACATTAGGAATTAACCTCCCAAACATCTCATCACATGCAGGAAAAAGTCCAAGAAGTTGGATAGCTCCCTTTAAAGCCTAGAACTATTAGCTCACCTTTTTTGTCAGAACAGGGTAGAACCACCGCTGACTGGGATGCGCTAACAATGAGTGAGGCGAGTCTCTGGAGGCTACGCATAGATCAAAACTTGCATAACTCCATTAATGGCGCGAGCTCAGTTGTTACGGCGGTGCATTCTTCTTTTCTGTTTTTCCTGCATGTGATGAGATGTTTGGGAGGTTAATTCCTAATGTTCCTCACTTTATAGGCTCTGACGAAGGCGACTAGGCCGAAACGTTAGCCGAATAAATGCTATGATAATCTTGGTGTTGGCTCAGTCATAAAAGCAACTTGTCTTTTGCTTTAAAATACTGCGAAAAGAACTTATACCCCCTGCAAGCAAATATTGGGTTTTCATGCCGTGTAGCCTACGCTCCAGTTCAGCATTATACTCATTTAAAAGAAGAAAGTTTTTGCTAGCTTACAACACCCTGTTCCATCGAGGAGCAAGGTGGTTACAACAATTACCCTTGGAAGTTCTAGGTGCCAGTTGCAGTTCCAGCTTCCAATTCAAGCTCAGGAAAGGTTGATTTCTAGCACATTCAAGTTTGTAGTAAAAATTTCTTCCTATGAGTTTTTTTCTTTCAGCTGACTGACGGCCTCTTCTCTACTGCGATGAGTATCATTCATGTTAATCATATACCGATACTGATACTAACATCAATTCACATGCCTCTCCCACTCCAGCCTACTGTTCAAGCGCACTCACTCTTTTTATTGTGTTCCGGTTCTGTTCGGTTGTGTTCTAGCTACAGTATCTTCCCGTTGCCAATTACCTCTAAGGTACTACAGAGCGATAATTATTTTATTTATTTTATTTTATCTTTGCATACAATGATGCGCCAAACGAACGTGATAGTTCAATAAGTTTGTCTCACTTTAAAATAAATGATGAGAAATAAAGAGCTAATTTCTCGAAAGATCAAACTATATAGTAAAAAGAAAATTTATAGCCTACACTCAATAGGATTATAGATGTAAGTATGATGAGGAAGGATGGTTGTCATGCTGCAGCCATGGTGTGAATAACCTTTGAGTTATCACTCTCAAGCGAAAAAAGAGAAAGACACCTGAGCGAATGGGCTAATCCATGCGTGCCCAGGCGGGTTAACCTCTTTGAGCTTTCTCTTACATCGCTCCCATGGATAGAAAGGCAGCAAAGTATAAAAGCATTTGTACGATAGGCCTATGAGTGAGGCTAAATAAAGTTAAGGAGAGAACAAAGTGGTTTGATTTTTGGGGAAGCTAGCTCTTGCACATATATTAGTAAACACAAAACACTCAAAACAAAATCCAAATCAACTATAACAGAGGAAATTAAGTGATCTCTGAATATTTTACTTGCATTAAATTGAGTGCATTAATTCTGCGTTTAAAAGTAGCTACAGTGGGAGCTTGCAGCGGGGTACACGGTAATGCACGAAGCCAGCGAGGAATTCTATAAAAAAAAACTGTTGAACACAAAGCGAAAACGTTTTCTCAAGATACGTGAATAATAAATGCTAAACCCACCATTTCTACTAGTCGGTCTGAAAATCCAGTACTTACTCGCACTGAGTCTAAGCTCTTTGCGAATGAGTCGAAAAGCAAAGAAAAGATCTAGATATACACGTCTATGTTCTAAACTCTTCATTGCCAAGGACCTGAGTCGAGTCTCGTAAGTGGGCATTTCAACAAAATTGAACTTTCGTCGGCACCTCATATATAGTATTCGAGTAAACGTTTGTTGAACTTTCTCTAGTTTTCGTATGTCTTTCTTGAGAAAAGGACTCCAAACAACAGAGCAGTATTCTAGATGAGGTAATACGTAAGCATTATAAAGCCGTTTGAGAATCAGAGGATTTTCAGTGTGGACATTTCGAAAAATAGCAAACAACACTGAAAATGCTTTGTTGACTGCATGTTCAATATGATTAGTAAATTTTAATTCGGGATCTACAAGAACACCCAAGTCCTTGGCAATAGAGCAGCTTTTCAATTTGATTCCATTTATCTCATAAATTGGCAGGTCTTCATCTCCAAAATGCATTACAAAACTTTTTTCTAGGTTCACAGGTATACCAGAGAGAGCAGCCCAGTTCATCATTTTTCCAAGAGACGCTCGTATCGCTGAACGAACCTGTAGTTTATTTTCATTACTATAACTTCCATATATCTTTATATCATCAGCATACATCTGAATTGTCAGATGTATGGATGTGTTCAAGATAGATGGAAGTTCAGCAGTGTATAGTAGAAAGAGTAATGGAGAAAGGACTGCTCCTTGTGGAACACCACTTGTGCAGGGATGTCGATCAGAAAAGTGGTGTTCAACCTTGACGGTCATGCCTCTGTTGTGCAAATATGACTTTAACCAATTCAATATGTTTCCTTTTAGACCAATTTGTTCCAGCCTGTTCAAAAGCTTTCCATGATGAACTCTATCAAATGCCTTGGAAAGATCAACGTAGATCACATCAATGGAATTACCAATATTAAGTGCTAAATTCCAATCAAAAACTGAGTCTACAAGATTAGTGGCTGTAGATGACCCTTCCATAAAACCGTGTTGATTCATAGGGATCACGTTAATTTTTCCAAGCCATGAGAGTAATCTGTTACGCAAAACTTTCTCCATTACTTTTACGGCTGTGGGAGTCAGACTGATGGGCCGAAAATCTGAAAGAAGGCGTGCGTTGGAGACCTTAGGAATCACAGTGACTATTGCCTCCTTCCAGATTTGCGGCACCTCACCAAGCATCATCGATATGTTAAACATATGCGCAAGAGGAATAGAAAGAGATGAGGCACATTTCTTAAAAACAATTTGTGGGATACCATCAAACGGTTCACTGAGAGATGGGCATAAACCAGCCAAAATCTTCTGAATCTCCCAAGGACTAAAGTGAACGTTTGATAAAGACCGGTAACCAGTAGAAATGGGTGCAGTACAATTTATGCGTTCAGCTTGATCACTGGAGTCAAAAATAGCAGCGAAATAGCGCGCTAAAGCTTGTGCTTTTTCTGCATTCGTGTGATAGGTGCGGCCCATTTGGTCAGTTATGGTCGGCAGATGACGATTAGGCTTGATTTTTTGATTTATGTAGTCAAAAAAGAATTTGGAGTTTGCTTTTTTGGCCAGATTATGTTCTCGATTGGATAGATATCTCTTTAGATGGTAGTCGACATCTTTGCATACCTTCTTGTACATGGTATTGGATAGAGGATCTGATGTGTTATTGAATAACCTTTCTTTCTGCGCAAGAAGTTTTCGTATATGATTAGGGTATTGCAAATGAGGTTGGGCCATAGAGAAGGGAACAAATTCCGAGAAGGTCTTGTACATAAAGGTGCAAAATCTGTAGTAAACGTCATCAGCGGACCAGTATTGATCAAACAAGCTTAGCCAATCAATATTGGCAAGGTAGCTGTTGAGAGAAACGTAGTCAACCTTTCGAAAGTCGGGTCGAGGCAGTACATTAGGGGTGAAGGCTTTTATAGAAACAAAAAAATTGAACTATTTGGTGATCAGAAGTTGCGAGAGGAGACATAGTAAGAATTTCAGAGATATTAGAAGAAGTAGATAAAACAAGATCCAGAATATGGTTGCAGTGTGTTGGTTCTTGGACATACTGTGTGAAGCCAGAGTGACGAAAGAATTTAAAAAAAGTTTCAGAAGTTTTGTTGAGAGGAGATTTATTGATCCAATCAATTTGTAAGTTAAAATCGCCTAGAAGAATTGTATTTTCATTTTCACTCACAAAATTACATAATAGTTCAATCAACTTATAGTCGCTTGAAGTAGTACTATTTGGTGGACGGTAGACTGCGATAAAACGCATACAAGTAGGCTGTTGTCGTGAGGTTACATCGATGCAAAGGATATTAGACATAGTGCTACTATCAGATACGAATGATTTCACTGGGAGAATCATTTTAGATAGGCAGCAAATACCGCCTCCCTTACGGCTTTGTCTATCTGAACGTAAAACCAAATAAGGCAACTCCCCCACAATTTCACTATCTTCAATCTTATTTGTTAACCACGTTTCAGTTACAAAAAGTATGTCGGGTTTATTCTCTATCAAAAAGGCTCGAAGGTGATGCAGTTTATTTACAAGACTTCTGGCATTTAACATAGTAATCTTTATTCTATCTCGCATACCATGCTGGATCATTGGTTTCCCGACCTCTTTACGGGTATCTCCGATACTCTGATAACTTGCCCTCTGTATACTACCCACTCCCGATCTGATTTCCCTTTGTTCCTCTCACGTGCTTCCTGCCTTAGGTCATATTCGCGCTTACGTTCCTCCTCTGTCATACTCCTTCGTATGTACACGTTGGAATGAATTGTCTGACGAAGGAGGCGTGCATTTGCCAAAGCTCTCCTCCAATAAAAGGGAATTCGGTGCCTAGATAAGCATGGTTCAGTTCCATACGCCTTGGTTTCCTCACAAGTAATATTATTTTTCGTGAATTACGTGCTGGATAGTTCTTACAGCTGATTCATTTGAAATTAGCAATGGGGACTAGACAGAAGTGTGTTAGGATGGATTATTCCTCTGAGGCACGCAGGGTTTAGCCTATTCGCCTCGATATCTGCTTTTTAATGTCGGCTGTATACCATGTGAATGAGAGCTGCATACCAACTACTGAATATTGAGAAGCAACACTAGGAGTGTTTAGGATTCAGATAATCTTTAAAAAAAGAGTTAACATCGCACAACTGTTGCTATAGTGAAGAGGGTGACGATGCAATTGATGATGAAATATTTGCTGCTTTTTGTTTTGGAGTTGATAACTGCCATTTTATTTTGGCGCACGTCATGTGCATTCAAAAATAAATAAATAAATAAATAAATATAGAATGCACAACTCTAACTCTTAGCAAGCCTGAGTTTTAAGGTCTAACATAGTTTTACCCATTATGGGTGAAATAATACGTTAAAAACTCGACTGAAGTGCATGAACATGTGTGCACACGATTTCAACGTGTCAAAAGTCAATCTTTACGCACAAAAATGTAAACATTCGGTCTGTTTACAACGAGTAAGCAATGAGCTATCAAATTTTTTTGTGTACATCCGTGGCGATGATCAAGAAAAGGAGAAAATTTATTTAAAAAAAATTATATGAACGAGAGGATTGTAGGTATTTTTCGATATTAGGTTGCTTTCGCGCAACCTGGGAGCACCCTAAGGTTGCGCAGGACAAGACAAACTCATGAATCTTCATAGATTTCACGCTTCCTCACACAAATTTGTAAATCTTGTTATAAAAATCTATTCTTTAGATCAAGCTCTATCTATCAGCACTCACCTTAATCCAAGTTTCACGCTTTGTTAGGCCTCGGACAGAGTTCACGCGATTTAATCGTCGCGATTTAATCGCTACAAGGCAACTGTTACGAGTTCATTGCATGACGATCAGCTTGCATTTCGGTTGTGATACTTTTCCAGCTCGAAATTTTTGCATGTAAAATGAAAATGAATGAAAATCGCGGCGACTAAATCGCGACGATCAAATCGCGTGAACCCTGTCCGAGGCCTTACGGCTCTTAATTATATAACAGCCTTTTTCCGCATTTCACTTTTTAATCTTTGATTTATCCTTCTTTTCTTAACTTCAACCCACTTTTTTTCGTTACAAATTTTCGGAAGAGCTTTTGTTTTGCGAACATTACAAAAGGTTTCTTGTAATTTTCCGAATTTTAAGATTCCATATGCCACCTCGTGCTGGGCCTTGCGCTTTGTAAGTAGAGTAGTTTATGGAAATCCTCAATCGGTGAGTACACTGAATTTTATTTGCAATTTTATCCCGCGTTTCCCTCTTGCCATCCTGAACCTGCTTTCTTTTGATGCTGTGAATTTCTTCGTTTCCAAACGATCCTGCCAAAATACCATATGCTATTGATACATTATTCATGTCATTTGCATTCACGATGATGTTTGGCTGAATAAACCAAGGCCTAAAGTTATGACGGCAATCGCTGTTTGCACGGCAATTTTACTTTGCTCTGCAGATGGAAGACGGAATTTGCCTAGGCTCAAATACAGTTTCCCTTTCTGTTCGGTTCGTTTGCTTTTCTCCTATGACCAGAATTGTTCCTATGGTGCATATTCCTACAAAATCCTATCTGCATTGGCGGTTTAACAAATTTTTTCCTCTCACAATCAGGGAGGAGGAAAAGGAAAAAAAGCTTTTCGAATTTTTGGACATTTTTTACATTTAACCGTATCTGGAAAAAGCAGGCATGTACCTCAAAAAATTTCTTACGAGGATAATTCAGATTTTTAAAGGACTCAGGAGATTCTCTCAGTCTATAAACGAAAACAAGCTACCTACACAATTCTGCAGCTTATGTTGGTTATTTTTGAAAAGTTTGCGACTATTTTTGGAGGGGGCTTAAAAAGGACTTCTCAGGCTATTTTCTGCCATTTGTGTATCAGCTTCCTAGTACTGGAAAACAAAAATAAATTCTGCATTGAATCTTTTACTCATTTAATAACTTATAAAACAATACAATCTCATTTTATGAATCGAAAAATAACATAAAATCCCAATCAAAAAGAAAAAAATTCGAATCGGTCAATTAGATCACCTTTCACAACATTAATACAAATGCAACCGGAACGACAAAAAAAATTCTAAACGTGGGTATAGACGTATCGAGCAAATTTCATGTACAAAAATAGATACACTTGTACGACTAGCGCGCTTCTTTGAGAGCTTCGAGCACAATTCTAGCTGCTTCTTAGACTGTACAGTTGAGAAAGTTGAGAAGATGATGATAGAGTGAGAGCACTTTGGGAGATGTCATGGGACCTTGGGAAAAAAAGATTTGGAATCAGTCAGGTGAGTGATGAGTGTGATGGATTGTCGAGCCTTGGCCTGGTATGAAAGAACGAACAGCACTATACAGTTTCAATATTGTGACTAAACCGATATCGTATTTCTGAAAAAGGTTAAAGTCGAAAAAATAAGCTTTGGACAATGCTTCGGTATAAATCACGCGGATTCTCTTGAATGTTCGTATATCTACATGGGTGAGGGGACAAGTATCATTTTCAGCTCTTAGGCAGCATTCAAACTGCTTATGTGCCAGAGCTATTCCAGCGTCGCGCCAACGTTGTGCCAACGCCGTGTCGAGCCGTGCCGGAACGTCGATCAATCAATATGGGCACGTGCAAGTGAGTTCTAGCTAGAATGGCGCTGACACGGTCTACTCTGGCTGCAGCCTCGGAACTGCTCCATTGACGAGATGAGAAAAATAGGGCGCATGAACCATCCACTGCCTCAAATAAGGGAGGATTCCTTTGAGGAAGAAAATTCTTCAAATCATAATAGCGCATTGTCGTTCTTCAAATGCATGGATATCCACAGCAAGATCGGCTAGGACCTGAAATTACTAAAATTCAGAATTTAAGCCAAATTGCCCCTTTAAGACATAGATTTCAATCTCTACCTGAGTTAAGACTCTCAATCTATCCGTGGTATTATCGAGTCTTTGTGTAATTTGTGAATTGATTGTCGAAGTGTCAAATTCAACATCTGGTCCCATATCCACCTAAATTTTAATATTTTGCAAATTCATTAGTTAGTTTGCATTTTATCTGCCGCAATCCGCTTTTTGCTAGACGGAGTCAAACAAAACTAATGGGCTCGCTTACATTACCCAGCTGTCCAGTATTTATATAAACTTCGCTGATTCGCTACAGTGTAACATAACATACTCGAAAATTGTGTACGGTGCATGAGAAAATGAGAGCTAAATATATTTGCTTCGAGATTTTCTCATCTGTGTACTTTGCTCAGAATAACATTCTTAGAACCGTAAGGGGGCAAAGAGATTCCCTTGTGTACTTTTCTTAGAATAACTGTCTTATTTCTAACCCTGCGAGGTGGTGAGAGATTCTCAGCTCCGAGATTGTAAAGTAATAAAAGTAATCAAAACAAGCCATGACGTTATAAGACCTGTCCTCACTAAAATTAGGATCCAGTTTCATCAAAATTCCCATGAACTTTGCACATTCCCATGCTAATGATTGGGTAGTGACCATGTATTGCCTGCCATGCCCTTTTCTACCAAGGTTACGGTATGTATACGGTATGGTTACTAATCAAGGACGTTGTGTGTCGGCTGGTTATAGTAGCACCTTGTCGTGGAGTTGCGGAACACCACGATCAGAATCTCACCGTAATCCTACAGTAATCCCATACCGTTATGAGTGGGTGAGACTTGATCAGCATGTCAACCAGGCCTTTCATGCAAAGTCTCATTTAGTTCTATCCTGAGCAGCTACCGCGCACCTACCGTAATCCAATAAGAGAGGGCCCTAGAAGCCAAATAACTCTCGTATGCTAAGTTTCAGCAAAGTGAAGAGTTGTGAGCCTTTCCGTACACCTACCGTAATTCAATCAAAAAGGCCATACTATGCAAAATGTAATCCTCGAATGCAAATTTCAGCAACTAATGGGATTTTGTGTGCTTACCGTATACCTACCGTAACTCCGCTAACAACAGCCTAGCATGCAAAATGAACCTTATGTACAAAGTCTTGGCAAATTCTGAGATAATGAGCCCTTACTGTATACTTACTGTAACTCCTCGGAGAGGTCAACGAGCAAGATGATAATAACTCTCATATGTAGAATATGTAGAGTTTGAGCGAAATTTAAAATTTGAAAGCTCTAAACTAGTGTAAATGTATATTTTACCTTTCGTAGAGGGTCGATATTGTTATTGTCCTCAATGACATCACCACATATCATCTCGACATCTTTGATAACAGGCGGATCTGTTGTGGTCTGTTTGTGAGGCTTGAAATAAGGCATATCATGGACCTAACGCACTTGGCTATGAAAATATTTGTGTGCTCACCAAAAGTACACTGCTTTCAGCCGAGTTCGTCAACGAATCGCTAATACTTTGTGCAGGGCGTTTCAAATTCGATCTGTAACGAGAAACGGGAAAAATTTAGTGAGCAGGAGCAGGTAGGGGCTGAGTAAACAGCCACAAATCACTCGCCTCTTTCTTTTGGCTCTCGAGACAGGTGGCGGCGATTGTCTCAGCTGATCGGACGGAACGTGCCCGGCATGCTCCAAACAGAATCGCACGTACACCGATCTGCAACGCAAGAAAATGCGACATTTCAAGGCCAAACGGCTGCGATTGTATCGCTTCGTTTTCTGCACAGGAACTCACCCATCAACTCTTTCCATTACGTGGACGAAAGCCGTGCATGAGACCGTGTTTCCTTCGGCTTCACTAAACCGCGCGGATTCGGTCAGACGACGTCGCTTTAGCAATGGAGATGCACGTCTTCGACACAGCAAATAGTATTCCTGAAAGGAGGAATTATATATCCAATGGGGAAAGGAGAGAATGAGTATCGGGACTGACCTTATCGTCACTGGATGGACCTTCTTCTGAGCCAACGTAACCACCTTCAGTACGTGAGTCTTCCACTTCGGATAGCCAAGCCTAAAGACGGGAAGTAAGAGATGAACGTACACAGGAAGAAAACGATTTTATGTTCGGGGCAGAGTTTGTGGTTATCTGAGAGTCTACCGGTATCTGATATCTAATTGGGCACCATTTAGTAGCATTTATGTGTCTATCGCCCGATCGGGTGGCCGCTTATAGGTAGCACAGCGCCCGATCCGAAATCGAGAGATTGATGAGTAAGAGAAACTGAACTTATTTGGATACTAAGTGGGAGGCCTTAACTATGTCAAGCCCAAGCAACATCTCATATGTTTTATTGGCTCAGAAAATTGGACCCTAAAAGTTTCGTCCATACAGTACTCTAAATCCTTAATACGTAGAGAATACGATCTAAGAATAGAACACGCTTACGAAAAAGCATAGTTGTCATGTGATGGGTCAACTAGTAACATTTATAGGTTATAAGAGTTTATGGGTACTCAAATTTTATGTAGACGAATATGTTTCATTCCGGGAAACTAAACCTCAAACTCTCGCCCAGACCGTGTTCTCAGAGCTAACCAATCTCAGTTCCCTCGTTACGGCAGAGAATACGGTCTGAACGAGGATCAAGAGATTGAATATTTGCTCAGGGACGGCTTTGTTAGTAAATTTGTATAGTTGATCAAGAATCATTGCCGCCTGATTATTATACCAAAAAGAGCAAAAGCTAAATATGTTTCAAAAATAGGGAGATAAATGATTTACCTGTAACTGATCACCATCGTCGAAAAAATGTTCATGAATAGGTGCCGGAGTTTTATGCACAGTTGATACGTGATCACAAAGTTGTTCCGGTGTTTCCAAATCACCGAAATGACAGCACGGACAAACTATGGAGATTGACATCTGAAATTATTGTTGTTGTGAATTTTTATAATTTAAAGAAGACAGGTACGTAGAGTAAGCGCAAAGGTACTTCAAGAGTAAATGAATGTGAGAAAACTAGAAACTAAAGGAATTGGGCATAGCGACGAGTGTAAAGACGAGTTCTGCGCAGAGATGTCGTCACCTTTCGCGACGCGAAGCAGCGTTAAAATGAAAAGAAAATTGCCGTACTTTTAGAACAAGCTGTGAGAGCCAACTGTGTGAGAATCTTGCACGAGTTCTTCGTGCCGTTTGCTTATACACACACACAAACAGGCACACACACACAGCACAGCACACACTCCCGCAGAGATACCCTGTGAACCGGATTCTATTGCTTTATTGCACTTTTCGTCACATTACAACTGACCTACGTATTTACACGCCTCTATCTGAAATGTGTGGCGCCTCCTCGCTCGCACTCTCGCAAAAAGCAGAAGCACAGACTATGTAGAAAAAGCGGAACTCGAACTAAAAGCGAGAGGAAAGTGCGGAAAATGACAGCGAAGTGCGTAGGAGCGTTTTTTTTTTTGAGTTAGAGAGGAATTTTACAACTTCTGTGAGGCTGAAGCAAAAACACGAAACATCTAGCTGGTTCTGCATTCTCAAACCCGATTGCAGTCGAGTTTTTTATGAGCCGCGCATCTTCAGCCACACTTGTTCAAAGAACTTGTGCAAAAAGAAAAGCTATGGAATGTGTCTTGTGTTCAAGGAAATTTTTTGCGGTGCAGATGAAAAAGAAGAAGCAAGAATTTGCTCAATGAACAGATAGAAGCGAGCTAAATTTAGAATTTGAGCACTGGGTGAGAAAAAAAGTGGAGTAACAATTTCGCCAGCAAGCGAATTTCCGCGGACTACTATTCCTCACAGAATATGCATTGCTATGTACGGAAGGAACAGTTGTCCACGGGGTGTCCACCCATTGACGGTTCGTTCCTCTCCCAATCAAGGAGATACTGAATGGAAAGCCCCAGCTAAACCTTGCTTAAAGGCAGTGGACAGGCAAAATGGACCCCTGTCAGATTTTGGTAGTTTTGGGTAGTGGACCCCCCAATTACACCGTAGCCCCAACCCCAACTTCCAGATGATGCGCTAAGTCCTGAAAAAAGCGCTTCAAACTTCCACCAATAACGCCCACTCAATGGAAATGGGCGGGGTTGGTGGAGTTTTGAAGCGATTTTTTCAGGACTTAGCGCATGAATTGGAATGTGGGGTTGGGGCTACGGTGTACTTGGGGGGTCCACTACCCGAAACTACCAAAATCTGACAGGGGTCCATTTTGCCTGTCCGCTGCCTTTAAGCAACGGCTTATATCATTCATTCGTTGCCGAGAAATCTAACTTCAAACTCTCGCCCAGACCGTACTCTTACAGATCAATGATAGGGGGTCGGGAATACGATGTGGGCGTGAGGTGATTATAGGAAAAAGAAAGCTTCGCAGGTAATTTTATTGTGACTATAGATTATTGCTACACAGATTTCAAAGAAAATCGTTCTTCTCCGAGAAAAATAAAAGAAACCTCAACCCCTTTTTGCCAACTAATCAAGAGATCAGCAAAGCAATTGCAGAATGCTTTTAATCTCATGGAGAAACCCTGCAATGACGGCACCATATCATATGATGGTCGATGATGGAACGCGAAAATTCTAGAATAATAAGGTCATCGCCAAAAGATTGATTATTCAAGCGTTTTTCATCGAGAAATGGGGACTAAAAGAACAACACGGAAGCGAATTCTGCATTTGCAGACTTCTCCTTCAAGGAGATTGAATGCGATTCTGCAGAGACGCCTTGCAACAATGGCTCAAGTTGCTGCAACAGCATAGCGGATACTGTAGCCTAGCAAAAACAGATTCTGCATTTGCAGACTTCTCCTTCAAGGAGATAGAATGCGATTGTGCACACCTAGCTTCGCAACAATGGCTCGTGTTGCTGCAACAGCAGTCTGGATTACTGTAGTTGTGCAAATATGTTCGATGTCGGGATAAGCTATAACCGAATGCAAAGCGAGAAAAAGCCACTGGATGACGAAAGCAGCAGCATCGCTGTGCGCGACGACCATGTTAATCACGAGAACATTCCGTGCAATTGCAGAAAACTGGTCTTGACAGTATGTGGTCTTTGAACGGTCTTTTTGCTATGCGATATCTGCGAAACACAAAGCTCTCTCTCTCCTCTCCCCCTTTGTAGCAGTCAAAACAGAAGACTACATCTTCGCTTTGAAAGAAAGCGAGAGCGGAATTGGTTTGCAAAGAAAGCAAGCCATTCTGCAAATGCAGAGAACAATATAACTGCAAGATTGCAAATCAGCGATGACGAGTCTCGCTCTCTAATGCTTCGCCTCAGAAAACAGCTGCTTGTGAGCAAACACTGTGACGTTTTTTTTCTATGAAAAGCTGTGGCATTGTAAGTTTTGCGATACATTTATCAACGGAGAGAGATGATGCAAGCAGAATATTATTTAGTTCATTGCTAGGTTACATAGCAAAAATTCGCCACAAATTAAAATTATGATCGTTTTTTATCTATGGGAACAATTACTGACACAAGCGATAGTTCCCCAAATGAGTACGGTAAAGTATACCAAAAAAAGCACGATATAAAATATGATTGATTTTTAGTATATACGACCGGCTACTAGGTTTGTAGTACAAAACCCTATCATTCTCTACCACTGTAAGATTACGGTAATAACTTCCACGAGTTTTGTGCTCAGACTCGAAAAAGCCGCAAACGATTCCAGGAGGCTACGCTTCTCTTAAAAAACTGGGCGAACTTATTCTGAATATGGGCTTTGTGACTTACAGTCTTTGTTTGAGAGTGCAGAACCTATCGGTCTTCATTATTTTAGGATTACAGTAGGATTACGGTAGGAACTTCCATCTGCCGAGTGTACGGTACCTATGGGGGTTACGGTAGTGCCTACTTAAAAAATAAGAGCAAACATCCAAGGTAAATTCCCTACTACTTGGTCATAGGTGATTCATGAGGCATTAGAATTTTGCGCTAATTTATTTATTTAGTACTAATTGAAATAAACACAAGAACACTTCCTTCTAGACAACAAAGTTTGGAGTATAAAGTAGCCAGCAAAGAATGAACACAGAAGCCAACAAATCCAGTTCCCACAGTTGATTGAGTACGAAGAACCTTCAATGTTCAAAGGATATTACTAGGGCGCATGACTGGTCATGGGCATGCCTAGTAAGTTTTGATAAAGTCTCAGTACATATAAGTTTTGATTACTCGCCGAGTCATCATGTTTAATTAACAAGAGTACAATTGATCATTGGATTGTACTGAACTTCAATTTTTCTAATTATTTTAAGAAATATTCCTATCTGAATATGTGATAGTACAATTCTAGAACAAAAGCCAGTTGAGAGCGGAAGCAAAATAACTTTTACACCCCGTTACAGCTGCTGTTATAAGGTTACTTCCGGACTACAGTATGCTTTTTACACATCCCCAGAATTGCTCACATACAAATCGTACACTCACAAACATTGACAGAGTGCACCTCTTTTTCCTTTTTCTTTTTTTTGCACCTAAAAAAGGATACCAAAATAGAATCTCACAGTCAAACACTGTACGATGTAAAAAAAGTGATTGATGGCACAAGAGAGATTTTTTTCACGAATACTTTTAGCTTCGTGATGTCAAAAAGTTACGCAATGAAATAGATCGAAATAAATTTGGAACGAAAATGTTTTGAAGCGTAACTTGTGAGATTGTGTAGAATCGTGGAAACCTGAATGACTTATTCTTTTGATGATAAAAAATTGAGTTTTATAAATAGTGAATGGTGGGAACCGCCTACCTTGCTTCTTAAAAACAAGTTTATAGCGTTTATATGCAATTGGAAAGATTGTAATTTCTTTCTAAAGATAGTAGCCCCTTCATTCAGTACATTGAAGTGCCTGCCCTCTGGGTGCAAAGTCCCCCCTTCTCACCAGATTTGCTGAAAAACTCTGCAGGACTATCGGGAAGTGAAAGTCTTTCGATAAGACCAAGAAATTCCAGAAAAACGCAAATAATCAAATATCATTATGTCAGATAGCGGGTTTCTTGAGACTCAACAGGATTGTGACGGCAATTGGAACAAATATGGAATTGGCAAATGACGAAAGTATAGTGGGTGAAGGCGGAGAATTGAATGATGACGAAGTGACCTAAAATTTCGCAAGTGTCTGATTGCGACACATTAACAAAATGTTGTGGAAGGTAAAGGTATCGGAAGGTAAATTGTCATAATTTCCAAAGTTTCGGCTGAAAAAAAAGCGTGCAACTGAAGTAACGGAAGCGACACGGTATGACTCATACCAGCAAGTCTTTTTTTTTGCGCTCATAAAATCGTAGTAAAAGAAAACGCGGAATTCAAAGAAACAGATGTAGCCCTTCGGGCACGCGTCATCAGCATTTGCAGAAAAATTTCTGCCAGTGAATTTTGAAAAAATCTGTTTATCAAAGATGGAGCGATGGATGCTGGGCGAAAGCGATTGCAAATGCCGTAGACTAGTCTGGTGAAAACAAATTTAGCAGACACCACACACGCATCGAGACATGTAATCGATGAACAGCAAGAGTAGAACGAACAAAACAACAAAGAGAAGAAATGAAGAAGTCTGCTGTGTAGTCCTGCGGTCATTGTCCCTTTGTTTAGTGTTTAGCGCATTGGCACCGTGTCGGTACCATGCCAGTACCGTGTCGGTTATGTGCGCTTTCCGCAGGTGGCAAAATCTGGAGAAGTCTAGAGATGATTCGATTGTTGATGCGTAAAAGTACAAAGCAGGCCTCTTTGTTGATTGTGCAACTGCACATTTTGAAGGATGTTGACGATGGGAGATTGATCTCCCACATAAGAAGAGCAAGATATCCCTAAAAAAGGAAACCAAGAAGTCTGAGCCCAAGGCCAATTCTACCCCCTACCATACTAAAATGTGCACTTGCACACATTAGCTAGAGAACACAACCGATTATATCCCGGACTGCGCGTTATGTGACGACTGTAAGATTGGAATTTGCTCACTTCCAATGATTTCTCCTTGTATTCTTTATCTTTTGGCTCGAAGGCTATGTAACAGTTGCTGATACACATTTCTACAATTTGTCACGCTAGAAATTCTGCGATTAGTGATAAGGATGTCGTCAGCTGCCTAACATAGTGTGCAGCCTCACATATTACAATTGACACGACGACAAGTCAACTTCTTCGCAGCCTATTGTCCAGAACTTGTAACCTTCGATTACATTAGTAAAGTTTTTTTATTGAAAACAAACATGCCATTCCACCATTAAGCACCAAAATGAGGAAGTAAAGAACTAGTTCTATTGCACTTTTGTTGCGCAATGGCCATGATGCGCATTCTAAAGCTAAGTAACCCATCTAAATCATCGGCATGCTCCAAAAAAAAACTAATGACACTCGAAAGTTGGTGGGACCAGTTCCGAACCTGTCGTGGGGTGTGTGGGAGTGAAGAAACAGAATGCGAAAAAAAGAAGGCCTGGTTCTAGTGAAAGTCGAGTCATTTGTGACTTGCTGTGCATTGCAGAATATGCGAGGTACATTACAACTTCTACATTAACAAATGTCGATTATTACCAGGGTTTACTTTTGTTTTCTTCCTTTTCCAAGTTTAAATGGATGTGCAGCAGTCATTTCTTGATAGTAGGTCCCATTGAAAGATTGCTTGAAAACAACCGCTTACCAGTATGTAGTCGTAAGGTGCCCCGCGGTGCGTGCAATTGCACATATCCAATTGCAAATGACTTCGCTGTAGATGCTTTGCTCATATCATCGTCTCATTCCCAAAAATAACCCGATTCGCTCAGAATTGCATCGCTGCATCAAAATGAACATTGCAGACTGACGTGAAAGCTATGATGTCAGAAGTGTCTCATATAGAGAAAACTAATTTTGGCCTTCACAGCAGGAGAAATGTGGGATGTCGTCAAAGAAGACGAATTTTTCGAATATTCCTCGCGTCTGAAGAGATATCGAGGCAATCAAACACCAGCTGCAAGCCGCAATTACGGGATACGCAAGAAAAACGACGAAAGTGACACGCTGCAAAATATTAATATCTCTCGCAAACGTCATGCAAAAATAATCACCACATTTGCAAGACAAAAGTTTGCCGGCGCTTTTTGCAAAAGTGACGCCAAACAGGAGGGGGGGGGGGAGGAGAAGGGGACTGAAACCCCGACGACAAAGTCTGCTAACAAAGAAGAACAAAAAAACGAAGTTAGAAGACTGTTTGCGTTAATGCATATCGAGTGCTGACGCAAGTAGAGAGAAAACCGAGTGGAGTGCGAGGGCGGGGCGGGCGAACTTACTAGGGGGTGGGAGGAGTGGGGAAAGAATGTGGTTTGGACTGTGACCTTCTGCAAACACAAACACCAACATTTGGCCAAGAATAAATAAGTGACTAAGCGTATTTAGAGCTTAAAACAAACTCGATGCAGTGGTTTATGACACAAGGGGGACGTAAACCAGGACGGGAACAGAAAAGCAAAATTTTGGCATATATTGATCAAGATTCAAGGCAGAAGCTATCAATCATTGTTCAGGATACACTGCATCGCAGAAAGCAGGAGTTCAGACCTCGCCTCAGGAAAACGCGCTTCTGCGACCTGCGCCGCGCGCGGCTGCAGTAGAGCGCGCTAACTCTCATTCTAGTGAGTATGCGAAGTCCCGCAATAGACGAGAATAATTGACTGACAAGACAGGATGCCGCGAGAAAAATTCTCGAATCATTTTCTCTGATAAGTATGCACTCGTGATGATGTCACTGTAACTTGACACGGAGACAGTGAGTAACACAAAGGATAAAAAGTTGTTTACGCATCTGAGGACAAATATTGAAGAATTTGCTCGCACAAAGAAGTGCGGCGCACTACGTTGAACGATCAGACGAACCTTACAGACGCACACAAATGAAACCCGCCCACACTCTACCCGTTGTCTAAATTAACGTCCCTAATGTCTCTTACGTCGATACCAACGTCAACGTATAGATGCACGTGCTGGTGCGAGTGCGAGTGCAAATGGCGACAGTGTGGAAGATTGAAAGATGAAGCACAGCACAAACATTTCGTCACTCCTTCTTTCTAGTTTGCTTTAGCATGAAGAACAGGAGAACGTTCTGGAACACAAGCTGTTGAAAAAGCTCTAGCTGAGAATAGAACGTGCGTACGAGTCTATTAAATTGATGACTAAAGCTTACGGAGGATTAGCTGGTAAGTATGAATGGTGGCAAAAACATCAATCAGAGGAAGAGGGTTTTGTTCTTAGGATACCCTACTCAATTACGTCCAGAGTATTTACGTCGAACGACTTCTTAACCAAGGCTTTTTTTGGACTGTAGCTGTAAAGTGCAATAGGTAAAATAAAGCTATTACTAAGCCTTGATGTCAAAGAAAAATCTATCTGTTAGATTGAGCATTATGCACTGTTTGAGGATGGATGATCTTCGCCCGAGCTCGCTTATCTCATCTGAGAAACACTAAGACAACGCTGAAACAAGGAAATCTTTTCGTTCTCGGATAATGGATCAGAATCCCACTGCAAATTTAGCGAAACAAATAATTTAAATTCCATTTTCTAGAGCTAGACGAGAACTAACAAAGTGTTAACTCGAACGGCGTTCAAGAAGCCTGCAGCTGAAGGCAAATGAAGAGAGACGAGAACTTTGTTAACACAAACTGCAGCCGCGTTTCCCTTGGTAACGACACGACGGAGCTGGGGCACACTGTATGTGCACAGAATTCATCAACAGCCCCATAAGGGGACGTCATCAAGTGGAAAAACCTCATATTACCGTGTCTGAACTAATTACATGCAACAAGAGGCGATGTGCGGACAATGGAAGGTTGACTTATTAACACAACGAACTTGCAGAGATTCTCCAACGATGTGGAAAATTGGAGAAGAGGTACGCACAGCTCAGGACAAACAAGCCGGTCAGCCGCGGTGGTGTCACGGAATGATGCAGTGGGCGAATGTCGACAACACAAAGTGCAAATAGCGAAAAAATTCATCAAGTTTGATTATGAACGCGTATCACTCAAATATGGATTCAAAACACACGTTCGCTATCGATAATGTTGCACAACACGTTTTGATCGGATTCCTGGTTTGGTTTTTTGAATGATAAAGGGTTAATCGGGTTTAAGGAAATGACTACTCCACTTGAGCATGTGCTGAGTAGTTTGAACGACAACGAAAAGTCATCTCCTTTCAGAGAAGGACCTTTAGACTGCGATGGAGAAATGACTCACAGATAGATTAGCAGCTATTTTGAGATATATCAGTGGAGCGTAGATATTGCATTCAACAAGAAATGCCATGAAGAATAGCAAGCAAAGAGGAAGCTACTGCATAACAATCTCAGAATAGCTTCGCCTAGAATGAAGGAAGACGGGGTCGAAAAGGAAGTGAGAATTTAAGAAAACAAGCACTAGGATATAACTGCTAGAATGTCCATGGAGCTCATCATGTAAGATTGCTGAAAGTAGTCTGCCCTCATTTTCTCGAATTGAAGGGAGTTCAGAAATAGTTGTCTAAATTTCTTGTTTGACATTGTTTTCGCCTAATGTTGCGTTACAAATGCATTCTGTACTTTTTCAAAGGCACATGTCGCACAGCACTAGTGATGGGATTATGATGTGGCGCCAGTACTATTGAGAAATGTGTACGACAAGTGCGAATTCGTTTTTTTTTCTATACAAAAAGAGCTTTATAGATTGAAATTGAGTATGTGCACGGAAATTCTACGTCATGCCATTCATTATGCATTCTAAAAGCTTGTGCTGTTGCAGCAACTGCATATTTACTTGTGGAACTCAACATGCTAGCAGTTGCCGCTGCAACACTATCGTGCAATTGCTGCGGAGCCTCAACAACTGTTGCTGCAACTACTTCGCAGAAGTAAGCACTTGCTGCAATAACTCCACTGCCGTTGTCTTAACTTCGACCTTGACAAGTTGTCTGATTGCAGCATTTTCAACTGTTGCAGCAACTCCATCATTGTGAAAGAGGAATGTAGCTGCAGCGACTACATTGACCAAACGTGTCAAATCGCTAGCATTTGTCGCTGTAAGCAAATCATGATAGCGCTGCAGCTACTCTATCAATGTGGGAGAGCTCCATGTGTCTCACGATCTGTAGCTGCAACAACTACAGTGGAGTCTCGAAAAGTAGTGAGTTTACCATCTGTTTAGCTGAGGCGATCTTGCTGCAATTGCAAATCGTGGAGGACTCACAGAAGGAAGAGGTTGCAAACACGAAAATTTTATCTGCAATAAGACATTGGTTGCTGCAGCAAGAAAGTAGCATCTAAGCTAACTATTTCTTGTTTCTGCGACTAGATTACCAGCTCGACATTTCGGTAAGGTAAAGACCCGGTGAGGTTCAACATCACTAGCTGTTGCAGCAACTTTATCGGTGTAGAAGAGCCTCCATTTTCTGCAGCTGCAACAACTGCTTGCCGGCTGGAATCGTTGCAACTGCAGAACACCACTATGTATCAGTTATTTGGGACTACACCTCAGCTTAACGGTTATTAGACTCACTTCTCCTCAATGGCAAAAAAGACAACATGAAATAATATTATAATTTAGCACGGAGAAATTCAGTGAACATTTTTTCATCGTAATTTGTATCTTTCCCATGCAGACCACATAACTCTAGCAACAGTTTTGTTTTATTTAGCAGCCTAACAACTTATAGTTGCAGTTACTCTGCCATATTCCCAAGTATTTCCCCAATTTTACTGGCAGGAGAGCCATATTCCTCAAAGTGCCTAGAAAAAAGCTAGCGACTGAATACAAAATGCAAAAAGTTACTGCAACGATCCAATTGCTTGAATTATAGCAATGACATCATTGCCGTGAATCTCTTTAGCGAAGAATTGTGGCAGAGATTCCACGCTCATAAGTCGGTAAGTGTTGCCACTGCACGTGTATTTGCAAAACAACACATGTTTGAAGAATTAAAGCCTCGATATGATAGAAGCGAAGAAGAATTTCATAAAAAAGATAGAATGAGCGAATAATGCATACAGGCCAGAAGAGAAAGAGCAAGTTTCCGATGATCAAGACAATTTTCGAAAGAAACATCTAACCATAAGAAAAGAAAGAGATGATATCTGACAATAGCAGTCCTCATAATAACTCATGTAAAAGTAATCCTCTAAATAACTCATGGAAATGTAGGTCTGTGGAGAGTTAAAATCACGCGATCCTCACAAACATGTGACGGCAGAAAAAAAAATTCATCAGCAGTTGAGATGTTGAAAGGTGAGCTGCGAACGAATCTATCAAATCTGTCTAACTATGAACTAGTACTGTCTTCATACAAAGTGCGAATAATTCCAAATGTAACGAAATCTCACCTACTTTCGCTCTTTGTACTTTGTTTATATAACAATGTAAATGTCTGCACTTCTTACTTTAGTCACATTCCTAGCGCTAAACATAGCAAAAAGTGATGACACCTCGCAGAACGTCGTCACACACACATGACCACCAAAGCGTTGACAATTTGTTGAGTTTCCATTCCTGGAGGATTAACAAAGTGCAATACCATGGAAACAAGGCAACAACGCATTAATGGTGTAAACAACAGTTATCACGTAAAATATTGTAGTCTCGTGGATAGATTATCTTATTCCCCTAGCTTGCTTATTCCGCTATTTTTTAAGACACCTCGTGGCAGAAATGAGTGCTTGAGAGATATGGGGATTAGCTAAATCCTTGACTTCGTGAGACATGGATAAGTGATACAACGAAATAAGAGTCTTGTCATCAATTCTGGTTCCTGTTTTCGTTAAAATGCGTATACAGGCAACAATCCTAAGCACTACTTGGTTCTTGTCTATGGTAGTTGAAGAAGTAATGTTCTCGCCATAATTTGATGATGAAACTTCTGACGAAACCCATACAAAACCATTACAGCCGACTACTATAGTGATGTCAAGAACTTGACAAATTTTCCTTGATGCTTTGACCGAATTTGGCCACATTTTGAGCAAAATACCCTGCCCGAACTTTTTCAAGCCGCCCCTTGACTGCAGCTCCAATTTTCCTTTGACGCCAATTCGCTGCACCTCGGCACATATCAAATCGCCCACATTGAGATAGTCGCTCATAGCAATTTCGTCTTCCAGATTCTTCCGCCTCGGTTCATCGCCTGCTATACTCGTATTCTGCAGACGCAATTCTGCAGAAAGTCGGTGATTTGTGTCCAAATGCCATGAAGCCTTCCCAATGCCAGTGACTCTTCCAATCACAATGTCGCCTCGTTTAGGACTGTACTTGGATTTGGGAGAATTTACAATATATAGCTTATTCCACTGCACTATAATGCCTGAAAGTGTGGCTAGCAATCGTTCGGGAGTCATTCGTGTCCCACATCCGCTTAGCGCATCCTTATCCTGAGTAATGATCTGTCCGCAATGCACGAATTTCAAGCTTTTGCCCAAGACTTCCTTCCTGGTCGGGAATGGCTGATAAGGAGACACTGGAGGGCCGGTAACGACAATAGGCATAATGTGTTCTGAAATTTGGGAAATTCTGAAATTGTAGAGACTCTGCTATAAGAAGACGTTTTTTAAGGAAAAAATCTAGAAAGAGGTTTCAATAAAGGCAGCGAAATACAATTGTATGGTAGACACTAGACAGTGGCTACAATTTCCGGCCAATTTCCTTTATTTACAATAGTCCAAATGCTCAACAAAAACAGTCACATTATTGTCTTTGATACCCTTTACTGTCTGAGCAGGGATCATTTACATAGGCTAAAACAACATTTTATAATGTACAAGGTTGGCTAATAAATGATTTCGGTCGCTCTTGCACCTCCTACATATATTGCAGACAAATTCTTATCCGATGTTTGGTATATCTAGAAAGAGCAATTCATGAGAATTGGAATGTATGTTCTGCTAGATAGAAATCATTATAGAAATTTAGAATTTCAGAATTTTTCTTAGAGATTTTCAAGCCAACATGAAATCATTTTTAGCCAACCTATTTAATACTACTTATTTTTGCCGAGATAACCTAGTAGTACTGTGATAAAATGAGTGCTTATGTTTACTTTAGCACGGATTTTTTTTTGCAAATTGACACATGAGAAAAGTGACAGGCTTGAGACAGCAAAGGTATGCAAGGAATTTTTAGCGCTAGTCTTCCTTGAAGGCAAAAGGTGTCAAACATAGCTTGAAAAATTTATAGCCATACATGTATTATTATTCTACGACTAGGAGACTGGAGATCACTTTGCACAATTGTCCAAACAAGGCTGATCGTGTTGAACAAGTTGCACAACTATTATACTTGTGATCTATCTCGTCCAGAGGTCCAGGCATACTTCAGGCGATTTCAGTCGCGATGCTTCGATAATTTGCCAGATGTCTTTGAATGCGACACTTGCCGATCACAAATGCGTAATGAGTAAAGCTTTTGCGAACTGATGAATTGCCCTATCTTCCTCACATTCAAAAGCGCTCACAATGAGTTATGAACATTTGGAATATTGCCAAATCGCCTCGCGAATGAAACCGCGTGAAGTATGCACCATGATGTAAGATTATTTGCGTCCTGGAATCGGAGAAGAACAAGTTCAAGCTTGTTTGAACATGTGCGCAGAGAGGACAAGAGTCTCTTAGTCATACAGTAGATAATTTTTCATTCCAGTGATGGATCAAGAAAAAATCAGCTCGGTATGCGTTGGAGAGGCTATCCTAAGAGAAGAGGAACAGAGGAATGCGAGGGGGTTTTCCCCGAGGCGATGGTTAACAATGCGTTGCGATGAGATGAAGAAAAAGAAGAGATGAGCAAAGCACAGCTGAGAGGAGCGCGACTTGCACAGCATCGTGCTAGTCAGAGCTGATTGCTGCGATTCCGCGAGCGCGCGATCGCACGATGATTGAGAGAGGTGAGGGCGCGCGCGCGAGCGGACGTGGGAGTCACAAGTGACGCGAAGGTACGCGCGATTGCCGAGCAGCGCGACGTCGCGCTGCTGCAGTCGGTGATGCGTGTGATATGTGTGCTGCTGTTATGTGAATGTGAACGACGAGCGGACGCAGTTTTGCAGACTCCGTCCGAAGCACCAACCACCAGCAGCAGCAAGCAGATCGATGCCGCCTGAGTGTGACACACAGCACAGACACACTCGTTTCCGAACTAGTCTCGCCGCTACCGCCGATGGCGCTGCAAGAATTTTTCTGCAGCCGGCCCATTAAGAGCTGCATGACTAGCTACGACTGGGAAAAACTGGGAGCTGGTAAATTCGCCTACTTAGTGAGATTATAAGTGGCAAATTCGAGCGAAATGTAAGACTGAAAAAGGTCCGACGATGAAGTAGACTTACCTGACGTTAATGGAAATTTTGAAATTTCTTTGAAAATCTCAAGTATTCATGGTCCCAACAGATTCGTACAATAACATATTTTTGGGAAAAAAATCGTACGCTTTCTAATAGCGCTTGAACAGTAATCCGTGTTGCTAACATGGTGATACAAATTGATCAAAAGAGAGATATTTAAATCGTAATTTATGATTGTCTTTAATGTTAAACTCATTTCTACCAAAATCTCCTCTTTCTGAATGTGAGAGATTTGTGATGACTGGATGTCCCACAGATTTCGATCTTTCCAACTTGAGATTTCTTTTCTTTCCAAAAATATTAAAAAAATAACAATTTCAAACATAGTAAAATAAAGCAGTCACACATGTTACAATAAGTACACATGAAATAAACGTTTTTCAAACATTTCTTCAGATGAATTTTTAGCTTTCTGGTGCAAGCTAAGTGATAGCTTCGGCCAGACACGTAGTTAAACAGATGTAGCTAAAAATCAAGTAATAGAAAAATCGCGAGTTCTCTTTTTAAAATTTTTTTACGATTTCATAATACAATACAATTTCTCAATGTCAGGTTATTATAGCAACATCGGTTATGATGATCTGATCCGTAACCCGAATTTCACCATTCGGAAATCACAATCCAAAAAAGTAGGGGGGGGGGCAAAGCTTTGATAATGTGTTCGTCTCTCTATGAGGATTTTGTGCTGCCCCTAGTTTGCACTGGAATATAAAAATGCACAATGAACGCACATAGAGCGACTAGAATTGACAATGCATTTTTTGACAACATTTTCACACTCTTCTCCATATCATCGGGGGTTTGAATAATGAAAATTGAATTTTGACGAGCGTATTCATTAGCGGGTAGTTGAACTTTTGATTAAATTTAGATGCAGTATGTTTCTACTTTTTTAAAGCAATACATGGAGCTAGACGGTCGCCTTGATGACAAATACTTCAAAACGATTACTTAATCTATCGAATCAAAAAAGAACCATTTACTGCTTTAGCATTTTGTCATTTGATTCCGGGTTATTTTTTGATGCCCTAGACTCGTGCTTATTTTTCTAACTTTCAGAATTGAAGAGTTTCGCTAGAGCTACCGCCTACTACTGCTTGAGAAGTGTTTGAGAAGATAAACCCACCACATGATAAAATAAAGAAGATGAAGCAAAATTAAAAAAAAAACACCTAGAATTCAACAAAGAGACACAATAAATCGAAAAAAAACCTAACAAATCAAATAAAATAGGATGGAAATTTTTTTATCATGTCAAGAATACGTTGATTAGGAGAACAGATTCCATTAACCGTCATGTGGCCTTTGCGTGCAATTCATATGATTTTCGGCAAATGATGTCGCAGAATTGTGTAACACATGTAGGTGTGGAACAAAGAATTCGGCAATGATGCGAGGATGCAAAACAAGCAGAGCGGGAAATACCATTGCGCTAACGTTTCCTCCACGTCGTTAGATGACTTATTACTTTACCAAAGAATATTTACCAAAGAACGGAAAGATAACGTGTGCACGAGGGCCGCATCGGTACTTAATACGACACATGCTTCCGCAGAACTTCCACTAATGCATCACATGCACTTATTTCTGCGGAAAAGTAGGAGCAGGAAGTAAACATGTTGTCGAAGAGGGGCTTTGCGATGTGAAAGTGCAGAACTAGCGCGATTCGGGGGGAAGTCAGCTGCATGCGCACGCGCGGATAGTCGAATCCATATGTTTTGCTGCTTTGCTATCATTTCTGAATTGCGAGGGACTAGTCCTCGGTAGTTTGAAGACAGCCTACTTATTATGTAGTCTACAAACAAACCTCAAGATGTGAAGCATCTACGTTTTTCCGGTCCTAATGTAATGTGGCCCCTGAGAAAGGGAAATGAACCTGCAGTTAATGCTAGCTCCGCCCTTCCGTCACGCCCCGCCTACCCGAGGATTACGCTTGGCGCGTTTGACATGGCAAGCGCAGTCGAGCAGCATACTGTGCAACTATGTTCCTGTTGCATACGACGACATTTTCTGTTGCAACGACGAGATCTCCTGTTGCACATGACAACATCTTGTTGCAACGACGGTTCCTGTTGCACAAACGACATCTTTTGCTGCAATGATGGGACTTCCTGTTGCAGATGAAAACATTCTTGTTGCAACGACCGGATTTCCTGTTGCATACGAAGAGATTTCCTGTTGCAACGACGGGACTTCCTGTTGCACATGACAACATTCTTATCGCAACGACGAGATGTTGCATACGACGAGATTTCCTGTTGCAACGACGAGACTTCCTGACGCAGAGGGACTAGCGCCGGAGGGTGTAGGGCGATTCGCACGACCGTAATGCTTTCCGCACAGGACCACCGTCGCGCGCGACACACCCTGCGGCGGCTTTTGCCTAAGCAAACAAGGGAAGAGACGATTGCGGCGTGCGTGACGTGTTAGGCTGCGTTCATACTGATCCTGAAGGCCCCCAAACAGTTCCGGCACAGTGCTCGAGATGAGCGCTGTGCTGGAACTGTTCCCGGACTTCGGGATCAGTATGAACGCAGCCTTAAGGCAAGTCAAAATCAGGGTGGCGCGAAACAAACCGTCCGTGCGAAAAGACCGTCTCCCGCGCCGGAGCAGTGTCCACGCTTGCAAAGTAGCGAGTTCGAAAAGATTTTTGGGGTTTTCTCGTAACTGTAGTTTGTTTCTAAAATTGAGAAACTAAAACATCCAAAGAAGACAGAAACATGAAATCCTTAGATTTGGGGGGAAATGCCTCTAGAAGTATTAGAAATGCCTCTAGAAATAGCAAAGTTCTCAGAAAATTGCACACTTGCAGGAACAGAAAACGCTCGACTGCAAGTCCTACGATACGCGCGATGGAACAGGAATAGAGTTTGCGTGAATTTACGGGCCGCGAATGGCAAAAGTGAAAGTCTGTATGTGCAGATTAGCGGCATGAAAATCAGAACCAGTTTTACCGGAATGGAAAACATCATAGATCCTAAAATGGGGAAACATTTCCTTTTCGCTGCAATGGCAAATCTAATGCATACAAGATTAGGGTAAAGAGATCTTAGAGCTGTAATGACGCCATCAAGGAAGGACAACTATTCGACTGTTTTATTAGGAAAAGGAAGTGAGATCGTGTTTAGGAGATTAGCCAAATAAAAGATATGTATGTGAAAGTTAAGTGTGGTGCAACTTAACATGAGGTAAGTTTTTCTAATCGTTGTAGCTGCAGATGAAAATTCTCACAATAGAGCCGTGAAAGGCAAAAAGTTTTCATTGAAAACGCTGCCGGAATTGTATTTTCGCCTCGCTCATTCATGCACGTTTTTACCAATAACAAAAAATCGAGTCCATCGCTTTGCACTACGATACGCATCGCACCGTACGATCGACACATGCAATAACGAAAAAAAGTGCAGGGCTACTCAGCAGGAGACGAAGAAGGATGAACGCGAATGTCTGCATAGTGCAACGGCACTGATGAGCGAGCACCCCCTAAAAAACGTATCGGTTTCTTTATATAGCGAGACTGGCAGTGCCTTGCAAAGGGGTCACTTACAGTATAGCACTTCTTGGAAAAACTAGTGATAAGCTGCAACTCGCGCCGCTTATCATGTGATTTGCATGGGACAGAGAAGTGAGAGAAGGCTTTGAGAGAGAGGGCTTACAAATTTTATCGTCGAGAGTTTATAGCAAAGGTCGGCAGATGATTATGAAAGCAAAGTAAATAACAGAATTCTGCGACTTCACCTGACTGCACTTCGACTGCATAACAGAGAAGTAGATGATAGATTACTAGATACGCAGTTTTACGTCACCTGGCATCGATTCGTCAACAAGGAGATCGACCACGAGAAGAACACCATGCCCCAACGACGCTAGTTTTGCCTCTTCATCGCTCAATACACTCATAATAACGTCTTCTCACCACTTTTTGCGTGCTTATCGATTATCTATCATTCAGAATTCACTATTATGTTTTATGTGATGAAACTGCGTAGAATATTGATGGGTGAATATTCTTCTATGATTTCAGTAAAACTGGAGTTGAAATTGATTTTCAAGCGCTAAACTTGTCGTGATTTGAGCAGTTTTATCCATGACTCGACAAGATACGAAATGAAGCAATCTGTGAGAAACGCACATACGTTCCAAATGATGAATTGTTTTGGACTTGGAACTTAAACTGTGACATGAGTCATTACCATAATTTGGTGTTTATGAGTATGTCCTAGAGAGTTTTGGAAATTCTCTCTCTTCTTGACAGAGAAAGAAATCTTGTTCGGATGGTTTTCCAAAAATCAGTCAAAAGTGGGAGCTAATTTCTCGTTATACGAGTTTCAAATCCTTATAATTTTGAGTGAAATGATTATGTGGGATTTAAGTCCAGTGTTTCGGCTATATGAGATCTAATAGTTCAGCGTTTCACGCACGCACCTCGACTTGTTGTTAGAGGAAAAAAGAATCTTACCGTATCTCAGCAGAATATTCATTGTTTGGAAACTTAACGTCTCACCAAAATTTTGATGTCGAGATTTTTGCATATTGCAAGTCCTTTCGTCCCTGTTTAACCGGATGCGGGTCCAAAATCACATAAAATGTACGAAAACTCGGTTTTTGAAAAACTCCGTGGAAGCAACACCGTGGAGGTGGACGCTAAGTGGAGGGACATGTTGATTCCCATAAAGGGAAAACCGGGACCATGGGGCCAAATCCTGCTTTGCGGTCACTTTCGGGGCAAATTTCTCGGCGTAGAAGGACCCGGACAGAGGGCGGTCGCCTACTCAGTGGGTCCTTTCACAGAATATGTGGAGGAACGATTACCCCAATTTTGGAGAGACGCTGCCTCTAAGCTTCAGCTATTTTTGCAATCTGAACGATGCGCAAAACAGGTCGATAAAAAATCACTGTCCATTTAGCAGTGCAACGAGTCTATCGAAGCGTCTAAATAACACTCTTAGTTAGAATAATTAACTTGTAGCTGTCAATAGTGTAGCTGTGTCCGTAATAGGCTTATAGTAAGAGAGTTATAACTTTGCAAAATCTCTTTTGAGACTGCAAAAATTTCACTGCGATGTCTCAAGAACTATTAAGTATGAAATCGAACTGCGCGCGTTGCAGAAAATGTGCATAGCTTCGGCTTCTACAGTAGAGCTTCAAAAAAGAATTAGGAGCGAAAAATGAGCAGAGAAAGAAGAAATGACAAAGAAAACAAGATTGATCCATAAGGGGCTCTCCAAATGCCGAAGCCGCTTGAAACCGAAAAGTACAAATCTCTTTACTCACAAAAAGTGTATTTATTCTCTTTTCTCTCTAGGCCTAGTTGCAAATCTACACACCAAATTTGTTGCTTCAAGATTACCTGCTTTGTAAACCAACCTATATTTATTATTGTTTTAAAACGTCAAAATATGCTCTAAGGTTTTTGCACGGGTCGCCCTTACAATTAATTTTTCTACTCACTTACAAGACGACGTTGTTGCCATTTGGGACTGATAAACATCAAATTTGCGGCCACAAATAACAAAATTTTTCATGACTCTTCCCGCCCATGTACGGGCCCTCCGCTTTTTTTTTTGGAAATTTTATCTATCCTTAAAAAGTGGCTGTCGCGCCTTTTCGAAAGAGATTGTACTTTAAACAAAGATGTAAATTTTTATTTTTTTTTGTATATTTCCAAACTAACACAAGAAGTTAATACTGCCTACAGGACACTTCAAACTTTCGGTTTGAAAATCCACTTCTCTGTCTATAATATGAAAAAAGAGACCTAACATTAACAAGTTTCGAGTCACTTTAATCGGCAGTCGCTGCCAATAGAATTAGCTTGTAGAGAATCTAGACTCCAAAGGCAGCATCCGGATAAAAATCTAGAGTACAGGGGCGCCCGTCCTGTCCTGGTAAGCTTTCGCCCAACTGGCAAGGCACCAATTTGCTTCTGAGAGAGAAATCCGCTTCAGGAGTGGCGACAGGAACTCCCGGGCGACCGGGACGAGTTAGTTCGATAAGCGAGAGTGCGCCTACCGCACACAGTCAAGACGTAGGGTCCCACAAAGACTCTGCGTCTTAATCTTGGCGCAGGCGACAAAATTCGAATCAGGAGCTTTTGAAAAGCTCGTTTTCGGCATTTTCGCGCCCTCCAAGCTACATTTTCAGAATCAGCGGGAGGAATAAGTCCAGGTAAGCGAAAAAAAATTTCATTTGAAACTTTGCCCGGACGCTGCCTTTAACAGCAACTTTGGTCAGCATTCCTTCTTCTGAAAACAATTTCATTTTATACTTATTTCTGCAGAACTGCCAAGCATTCGAGTAAAACTTTTATTCATCGCTTCAAGTAATGGTGGTCCTAACATTTTCTGGTATTTCTCATTTTCTGCTATTCGCTAAAGCTATCGCTTCATTAATAAACTTGTAGCTCATTCAAGGCTAAAATCAGTGATCATAGTTCCTTATTCACTATGGTCACAAAGGTGGTTACATGATCAACATTCTGATGAACTTCCTTAGTTGCATGTTACGATTTTTCTATTAGGTCGTTCCGAAAGTAATGTCGCTTTTTTCAAACGTACACCACACCTCGTGGAACAAAGATATGTAAAAGATTTTGGAAGCATATGATGCAGCATTTCATTCTCTTTCTAACAGTTATATAATTACTGTACAAAATCCAACAATCTCTCGAAAAATTATTTAAATTTGCGACCCATGCTTTTTTAGAAGGCCAATTTTTAACATTTTTCTAAGTTTTTATAACAACCCTCGGAAGGAGTACAAGTAATGAATGGATAGAGCAAACTCTACAGAAAACAGCACAACTTTTTCCTACTTTCCAGAGCTGGTCATAATTTTTGTACAAATTTTTTGATAGAACCACCGAATTTTAGCAGGCTCGTCTCAGACACAAATGCATCAAACACCAGTAAATCTTCGGATTTTGAAACTTACAAAGATGAAAAATGGTTTGACACTAATTTTACAAAGCAAATGAGCGTTTACCGCTTCAGATTAGCAACTTTCGCAAATTCCGGGTACAGCCTGAGACGCCCTGGAAAACCTGAATTATGATGATTTTATCCCGGAAAACTTGATGAATCGGAAACAAAAAACGACCGCTAGAAAGAGGAGAAAAAGCTGCATCGAATGACACCCGAGTCGCTTGCCGGTTGTTGTTCTGTGAGGTTTGACTTGACTAAATATGGAATTTGATGACATTGAGAAATTGATTGTAGAAACTCTGAGAAGCAAGCTAAGGAAAAGAAAAAAATTGTCTGTGTCCTATAGGGTTTGCTCTATCTACCTGCTACTTGTACTTCTTCGGAGAATAGGTACAAAAAATTTAAAAAATTGCCGAACCTGACCATGGCAAAAAGCATGAGTTGCAGATTTTGTTAATTTTTCGAAAGCTTAATGAAAATTATGCAATGAAATTATAACCATTAGAAAGAGGGTGAAATGCTGCATCGAATGCTTCTAAGATCTCTTGAAAATCTTGATTCCGTGAAATGTGGCGTTCGTTTGAAAAAAGCGACATTACTTTCGGAACGACCTAATATAATTGCTGCAAAATTTGTTCGCTGTCTAGGTGCCGCCAATACCTGCAAAAAAGTTCTGTTTCAAGCTGTTCTCATTAGCTGTGTTGAAAACTTTATATGCTATACTTGCACATCTTTCAGCAAATCATTATGTATTCTGCTCTCAGCACCTACTTATGTCTGCTCTTCCTTTCAACAATATTCAGTGAGGTAAATTTTTCGTTTTTTACAATTGCGTGCAAGGATTTAGAAAAGGCTTTCAGACGTCATCTCAGCTACTACCACCAATTGCTGGTAAAAATGGATTGACTTCTAGATCACACAAGACGTTCGAAAATGGAGTAGGTAAGTCAATATAGAGAGTAATAAACATTAACGCTACAAAAACTGGAGAAAGCTTCGTTCGAAATTTCTGTTTCAAGAATTTTCATTTTCTGTGTAGGAAAATGTCCACTTTCAGTCAGTTGTGGAAATACCTTCTGCGATGCAAAGAGATGTTTGAAGAAAGCCGAGAAATATGAGTGTACCGATGATGAATGAACTGAATGTTTTTCTTTACACATTAATAAACGAGTGCCTTTTTTATTACTCAAATATGTCAACAAACGTGTGGCCGATTGCAGAATCTGGACCAATAAAGAGGCGATTCTCAAAATTTTTAGCACTAATTTGTGGAAGACTTACTATTAGGTTGGCTAGAAAGTTCTTGCGTAATTCAAACAAAATTCAATAACTTTTCAACGACTAAACCTAAATTCACAGACTTATTCTCTAAAAATATTAGAAGGCCTGCGCTCCATGATGGATGTTTAAGCGCAAGATTTCATGAGCTAGCCCCCGAGAACGAAGCTCTCAAATATGGGTCTTCAAAATTTGCAATTTTGAGTTTGGTGCCAGAAAATCGCAGAGTGCCGCTAGCTAGCCGAAAAAATCTGTAAAAATTACTTACACTGCAGAAGTCCACAAGTTACTTTGGAAGGCTTTGATCTTGCACGGTGAAGCAAAAACAAAAAATTCGTGAACTAGTCATTTTGCGGAAAAAATCCACTCATTACCGCAGTTTTTCGGCAAAAACAATTTTTTACACTCCAAAAAACGTCGCAAGGTTCTAAATGGGCAATATGTCTTATTTCTGATTGCAAACTGTGTTTTTGTGAAAAAAAATTACATCGATAAGGGGATTTATCCTGTAAAATGACAATTTCCACAAATTTTTTGTTTTCGCATTTCTATGCGAGATTAAAGCCTGCTAAAATAACGTATGGACTTCTGCAGTGTAAGTAATTTTTACAGATTTTTTTCGACTAGCTAGCGGTACTCTGCGATTTTCTGGCACAAAACTCAAAATTGCAAATTTTGAAGTCCCATATTTGAGAGCTTCGTTCTCAAGGGCTAGCTCATGAAATCTTGCGCTTAAACATCCATCATGGAGCGCAGGCCTTCTAATATTTTTAGAGAACAAGATTGTGAATTTAGGTTTAGTCGTTGAAAAGTTATTGAATTTTGTTTGAATTACGCAAGAACTTTCTAGCCAACCTAATATTTTTCTAACACTGACGTTGTCAAAGAAGTCAAATCTTGTAAGCTTCTTGCATTGGAAAATTGGCTCATTCGCAAAGGTTTGTAAAAATATTAGGTTGAACCGAAAGTTCTGTCGCACCATATTCAAAAAATCATAACTTCTTTCTGTCACGACGATTTTGCGCAATTCAAATTTTGTCTGAAAGAGTAAAAGCATGTAGTTTCCAAAAGCTCCTTGGGGAGCTTTCGACATGCTCAGGTGGCAGAAATAAAAATGAAAGAACGAGATTATCTGAAATTCGGAATTTTTAAGCAAGAATTCTAGAAATTCAGAAACAGTGCGATAAAATCCAGAAAAGCCATTATCCTAATTTTTCTTACATTTGATTACTAACTGAGTCAAGTTTGTGCTGATCGAGGTCTTCTTTCAGAAGTCATGAATTTTTGAAAAAAATGCCAAAAATACATTTCTTAGGAATTCTTAGGAAATTGATTTTTCGGCATTATTTTTCAAAAAATCATAACTTTTGAAAGAAGGGCTCGATCAGCACAAACATGACTCAGATAGTAATCAAATGTAATAAAAATTAGGATAATGGCTTTTCTGGATTTTATCGCACTGTTTCTGAATTTCTAGAATTCTTGCTTAAAAATTCCGAATTTCAGATAATCTCGTTCTTTTATTTTTATTTCTGCCACCTGCGCATGTCGAAAACTCCCCAAGGAGCTTTTGGAAACTACATGCTTTACGCTTTCTAATAAAATTTGTGCGTAAAATCATTATGATGCAAAGAAGTTATGATTTTTTGAACATGGTGCGACAGAACTTTCGGTTCAACCTAATATGATTGTTGGCACAAAAATTCTCGGCATTTTCCGCGATGTCGTCGATGAGTTAACCATCTATCAGGTTCTGTGTTTTGCAACTAAGTTTATGAGTTCTCTTTGCTGACTGTGAAGGATTCTATTTTTGGTAGAGTGAATTACCGATGTATTATACACTTTGGTATGTTACCGAAGTGGGAAATTCACATATTTTTAGGAAGTTGTCAAATTCGAGATTTACTGGGCCAAAAGCAAAAATGAAGCTGCTCAGAAAATGAAACCACATCCATCTGAAACTCTACATAAAGATCCACTAGCAATAATATGTATACCTTAGGCTTGATGAGTTTGATACAGATTGCAAAAAGTTCCACTTTTGTAAGTTTCCGACCGGCTTTCGGAGAATGCATGAACTTATCCCACTTCGCTATCAGAAGTCAAACTGTTTGCGCATATAGCTCACTAATAAATTTGTATTATGCCGAAAAGTGAACTCGCCACATCAAAGGAAAATTTTATGGAATCAATTACAAAACTCAGGTGCCAATCTAACACAAAGATTCTTTGTGAAAGTACAGCGGCAAGGGTGTCCAGCAATTTATTTACAATAGAAAAGACGGTTCTGCCTTTATGCTCTAGAGACATGCCATTATATCTTTAGTAAACAGGAACTGTTGTCAAGCCTTTCCTTGTATGGCTGGCTTCTATGAAACGAATTTGCGTACAGAAAGAGTTCAAGATATGCTGGTTTGCTGGAAATGTATGATAATAGTTTTCAGCTTTCGAACATTGCTACAAAACTGCATGTTTATCCCGACTGCCCCGGAACAAAGTCTGTTCAAGCATCTCAGTTTCACCAATTGCCAATTACAAACTTCTGAAAATTAGTTTTCCATAAATTAGGTTTTAAGAGACTGCCCGCTAAAATTGTGCCTGTCACTTTATGTACTTTGTTTACTTTTTTTGTTCCAATATGTAAATGAGCAATTTGAAAAGAAAAGGTCATTCCGTTTGCTAGGCAACACATATCAGTGCCTATCGTTTAATTTTTAGGAGAGGAAGGAGGAACGCTGGAAAAATTTCTAGCTTTGAAAATTTTTTATTTCCTGCTTTCTCCATCTGATTTTCTAGGAATTGCAAGTCCGTATAGATTATCAAAATGTGCAAATTACCTATTGTGGTTTAAGTGAGGTAATTTCCAGAATTCAAACACCAATTTATCTTTATCTTTATATTTATTTTTAATCTAGTATCATGTTGAGGTTTAAAGGTTCGGAGATGAGTGAGTACACTTTGAAGAAAGTAAATATGGGTTAAATTAGCATTCTCAAGATTAAGAAGAGGAAAGGTGGCAGAAAATGTATTGAAGAGGGAATTTAGGGTCGTGATCCGTGCAGATTCCATCCCTTATGGACCACACTTCAAACCACCTCCCTTTCCTCGTTCAAACCCCATTGGGCCTTCAGATGTAGCACCTTGACAGTTCAACAGTTTGACCTTTCTCTCCATAATCACTTTCGCTGGACTACATTCAGAGAAATGTGGAAACAAATAGAATTCGTATGCTTCGAAACCGTATATTTTTGCGGCATTAACACCTGAAGAGGTTCTATTCCAAAGTTGGAGTTTCGATGACTCTTTGAATTTCACATTTAAGAAAATTATTTATGGCTTATCAAATTCAAGGGCCAAGCTTTAGACAGTCACCAGCAGAAACGCTAGATTAAATGATCAAACCTATTTGTTCAAAAGATCGCATTTCGATATTACCTGAATGTTTGACCTCGGATAATTTAAATGAAAAGAATTTTATCCCACTTAAGGGCCGGGCCGGGCATACTTCACGCGATTTCAGTCGCAACGCGATTTGGCAATTCGCCAGACTTCACATTCAACACTAGCAAACTGCACATGCATAGTGTGTGTACTTACGTGGATTGATAAAATGCTTCACTTTCTGTACATTCAAAATGTGCCTACAGTGAGTTATGGACAGTTGGAATATTGCCAAATCGCGTTGCGACTGAAATCGCGTGAAATATGCCGGGCCCTTTATTCAATTATGACGTTCTCCTGTTTTGTTCAATCCGCGCGAAATAGTACGAATAATCAAAGTTGATAACAATAAGCAACGAAAGGTTGATATGAGGTCAAGTTTATTCCAAAGTCAGAAGAATTTTCAACTCAAATGACCGATTATATATATATCAGTGTGATCACGGGGAAATTTCTTTGGCGGGTGGTAGTCACTTCTCGCAGGGAGGGGGGGGGGGGGTAATCGGTGAACCTTCCTAAGTCCTCCAGGAAAAACTTTTCTACAAGGCTAAGGGATCGTTCATACCGCGCACAAAGGCGGACGAAGGCGGACGAATCCGGACAAAGGCGGACGAAGGCGCGTGTGAGTGTGTGTGCGTGTCGAGAGAAACGAGACGAGACGAGACCGCGCATTCGTCCGCCTTCGTCCGCCTTTGTCCGGCTTCGTCCGGCTTCGTCCGCCTTCGTCCGCCTTTGTGCGCGGTATGAACGATCCCTAACGAATTTTTATGACTTTCTGCTGATCGAGTATCCATAGTGAATATTTAATTAACTTTGCATGCAAAGTTTCTCGTCGCGTCAATTTGGGTGCCTGTTGTGCAAATGCCCAAACTATAAAAGTGGAGCGTGCAAATTCTTTTGGTAATGCTTTTGAGTCATTTTTTCTAAGTTTTGCTTTTCTTCGTTGTTGCTGTGCGTTTATTACAATGTCTATCATTTGTATAAGGAAGCTTGCTTGTACGTACGCCATTCTTTGTAAGTAATCTCTGCTCTAACATCAATATGATTAATTACAGAGTTTCTTGCTTTTCGGGTCATCAACTTTTGAGTGTATATTTTCAAACATGGTCAGTTCATATTCTTCTGCGAAGGAAGTCAAACTATACTTCGTACATAGGTTCATGAGCTGTTCTTCGAAATCGTCCGAGAAAAGCAGCATGTGTTCTGCGATGCTAAAGACACAGCTCCAGTCTTGGAACTTAAGAGAATTGTAGAGGGTGTGCTAAAAGTAAGTCTCGGTGGAATTTTGAGCACTTTAAGCCCATAGATTTTACTGTTTAGATTCCCGTCACCGATCAAGTGCTTGTACGCCTTCTGGACGACAGCAACACCAATTTTCTTCCCCTAGATGACAAGAAAACGCTGGCAGAAAGTGGTTTCACAGTCAACAATGCAAAGGTTCGAACATTCGCACTCACTGTTTTTCTACGTACATAGTTTTCTCCTTTTAATTGAACTCATTACTTCATCTGAATACTTTAAATTTTGTGTGGAAGCATTTGTACTTTTGTTAGGGGCGTTTTCCAGGAGCTCATCAATCTCCCGGTCTCTGACCGGGAGATGTTGTCAAATGGGCGCCCGATCAGGGGACGGGAGATTAATAAATATCGCTTCAGAACGATTAATTATTTGACATCGTCACATACACATTTTTATATAATATATTTGATTGCAGGCACAAACTCCCGCCATGGTGGCGTTGATGTTTCGAGGCGAATCCGCCCCCGTCATTGATGAGTTGTCTACGCCACCGCCAGTCCCCGATGCTATGCGAAACGAGGCACATTCTCAGGAGTAACTCATCTCAGTAAGCGTGTAAACAATGTGCTCTGTAGCTTTTACGTCTTATTATTGTGATCACATTTTTCGCAGCTCTGTGTTCGTAGTGGCGCTGCTTTTGTAAAGGTGCATGTGCAAAAATGGATAGTTTTTTTTGTAACTGTTTTCATCTATTGTAAATGCTACCAATCTAATTTTTGTGAGATTTTTTCCCATGTAACTGATAAACTTTTTAGAATCTATAGTCAAATCTTGATTTGCTGTGAAATCACGATATCGTGCACATGTTTACATTGTGCGTATACTCTCTCACAATTATCGATGTCATGTTTATAGTATGAAAGCAAAGAAGCGGAAGCTAGACTCATCTGGTCCTTCCGATGAACCTGAAACGCTTATAAAAACGTCTTTGAAAGCTGATCCTGAAGCTCACAGTGTTTTTACAAAACGTTTCGAATTCACGTTGGACAGTGATCAGTGTGACAAGCTCAAAGCCCCAAAATCAAAACGAGCTCAAAGACAGTTTGATTTACCTTCTCTTGGCCCCGCAGTGGAATACATTGGAGTTATGGATGAGGTGACATTTCATTATGTGTGTGACCTTGTGAAGCCCTGCACTTTTTTCAGGCATCCATAGACAAACAACCCATATTGCCATCGGAGACGGGGTGGAGCGAAAGTCTGATACGTAACTTTGAGAGTGAGGAAGGTAAGCCTTGCATGGCTCATGTTTATTTCTCGTGCTCCAAAACCTTTTGTTCCATATCACATTTTACACTCAAATATCTTACATTAAATATTGCGCAGCTCCTATTTGTAGCTGATAAGCATCGGGCGGACTTTCTCAACATAGTTACGCGCTATATAGACTTGTATGCTCAACCCACACCAGGATGTCACTCGTACAGGGTTAGTCGTTAGTCTCTGCTATCTATCTCTTCTTTGTTTTTCGAAAAATTTCTTATCTATTTTGTAGACCGTTTATCTGGCTCATGCTTTGAATCATGTCATACGAACGCGAAATTCCGTTATAGCCAATAACAGAAAGTTGGAAGCGGCAGGCGCTAAGGTATGTATGGTGCTTTGAGTAAATCTTTATGTTTCTATCAAGTTTTTCTTGCTGTCTTCGAATTATCTTTTTCGTTATTATGCCTTTTCCCAACACATCTTGCACATATTTCGACCATATTCGTCTAGGGCCTTGTTCCGGATGAATTGGTGGAGTCCTGTCGAGATCAAGGCTTTGTGAGACCTACTGTGCTTATTCTGTGTCCCTTCAAAAAAGATGCTTTTGATATTGTACAGCGACTGGAGCGGTTGATATTCGGTAGAGGTATAGGGTTAAAATCATTTTGTTATTTCGTTATATTTTCATCGTTGTCCTTGTAGATAGTAAAGGTTCGATTTGGAGTCGGGAACGATTTAACGAAGAGTTCAAAAGTGAGGCACCACCGGAATTCAAAACAAGAGTGCCCGATGAGTTTAGGGTGAGAATGAATTGTACTCGTTAAATATAGCTCTGATGTATGCGTTGTAGGAGCTCATGACTGGCAATAATGATGACTGTTTTCGTGTTGGTATCGCTCTTTCCAAGAAAGTTTTGAAATTATACGAGGGTTTCGACAAGGTGAGTCATCGAATTGTTTCGACGCTGAGATTTTCATATATAATTACAGTCTGACTTCATACTTTGTTCCCCTCTTGGTCTTCGTATGATTTTGGATGGCGAAGCGGGAAAGGAAAGCCATTTGATCTCTAACATTCAGATAGCTGTTATTGATAAGGTTTGTTCACATGTTATTCAATCACTTTTTACTTCAAAATATCTGCTCAGGCTGACATTATGCTGCAACAGAATTGGGAACACCTGTCGATCATCTTTTCTCACATTCACACACAGCCGTCAAGAATTGACACGGACATCTCAAGAGTGCGGCAGTGTTATATAGGTATGGATCTACGGAGACATCCTTCTTTCCTTTTTCTCTATTTTGCTTGATTTAGATGGTCAGGCGAAGTTTTTTTGCCAGTTGCTGCTGTTTTCTCGCTATAGACATGAGCTTTTCTCAGCTTTAATGTCTGAACATTCATTGAACTTTAGAGGACTGATTATGCAAAATAATCCATGTGAAGGAACCCTAGATAAGGTATGGTACTTTACAGTGTATCCAATCTTATATGCTGTTCTTTCCAGATTGAGATCCCTCTATGTCAAGAATTTCGCCGTTTTGATGTAGAGAATCCCTCCGAACAAGCAGTGGCGAGGTTCAACTGCTTCAAAGATTATGTAAGCTTCCTAAATTTACCAATTATTCCGCTTGAATTATTTATTTCTAGTGCAATGCCAGCCTTTTACCTGGAACATGTGTGGTTATACCATCGTATTTTGACTTTGTGCGAGTTCGGAACCATTTTAAGAGGACCGAGGAAAGCTTTGTGGCATGTCACGAATATGCTCCGAAGACAAAGGTATGATTTCCAAAGACCGAACGATGCTGGATTTGTAAGTGAATCGGCATACTGCACTTTTAAACAATTTTTCCAGATCACAAGAGCGCGCGATCTGTTCTACCATAAAATCAAGAAGATTTTGGTGGTAACAGAACGCTACTACTTTTTCAATAGAAGAACGTTGAGGGTGAGTTCCTAGTTTGCAATTTTTATCGCTATTTTTTTACATCGTGTTAATTGGAATTGTTTTGCCAAGGTCCCAGTATGTGCATCGTGCTTGCAAATCTGAGTTTATCATCCTCTTTCAGGGTATGGAAAGAATCGTCTTCTATCAGTTACCGAATCACCCCGATCTCTATTGCGAACTCATCAATATGGCTAGCTGCGAAAGCGAAACCAGGTTCAGCTCCATTCTACTCTACTGCAAATACGATCGTATCCGGCTACAGAATACATTTGGCACTGATATGGCTAATTCTATCCTAGGTTCTAGCAAGAAAGTTCAAGCTATTGTATCTGAGTAGGTGGATTTTAGTGGTAATATATAACTTATGGTGTGCAACCTCTTGTGAAATTTTCATTGTTTTTTATCTGTACATAATTTGTTACCAAATTTTGTTGCTTGTTATTGTTACAGTGTAGGTCCTATAGCCTCAATGAAATTTTCACTTATGCTTTTTCTTTTTCCGTTCAGTGTTCGAGAAGAACTCTCAAATATTGAATTTGATTGCCGAAAATGTTTTGATTATTTTGACTCATTGTTGTGCACGTGTTTGTTGCAGATGGCTGTGCGGCCCATTTTGTTAGTCACGTCTCTGATTTCTTGCGTTTATCCATACATGGGACCCATGATGGGAGTCCAAACGCAATGCGATGATGGAAAAGTATGACATGCACCAATTAACCCTATGTACAAGTGTTGTTCCCGTCGGGTGGTGGTCGGTTTGTGTTTGCATGTGTATGTTGCGTAGTGATCCATAGGGCATTCTTTGCAGACGAATCTGGTGGTAGATTGGGACCCTACAGATTTCTCCACTTTCACATGCATGAACAAGGCATCGTACTCAGTGCATCAGGTAAAGTTTTTCTGCTGATTTTTTCGATGGTTGATTATTGTTTAGGAAATTGATCCGATCTTCTACGATCTTAAAGCGAGAAATGCCTCATTCGATCCGACAAAGGATGTGGTTTACCACAAATGCATGTCAGAGAGTATCGAGTACAGTGAATCGCCGCCGCTTAGGTAGTATGGGTTTCTCATTCCTACTGTGTGTGTGTGTTTTTTTTGTAAAGAACAATCTATTATCACAGTTTCTTTCTCTCCAGAGGTGATCATAGACCGAACTGGGCTCGATATGGTGAATATCTCTATGTTCCTGAACAACGATGGCTTCATAACTTGGAGGTGAGTCTTCACTGATTTCATAGGAGTAGTTCTTCTCATCCAGTCATTCAGCATGGTTCGATTATCCTCCTTTATCATCCTTGTGCCGATCAAAACGAAGTGGAAAAACTTCGAAAGATTGTAACGCGCTGTCTGTACCGCCATATCATCACGCCTTACAACAAGCTCAGTGAAATTAGGGTAACAATTTCTCAGAAATTTGTTTCATCCGGTTAGGAATAGTTTTTTTAGCCACTCGCTTTGGTAGCATGGGGTGCAATGATGGGGATGGGTTCGGTTGACGAAAAGAATGTGATTGGCTTCATCAGAGTAAGTCCATGATCTATTTTTTCTTGTTCTTTTGGTTTTATTTTCGGATTTGCAGCAGCACGCTAGGATCGCACCGGAAGACATTTTTAAGGATGGTATATACGATCAGTATCTTGTGAAACCTGCTTCGATAGTGTCTGATGAGAAGGACAGCAATCTTTGCCCGCTACCATAATATCGTTTTCGTTTTGTTTATGCAATCATACTGTCGCTCAATCTGAAATGCAATATTCGAAGTGCCTTACTGAAGCTTATATTCGAATAAGAATGTTAAGGCTAGATACTGCTGGTTTGACTTTGCTCATCTGTTCACTGTTTTTTCATTTGCAATCGTGGTATTAATGAAGGTTTGAGATATCCTCGACATGTGTCTGAGCTGTCTTAGCAGGCACTATCTGGCCTGTGTGAGTCTTTTTACTAGGTTGACTTTCAAATTCGTTTCAGATGGAGCCTCTTCAGTTCACTATAGGGCCGGAAGAAGTTGTCATAGAAATGTGCCCTAGCACTCTCTATAAAATGGCAAAACAAGCAGCAGAGAATTCGCCGCAGGAAACTTCAAAGAAATTAGGTAATGCACCACTCAAATTCGCACTTCAGATGTCAGTAGTTTCTCTTCTTCAGATGTTCCATTAGATGAGTCTCCAGTCAAGGTGCAAGCAACAGATCCGGTAAGTTTAGAGCTTTTCATGGATACTGCCTGCTTTTGCTTATAGACGATTTTTTTTTCATCCACCAAACGGTTTATATAAATCTCGGCAATTGTCTGACAAATCTTATTAGCTACGTACTCACAAGACAAAGAATTACATGTTCACCTGGTTACTCTTAATTTCGTCCAATGGACAAGTGTTTTGCAGAAGATGCCTTCCCGATGCTGGCGATGCAAAGCTAGTCGACTTCGCGTGGTAAATATCGAAGGTACTGGAAAACGGCTGCTTGAGTGTGCAAATCGCAATTGTCTGGCCTCAATCGAGTACACCGACTTACCCGCAGGAACAATAATAGAACAAGAAAAATCAGTATGTTTGGAGATCTGTTTCAAAATCATCAAAACCAAAGTTTTTTTTCAAGAGGAAAAACTATGGTTGGTATCTTCGCGACACGGCGGAGATGTTTTATCCTTCTCAAAAAACATTGGATATACCTCCAGGGTAAGCCCTTCAGTATGGTTACTCACATAGCTTATTAGGTGAAGACCCGGTTTTAGCGCCAAATTCGACTATAAACCGGAGGTGCTTCTGAATAAAGGCAAAAGCGTCATGATACGGTGTCCAGGTCAAAAGAGGCTAGTGTTGCTTGAGTAAATATGTATTTAGCCGCTCTGAGGAAGAATGGTTTTTGAATTTCTTCTTTTGTAAATAAAGATCTCATGGTTGCATATTGTTGTTGATAAATATTTTCAATTTCAATATGTTCTGAGAGAAAGACTGAGGGTTTGCCATGTCATTTTGGAAATGTCTGTGCTGTTCTAAATGCATCAGGACAGTGCTACACAATTTTCACTCAGCATGAGTTTCATTGCACATGCAAGTCAAGCGACACATATAAGGGTAAACGGGGAATTTTTTGTCAATAGCTTGTGACATTTTTAGGACAAATAATCCTAATCAAAGCGCAAGTGCCACACGAAGCAAAAGTCATATCTATTGATTAGCTTTAAGTAGATTGCAGACATTGCATAAATAGGGACAGATCACAGAGACAATCATCTTTCCAAGAGGAGGCAAGAAATCTGATATTAATGGACTAAATAATACAAGGCTGAGAGCATCACAACCACCACTAGCATAAATTAACAGGTATAAAGACTTAAGAAAATGTTGAAGATATAGAAAATGTCAAGATTCCCCTCTACAACTGCTTAATTTCCTTTCCGGTCTTCTTTAGTGTCTCGAGTATATCATTGGCTGGCAGATCGGTGGTAACTACTACTTGCTTTGTAGCCACATCTATCTTATCGATAGTGACTTTGTCGCCAAGTTTTCCAAGAACACGACGTGCAGCGTTGGCACATCCATCGCAAGTCATTCCCATCTCAAACGTGTACTGAAAAAAAAGCATTCGATCGAGACAATATTTTAGCAACTTGGAGCTGGTTAATGCTGATTTCGACTCTTATCAACTTAGGTACAACTGCACAATGGACATCAAGTTCATACAACGCAGTCATCTGTTTCTGCATATTGTCTACAAGGAATTAGACTGCTCACTGCTATAAATAGATTCATACTTTCTGAACACTCGACGCGGCATATCAGTTCTTATGGTGTGACAATGATAAGAATGTTATGGCGCGGAATTTTTTTAATAGGCAGTCTACGGGGCCATTGAACATGAAACGTGAGCAAAACACTACGAAAATATACTACCTGATAGAACATTTTGTTATTATTGTAACTATGCCATAATCTACTATGAAAAAAAGAGACCTTTTGTACTTACGCTGTTTGATAGTTGTGCGAAAGACAATCAAACTGTTTGTTAGTTGTGCGAAAGATATTCACAGGCCGCGCACACACGAAGTAAATGAAAACAGTAGCATCTAATACTATCGAATCATCTCCTAATATGCGTTGCACACCATGCGCGCTACTCCACGACTTATAAATCTAGGGACTTTATTTTTTGTATTTTTTTCAACTACTAGCGCATTTTTATACGTTGGAAAAGGAATGTAACTGCTGTTTATGAATATGAAAGAATTTTTGCAGCCAATTTTAGGGCCAAAATCATGTGCGAACGCTACTACGTGTTTATAGTTCAAGCTTTTCCACTCAAATCAGAATTGTGATGCAATATACAAAGCACCGGACGCAACACCTACGATACGCAACGCGTCAAATCATGCCATTAAAGATTCCCATACAGTATTCGCAATCTCTGAAACTTATTAAATTCCAAGACTTTCTAAAGGATCTCCGACACTATCTCATTCTAAAGCCCTTCGAAGAATAAAGAAAAAACAAGGTGAAGCAGTTAGAGGAAAAGCAAATGGTAAAAGCCTACCTGCGGCATTTCTCCTTCCTAAAGTGCAACAATTCTTCGATCAGAGACTGATCGTTGATCGTGCGGGTGCGGTGAACGACAACGGCTGACGCGAAGGCGAACACCGTGGAAGCGTTGACCCCGCCCCTACCGAGGGCGGGGACGAGGGCATATTGATCGGTGTGGAGCCCTTCACTGTCGCCTGTGTCGTCATTCTGGAAAGTCGGGTGCTGAGCATTCACACCGTTTATCGCTGTAATCACGTCCGGAACCACACGTATGGCTGACGATCTTTCAACGGCCTCGTTGCCGCAGTACTCTGTACCTGGACCACAGGTGAGCGCAATCCAGTTTCCTTTGATGCATTCTTGAGGGATTGTCATTCCTATTTGCTTTTCTTTCCATTCGGCAGTCTTGATCCAGATCGTTGTCGCGCAGTTGCCCTTTTTACACTCGTTTTGTCATTTCTCATACGCAATTCGCAAAAGCATAATCTCCTTTTCTGTTATTATGATTTTGTGAGCTATTAGGTTTGCTTTGATTTTTGATAGATTACATAGCTTACCGTTTGGCAGTGTCACTGTTGTAGTGGGACGATTCTGAACCTGATGAGGTGTATAAGTCGCTATTTATTGGAAACCGTCTTTACTTTGTCGCGAGGTTGCGCATGCCACGCTATGGTGCCTGAAAGCGGCGTTATCTCTGGAGCGCAGAAACTTCAAGGACGCTAATTTTTTTATTAGAAAAACAACTTGTTTTTTTCCAATGAACTCACCTTTTTTCACCGTTATTGAATATGCAAGCAAAAGTCGCTATTTGCGCTACTTTCTAAATTCGCATCTACTTCTTGCAGTCGTTTTGTTCCACTTTCGTAGTTTTATACTATTTCGACAATCATATTAGAGAAACTAACGCCAACTACAGATTGTAAAAGTGGTGCATTTACACAAAGTGTCGTGGAATTGAAAACGACTGTAAACTACATTTTAGATATTCAAATGTGAAATTTAGATTGCAAGTGGTTCCAAATACCAACAGCTACTTGCTCTAATTGAAGAACTTGGCAAGGATATCCGACCCACTTATACTGGAAATAAAATCTGTGCCGAACGTTTGAAAAGATCTATAGCCCATTCAAGGATTCTTGTCAGGTTCGAACTTCTTATCCGGTCTTTAATTCTTTTTATTGATATATGAAATTTCAGAGAGTGCCTGATAGAGGCTGAGAAAGACCGTCAGAAGGCTGCTGCTGACGCTGCAGTAAAGAATCAGTAATTTTTTGAAATCCCATTCACTTTGTATCAAACTTGCTTTCTACGGTTGTCTGTGATTTTCTGAATTTGTCAGATTGTTATAGCTGTATAATTATGCCAGCCTCTATAAAATTACCCGAAAGACCTGCATTTGCTCGTTCTACAAAATCTGAAGTGCTTGTATCCACATATCAATTAGAGAGCGCAGAATCACGTGTTGGTTTCATCTATATTTTGTCTCCTGGTCTTGAAGTTCTGCAATGCATCAAAGCCCCGGCTGGAGTATTCCGATTTGATTTTCTGAAGCCGAAAGTCATAATAGCAGCAGTGACTGATGGATCGTTATTCATCACTACTTATGGAGGTAATTTTATCTACTTGAACCCACATCATCAGTCTTTTTCGTTTGATGAGTCATTTATAGAAAGAAGCAAATTTTTTCTAGAGAAGCCAACGTCCGAGTCAATCCCTGTATCTGAGAACATGCTTCTCGATGTCTCATCTCCTTCTTCCACTAGAAATGTAGCCTGTACCGACAAAGTTGGAAATGCTCATATTGTTGATGTTGACACTGGAACCGTTGTTGCTACTTGGATTGCTCATTCATTACCGTATACCAGTGAAGGATGTGAGGTAAGAGTACAGTATATGTTAGTTTATTTTTTTAGGTATAGTATAGTGTAGTTCTTTAGGTTAATGTATATTTCTGCACATTATCCCATTTTCTTCTTTTTAGGTGTGGACCTGCAGTCTGAATAATGTATCACTTTGCACGGGTGGTGAAGATGCTACGCTCAAAGTTTGGGATACTCGATCAAAAACTACGGTTAATCGAGTCACTGGGTTTGATGCTGGTGTTACATTTAGCAGTTGGCAAGGGGAGAATGTGAGTTTTCTTCAAGAATTGAGCCACTTTTCCAAATTTTCTGGTTGACTATTTATCACTCCAATTGAGATTCCTCATTCTGAAATTTTTCTATAATCAACAACTTTTTAATGTCATAATTAGTCTCACATTTTAGACCATCCTGACGGGCAGCTATGACCAACATATACGCTTATTCGATTTGAGGCAAACTAAGGAGCCTTTGCAGATCAAGGAGGTAAATTTGTTTCCGAGCACTAAAGCAAGGCTCAGAATATCCTCTTTAGACAGCTGGAGGTGTTTGGCATATAGAGGATGTTCAAGCACATGGAAATCCTTGTCACGTAGCTGCTTGCATGTATGGAGGATGGGCAATCCTTGATGAAAAATATAACATAACTCAATCAGATGAGAAAGCTGGGAAGGAACTTTTGTACGGTGTGACAATGGCTAGCGAAAATTTGCTAGTTTATACAACTTTCAACGATTATAAGGTCACTGCCAGTACCATCTGATATTTCTCGTTGTCTTTGAATCACGTTTTCGTCCTTTTATTCTTTATTATTTTCGTCTTTGTATAAATTATAAATCACAGATATACAGCCAAATTCAGGCTTTGCTGATTTTACAATGATTTTGATATGTACAAACAATATTATAATACCATGGAAGCATTTCCAACATGAGATGAATCTGTAAGTGCTGCGTTTTGAGGGCTGCAGGGTAGCACATAGATATCCGTCTTCCACGCCAGCGTTTCGATAGGTACATCTGCGTAGGAGAACTAAGGTTACAACGAAGTATTTCACATAAAAGCTTTGAAACATCTCCGCTTCCATTTTTGAAAGGGAAAATAAGATGAACCAAACAAAAAATTTACCTATGGGTGCTTTGCAAACTTCACCATAAACAACGTTGATCAAAGGTTCCGATGTGACGAATTCAAACCGCAATCTCCATTTCAAATGTACTGAGAAAAATTTCAAGTAAATGACAGCTGAATACCAACGAATCATCAGGCCTACTAGTGTCTGTGTGGAAAGTTGGAGGAGCATGCATCGGTATTGATAATCGAAACGAACTTTCAGATGCATAGGCACATACGACATAATCGTTCGAGTATACAGCGACGTTCTCCTGAAACTGGTATGACTCTTTAGAAAGTTAAACTCGAAACAAAAGATCTACACAAACCATTCCTTCCGTTTTGACCTCGCCACGCTCTCCTACCACATCTTCAGCGAGCTGTTCTACAGTTTCCAGATGTACAGAGTATTGGACACATGGGACTCCAGAATCTATATTCAGAAGATCTTGAAATATCATCGAGGAGTGAGATGAATAGCGTTACCTTCAAAACTGAGTACTCCCAAAACATCTTCTCCCAATCGAAAAGTTTTTTTGAAAAGCGTCATGGTCGCAACTTTACCTTTCGCATTCGTCATACTAAACATATACGCCCTTTTAGGAGCTGTTATCTCATCCACAGCAGCCATCATAGTCTAGAAATGCGATCATAGCCAATAGAGACAAAAATGAAAATGGAGCTAGTGAAAATTTTAACAAACAGAACCTGTGAGATCGTAGCTGATGCCATGTTTCCTATCAAGAATGGATTCTTTTCAACTTTTGGAACGTCCTCAACTCCTACTGCTGGAATGATCCTAAAAAACGTACGCATTATTCCACTAATTTTTGAATTTTCTCAGGAATCAAAACCTTTACCTCACTGGTATGTGCATAAGTTTGATCGGTGCTCGAACATGCTGCACAGCAACGGTTATCCGATTGAGATACCTGACAAGGTGACCACGAAACGATGGAGGCAATTCATGCATGGGAAGAGGAATCTAGGATCTAAAGAATGAGTAATTGACCAACAAAAACAGCACCTGGTTACCTCGCAGCTAAATTGACGAGACTCCCCATGATTCAGTTCAACATCGCAAAAGAGAACGTTCGGCTTTGAGGAGTACACTGTAGAAGCGCTCCTTGATATGGCTGTTGTGGGTCGATCACGAAACGCAACGTGAGCTCCCATAGTGCGCTCTGAAACCAGGTAATAGAACATAGCATGACAGATTATTGTTAAGTTGATGATACTCAAGAAAGAATGTAAAAGAGGCGACACTCATCCAAAAAGAAAGCTCAGCAAATAAATTCCCTTACCGCAAGTCAACTGAACACTTCCCCACGCCAAAGATTCACGTCCTTTTGGAGCTAAGTTCTTCAGAGTTACCTAAAATGTTGAATGTGTAACATGAGATCTAAAAACACAGGAAAATCAATCAAAAGTAGAGCTTTACTTGTCCTCGAAAACAGGGCACAAACAACGTATTAAGCAAGAATCATGGCAATAGAAACTAGACAAAAAGAAGCCCAGCTTTCGAGAAGCATATAAAAAAATGGAGTGTAGTGCGATTGCACCAAATGGTCCAAAAAATTGACGTCACATAATGCCACTCTAGAAAGCCAATTCTATGATGTTCTGCTCACCTTCACTAAGATGGACTCTCCAGTAAGGTAAATGGCTGAATCGCGGTCCAATATCGCTGACACTTCGAGAGGCATTTTTCCTACCAAAAAAGACATCCACTCTTCACTCATAGAGCGACAAACGTGCGGAGAACCAATGTTGGTTATATTAAAGGGCAAACAACAATGAAAGAGTCAACCAGAAAGAAAACAATGAGGGAAACAAGCTAAAAGTTACTGACTGTGGAAATTTTCAATTTAAGCGAAATCGAATGTATTGGACGCAACCAAAGTCATCGTCATTAATCTGACGGCAGAATTTCGTATTCAACCAGCATTGCATTGCATTTCTTTCGAAGGTTTCCGCACAATGAGCGGTGTTTCTTTTCAATTTTTTTCTCTCTGCATAATAAGCTTTGTTTCAGACTTGATTGTCATCTGTAGCGGGTGTAGAAGCAAGTGAATAGGGAATGGTAAGCGATAGTTTTGTTTTGTACAATTAGTCATTTTCGAGCTTTGGTATAGATTATCAGTATTCTTATTTCAGCTGTTTTTCTCTTTTTTCAAGTCTTTGGTTGGACAAGATGTTGTGGTGGAGCTGAAAAACGACCTGAGGTCTCTAATACCAGTTTGCAAAACATTTTTATTTTCACATACAAAAGTTTAGTATATGCGGAACTTTACATTCTGTGGATCAGTATCTGAATATGAAGCTCACCGATATATCTGTGGCAGAGCCTGAGAAGTTTCCACAAATGCACGCGGTGAAGAATTGTTTCATTCGAGGTTCTGTGGTGAGGTGAGTGCTGCTCGCTATCTGACTCATCGTGAGAAAAGATGCAGATCCATTCAGTGGAAATCAAAAATATGGGTTTTGAAACTGTCTCGGGAGGTGTTTGAATTGCTTCAGCGGAATCTTATTAGTTCCGCCCACTATCGGCATTCTCTAAAGTTACTGTGGATATACGATACCAGATTAAAGGTGTTCTATACTTTGTGTGGGGGCTACGGCATGTTGATTACGTTTCCGACATTGATTGCACATTAAAAAAGCTTTGGGAAATTACACTAAATACACACCCAACGCAGCTTTGTACTAGGCTGTTGCATAAGTTCTGTCCGATTTTTTTGCCTCATGTTTGAAGCGGCTGTTCTAAGAGAATTTCATCTCTAATTCGATACGGTTGGTATCATTGAAAAGTGCTTTCCTTGCGCTTTCTAAAGCATACCAGAATTCAATAAAATTCTTAGTGTACGGAGATCACAGGCCTAAAATCTCTAAGTGGCCGAGGTACGTTCTATCCCTAGAAATATGTCCTTGCGAGGATATCTCCACAATGCGCCCTTCAAGTCAGATTCTTTCATTGGCTTCGGAATAAGGGTATGGAATGCTAGTATATGCAGAAGTTCGGTCCCATGAAGAATACGTCTTGCTAGTGAAATTTATCCTCGAACATAAATCTTTGGTATAGATGTTCTACAAGCAATAACTTTCTGCGAATAGAAGTAATCGACAAGCTCAAAGTTGGAGGTGCTAGGGCAAAGCAAGAGCTAACAGGGCCCATCCACCAATTCCTTTTCGGCGCTCACGTCAGTTGTAAAACGTTCGTAGTTCATAAATAGGCATGCACACATGTGCTGAAGCGAGGTCAAAAAGTGGCTAATTTTTTGTTCGGTCAAGAAAATCTCTCGGCAGCGCAAACCCTATGGGCTCTTTTATGTTGCATAATAATCTACGAAAATTTCTCTATCCATCCATTATTAGAAAAGATGCCTATCAATTTTCATAAGGGAGCGTTACCATGTCAAAAAAGACAGATTCGAAGAAAAACGCTGCGAAGTTTTTGCATTCTTGGTTCTTCCTTAACAAAGATTTGCGCAGATCTCAATATGCATTTTTTAGCCAAGGGACTGCTCAACACAAAGAAACTAAGACCTTGGAAAAAAGTTGACTCTGAAAGAAGTTATGACATTTTAAACTCAAAAATTCAAATCGGACAGAACTTATGCAACAGCCTAGTAAAAAGGCTTTCGGACGCTCCCATATAACACGTAAGCAGTACGCTGAAGACCCACGAAGCTCATTGAGCGAATTTTAGAGTTTATTTATCGTATATCTACCGTAACCTCAAAAAATGGCTCTGCCGGGCAAGATCATTGTGATAATGATTAGCTTGCTAAGTCTGGATCTTCAATAAGATGTGTGATGTGTACCATGTGTACATGTCGTAGCCAACCCGAAAAAAGTTTTCCGAAGTTCATGGTTTTGGTCTCGAGCTGAATAACCCTTGAGCAAAGCTTAGCGGTATCCGTCCCAGTCATTGGTTTTCGTTGAATGGCTTAACACCAGAAATCTTTCTATTCACGTTCAAAACAAGCTGCAACCATGTAAGGAACTACGTTTCAGATACGTCCAGCTTCCCGCCGATAGAGTGGATACACAACTGCTCCAAGATGCATCAAGGAAAGAGGCTGCAGCACAGACCAGGAAATGATGAGACAAAGATTTTCTTCCTACTTCCATCGATCTCTTTGACAGACAACAGTAAGCTGTGCTGGTCTTTTCCTGACTATGCAAGCAGCCGTTCAGGTATTCTCCAATGCTGAGGTTGTCGTGTATTTTGATGAAACTGTCAACATGTGACTTAGCCGTATGTGATTTTTGCGTACTGTCGTTATTGTTCTTTGAAATTTTTTTTGCTGGAATTTAGACAGATGCAGAGTAGAGATTACTATTTTCATTTTGGGTAAACGCACATTGTAAGCATGGTGAAGTAAACTTGAGAAAAGGAATCGGAATGTTTATGCAAAATGCGCATAATTTCAAGAGGACTCAGTGTCATGCTATAAAGAAGCAAGTGATATACATTTTAGAACCTGTTTCACAAAATACAGTGCGATTGACAAAATGTAAAATATTTATGTACAAATTAATCGAAATAGCTTAACACTGATGTACGGTTTCCGCGTACAAATAGTGTCGGCGGCATGTTTCGACTTATCACTTCCAACCATGACATGTACAAAGCTGACGACATATCTGTTCGTCGAGGAATGGGGAGGGTCCTGAAGTTTATTGTAAAAATTTCACATGGTCTAATATAAAGGTGGATAACGTACACTATGACAAGATCTGCTCCTTGACTATTTTCTCGAAGTAACTCTGCTTTCCTGAGGTAGCGATTGGTTTTGCTTCGGAAATTCTGCAGTTCGTCCTGCAAGAGAGCCTGATTACCTGCCCTTGAAAACTTGTTGTCTCGGTCATTGTCCCAACTAGACTTCATAATATTCACTAGAGGAGAAATTTAGCTTCAGTTTGGCCAGCTTGCACTCTTTTCGAGTGGATCAGTCAGAAGTTCTCAATTACGGTTTAGAGTACGGTATGGGTCAGACTTCAGAGATGGATTTTTTGGGCACTTACGAGTCATATCAGCTGCCATTTGGGCGAAGCGTCAACTAATTGTAAGGTCTCTCTAGTGTGCAAATAAGTTCAAATATCCAAATTTTTCTTGGGCATTTTTCGATGTTCATGCATGTTATGCATGGCGACATAGTGCTGAAAAATCTCTAGTTGTTGAAATCATTACCTCAGTGATTAGTCCTTTTTGTCCATTGTAATCCTCTTTGAAGATGTTAACGTATCGATTAAATTCTTCCATTCTGCAACGTTTCATTGTAAAAATTAACATTTATAAGTTTTTAAAAATTTACGTTTCTTTGCTCGGCGGCCGTGCAAATGTGTTGATTACATGCACGTCACTTGCAGCTATCCTGAATTTTTGCATCAGAGTAGCCATTTGCCTTTGATCATCATTGACACTATCTCGTTTTCCTGCAGGAACGAAAACGCGTAGGTGAGCGCCCTGAAAGAAGCATTGTCTACATAGTCTGTTCTGAGAAGCTTGCTGGGCGTGGCTATGATGCGCTGCGGTCAAAGGACCAGTTTTCGCTTCATGATTTTCACGTAAATGGACGGAATATGACAACACCTACCTCAAGATACGCTCCGGGTAGTTGAAGTAGGTAGGGCAGCAGTAAGGTCAAACCACCATCGTCCTTCAACCACCATATATCTGAAGTGCATTCATATAACATAGTGTGTTTCAAATTTTCAGAAATCAGCACTGGCTGCCTTATCCGCGTAAATTGTTGTGAAGTAAATAATTACCTATGGAACCCTTAGGTACTTTTGTTCGAAATCGTTGCAGCTGTTGTAATAGTTCAACTTCACGGACGTCTTTTATGCTGAAAAAAAGGAAAATTATAGCTTTCCTTTCGCTTGCCAACTGTAAAAGTTTGAATAACCTGTGTTTTGATACCAACTGGAATCGATTTGTTGATTGATTGTTCTCGCTATTTGCGTTTGGAGCCTAAAATTATCAGTTTGACTTGCTTACTTACAAGGGACTCGTACTGCACACATTTGTAGCATATCGTACGCTACCCTACGGAATCACGGTGTAGCAGGTGACGGCTAATGCAGCATCCCTACGGTGCCGACAGCAGTTGCGCGTCAAAAAATGGCAAAGGACGAAAAACCTGGGAGTGTGCGGTGTAGCAGAATTTTGTACGCGCAAGTGTTGCCGCTTTCTATAGCAACTATCTCAACCGTCAGTTCTATACTAGGGTATGAAAAACCTTTCCAAAATGAAACACTCACCTCTGTTTTGTGAGTATGGTTCATTCGCACAAACGAGCTCACTTCTCGCAAGAGGTTCCCCACTGTAATAGTTTAGTACTTTGTTTTGGTATTATTACTGCAAGAATACCTTTGGATTCTTTCACGGAAGAATTTTGACTTGTTTGAGTTGCATTCTGTTGACTAAAAATAGGAAAAAACCGATACTGCCTCACAGTACACTTATGCTTCCAAGTACTTACTAGGGATCTAGATCGATGCCATTGTCATCGGCTTCATTTTCAATAGTTTCCTTTCCAGTGAGTCGTTTTGTCAAATCAAATCCGACGTTGGAGTTACGGAATATTGCAACTCCCACATTTTTCTCGAAAGCATTTCTGGAAAGAGATTTCATAAGCTCATTAAATTATCCCCAGGCAATTTTGGATACTGAGTTTCTCACACGGTAAGTATGAGGCAAACAAGCCAACTTAGCTACACCTCCTTTAACTTATTCATGACCGAGAAGTTCTCGTAAATTCTCGCCTAATACCGTACTCAGGCGGAGCCGCGTCTGCGAATACGGTACTGAGAGAGAGTTTTTACGAATGAACACTTAAACTGCTGCTTGAGCGGGAAATTCCAGCTTAACAATATTTTCCTTGTAGAGGTGCACTATCCAAACTATCCAAGTATCGGTAGTAGCCAAAACTCACAAAATTATTTCATAAAAAGTATTGATTGCATGCATATCAGTGGTTGGACTTTGCTCCCAATTAGTTTTAAAGCCAAGCATGAGGATGTTTGGTCGGAGCTTTCCTACACCAGTTGCCTATAAGTGATTTTTTCGTATTGAAGAGAAGAAACAGAAGCTAACAAATTTTTTGAACCTGCAATAAAGCAGCGGCTCCCTCGGCCTGGTCTTCTGAGGCTACTACAGCCGGGTAGGCAATGATGTGATGATTCCGCAGCCATTCATTCATTTGTCGATCAACTTTCTCAGTCATCAAGTAGATGCGACCACTTGGTTTGAACTGGAAATAATAATTTGGCTGTTGAGCAAAAGGTGGGCTTAAAATTATTTACAGGTATCACATATCCGCATGTAAGTAACGAGCGTCCCATGACGATAGCATTGGCAAAGTCGACCAAGGCTGGACGTTTGGCAGGATTTCCGGTTAGTACCAAGATCTAAAGCAACTATTATCAAAATAGCAGCGAGGGCAGGGGGGAGGGGGGGGGGGGAGCGAAGGAAATGT
>CATQJL010000223.1:87075153-87107781 GCA_958299035.1 Cylicocyclus nassatus
AAAAGGCTTCTTTTGTAAGTACTAAAGTGCTTTTTTGTTAGTGTGATATGCCCTTGTAAGGTTTCGGTGCGCGTAAAGATCGCAATCGAACCCATAGGTGCGATAGGGGAGGAGGGTCCCCTCCAGATGAAGTGGGTTTTGGTTATTTCTGACCTAGAAAAGTGAAGGGGGTAACTGGGCCTAAGATGAATGCTGACGCAATTTACATGTCTAACGGGAGCGGGAATGAAAAGAAGGAAAATGAGTGGTACACAGGTATAATATAAAGATTTCCTAAATGCTTAGGCTTTGGAAGGTCATCCAACAGAGACTTCTTTTGACTCAGGAAAGCTTTATGTTTTATCAGTTGACATACCATTCGAAAGCTTGGGACATTCCTTTTCAGCTCTTCTGTGAACTTAGATATAAGAAATCATATCTAGCTCCAGCATAAGCCGATTTTATGCAATCACTTTGAGCTCCATGAAAGAAAGAGCAAAGCTAAAAAAGAGACCGTTTACGTTAACCAGAAGTCTTGCTCTGTGACAGTGTTAGACAACTGGGCACTTCTAATCACTCTTTGCATAAAAATTTCTTCACCAAAACACACATGTTTTTAGCTAAACATGTATCTTTGAGTAGAGGGGAGCTAGAGAAGAAGAGAGGATCTACGTCGAATCCCTTTTTCGTGTGCTTGCTAATGGTATATAGGATGTTGGGTGAGAAAACTTGTGGCTCTTTAAAAATGAGGTGGAAATATTCAATACTAACTTGCTCCACCCCGCTTCGGCTTTCTATGGGTCGCCGGAGCATAACTTTTTTGAACTGGGAAAGCTTTGTGTACCGACAGTTTATACACCATTCGATAGCTAAGAACACGAGGAATCGACGTAGATAGTCTCTTTTTTCCTAGCTTCTCTGTGAAGCAAGATGCGAGCAGTTTCATCTAGTTACAGTATCAATCAATTCTGGGTAATTATCTTTTCAAATCAAGAAGGTTTTTTCGAACTATTACATACAGTGACCGCCAAAAAGTTGCGGACAAGTCGCCCTTCTGTTTTCAGCGCTCATTTTCAGATGGAAAACAAAGATGAAAAAATGGTTGGAAAAATGGTTGAATTGCATGTGGTGATAGAGCTCATCAAGAGCTACCACACGCACATATTTCCAGAAAACATGCGTTATGGAAATAAAAATCTTCTTCTAAAATAAGTCCGAGAATGGCCGCGTCCAATGTCGCGGACAATAATTCTTCGAACGCGAAAAATTTCTTTCAGGTCTTTTCTTGGGACAAAAACTGAAGTTTTCTGACAGGTAAGCATACTATTGTAGAGCACATTGAAGACAATAACCGGGTAATGGTTACTTCCAAAGAAACCCAAGCTTGAGTTTTATTTTGCTTTTTTTTCAAATAACTTCTAAATCCCCTTTTCAAGCCAAATTTCTTCACATGCTCAGACTGTCGACAGCATACCTCCGGAGCAGAAATGGCAGAGCCGCGGGGTTTGCCCAGCGAGGGTTTGCCACTCATGCTCCGGAGTCCTCCCATTTTGTGCTCCGGAGACCTCCCATTTGTGCTCCGGAGACCTCCCATTTGTGCTCCGGAGACCTCCCATTTTGTGCTCCGGAGCCCTCCCATGCTCTGGATGTCCCCCGCGGCATACTGTAATTAGCCCTAATCAAGCTGCAAACCTCAATTATGCCCCTAAACCTCACCCAAAGCTCTAGACTAGGGTCGAGCAAACGATGTGGCATACGACCGCCGGATACGCCCCTCCCCCGAGTCGGAATTCAGCACGATTCTCCTCCCCGTTTCCCGTTCTCTACCCCCTCCCTCTCACCCCAGCGTTTGTGGATAGAAGATAGAAGAATGAAGAGACGAGACATTTTTCTCAAATTGACTGCAAACAATCTACTGCAAATTCTAAACCAAAACTTTTTTGGACATTGCGTTGAGCTTGAGTTCGCTTCTGTCCGTAGGTATCATCACGTTGACGTCCCGAAGGGAAACCAATTGCCAGGCGATTCAGCTGAATTGCTAAACTTATGATGAAGATAAAGTTTTGGACTGGAAACTGCTCACCTTTTGCTTCTTGTGATGATAGCACTTGAGCAGAGAAGTCCGACTGAGATGCGCTGCCTGCTGATCATAATGCAAACTTCTGTCAACTTCGCAGCTGGCAGTAGCTGACAGAACTTGGATAGCAGAAGAAGCGACAAATTCCAAAACTAAACTGTGCAAAGAGGATCTGATTCCGCACAAGCACGCTAGGAAACGACTCAAGGAATGCTTGAGTGCCTCGATACTTTTTTGCAGTCTTGATGTCTGAGGAGAAGAGCATTTTTTTGGTTTTTTGGTTTTCTTTCCAATCAAAAACGTTGTAACAGCTGTTTCTGCCGTCTTGATTCTGGTCCCAACCTCGGGTAAAAGGGTTCAGCCAGATGCGGGCCCTAAAGCGAAGGTGTCAGAGAAAATTCTCCACCCATCGCATCTATGATCGAATCCGTTGTCAGAATTTGTGGATGTCTCATACATTTCGCTTGATAAATTTTTCTTGAATTCGACCAGATGCTGTTTATGCAGGATGAGGACAGTTAAGCATTCGCAGTCTCGATTCTCAAAATGCTGTCAGGATATTCACAACTTTTCTTGCTTGCAAGATGATTTTCATTTACATGCAACGTGCAAATCAGCACGCGAACTATGTCTTGGGAACTGCCGTCTCAAAGAAATGCTCCTGATTCGCCCAATTTTTGCTGAATATGCAATAGCGATTGTAATGTCAGTGATTCTGTGCAACGTTTAATGATTTTATAGGAATCATCGCATTCACTTAGAAAATGCTTATCGACTGGGAATTTCTTTTCTTGGAGCGGGTACTAACAAGGGACGGATAGTTGATCGAAGTGGCGTTTCCATATGTAATGGAGATTGTTTTGTAGGGTACTAGCTGGCTTACCCGGCTCCGCCGTATCCGGACCAAACTTGGCACACATACACTTCGGGCTCCGGCGGGTGTCACAGTCCACTTTTCGTTATCGATCGATGTCGATTTTACCGATTTTTATCGATTTTTTCGCAGAGTTCACCTACAGGGCTAGGAGTTGGCACAGGGGGGAAGTGAGCATGGGGATTCCGAATACAATATTAGTTTTCAGAATTATCGGTTACTTTTGTTGATGTTCTCGATTTTTTGTAAATTTTGACATGCGAGGCTGGGATTTTGCACAGGGGGGTAATCGAGCATGCTGATTACGAACACAATATTAGTTTTCAGGAGCGTCCATTACTTTTATCGATTTTATCGATTTTTTTGTAAAGTTTGACCTGCGGGGCTGGGAGTTTGCACAGGGGGTAATCGAGCATGCTGATCACCCCCCTTGGGATGATCAGCATGCTCGATTACCCCCCTGTGCCAACTCCCAGCCCCCTAGCTCAAACTTTGCAAAAAAATCGATAAAATCGATAAAAGTAATCGATAATCCCAAAAACCAATATTGTATTCGGAATCCCCATGCTCGATTACCCCCCTGTGCGAACTCCCAGCCCCGTAGCTCAAACTTTGCAAAAAATCGATAAAAATCGATAAAATCGATATCGATCGATGACGAAAAGTAGCCTATGACACCCGCCGGGGCCCGTAGTGTATGTGTGCCAAGTTTGGTCCGGATCGGTTCAGAAATGGAATTTTCTATTCGGAACATACGTACACACATACATACAGACAGACAGACATACAGACAAACAGACATTCAGCTTTATATATAAGATAAAAATAAAATATAATATAAAAAATATCGTACTGATAGAAACAATAGAGTGGGAGGCGGTGTGTGCTGCCTTATAAGGGGAGATATCGCCATCAAAAATGTTGAGCATTTTACTGTTTCTATGATGGATATCTTATCTCTATCAACTTCCGCCTGGATTTGAATCTTATCGCGTGCATCGTTTACCGTCCACTTTCTACCATTCAGCGTGATGACGAGCTGCTCATTCATAAAAGTTGATTTAACTTCCTAGCAGTGCGGAACTACTGTTATTCTCAGAAATTTCAATTTACATGTTGAGTGGAACAATGCAAAAGCATTAGATCAAAGCTTCAGAGTGTTAATGAATTTTTCAATGCGTGGATATGAACAATATCTTCACAGCCCCACTCATGGTGCTAATATTTTGAATATCATTCTATGTGCAACGAGCCTCCCCCCCCCCCCACCCTTTCGGCCGATCACAGCATAGTTGGATTTTCCGTTGGCAAACTACTTCAAAGAGACAGATTGCCCCACTCCTAATTTTGTGAAAATAGACTATGCTGCTCTCAATGAATATCTTTTCAGCTTAGACTAGCAGTCTCTATTTATAGGACATCATTTTATTGAAGAAGTCTATAAAAGGTATTGTGTGAATATTTATGACGGTCTCAGCGTATTTGAGAGCTTCAAAAAATTCAGTAATATTCTGGCAGTCCGATATCCAGTTCAAATACAATACCGCTCACAGAATGTGCAAAATTTCCGTGAATGTCGCAGAATTCCAGGAATATCGCGAAATTCCCGAAATTTCGCGAACCTTCGCGGAATTCCTGGAAATCTGCGACATTCACGGAAATTTTGCACATTCTGTGAGCGGTATTGTATATCACTGAACAAAATAAGTTGGTGCTTACAGTACCTAAATTCTCTCAAAAGATCTAAATTGAGACTAGCAAACACTTCAGATTTAATCTGCAACTCAATCACTCAAACTCCAACAATGTTGCTGGTATGGAGAACCACTTGACATTCGAAGATGACAAAAAAGACACACGGGTACGACAGTCCGTCTGTTCTCTGCCATTGTAGTTTCCTATAAGTACATTCTTATGTCATCAGGGGCGCTATGTATCAATCACACGATCGTGAGATCGTGTGCTCGCTACCGTTGAGAACGTGCCCAAGATCAGGTGCGAGCACACGATTCCGCGATGTATGAAGCACACGATCTTGCCACAAGATCGTGTAGCAGCGCACCATCTGTCGAGATCGTGCGCTGCTCGGCGACAGATCGTGTGCTCCCCATGTAGACGTGTGAAAGTCCATGGTGTCGCCACGTCCAATGTTTTCCGCACGCCAATTGTGCACAGGTTCGGACGTGTGCGTGACTCGGCGTCTCCCACATCATTTTTAGTGTGTGTATGCTTCGTGAATTAGTTGAGAACTCAACGGCCACGTTTCTTACTCGTTCTTTCTAGTGAAAAACAATCGATTACGACGTGTTTAATTCAGTTGTTAACTAGAAAGAACGAGTAGGAAACGTGGCCGTTGAGTTCTCAGTTTTTCATCACCTTCACTTTTCATAGCACAGTCGCTCTAGTCAGTTGTCTTTCGCTTCTGTCTCAATACAATTTTTTAATTCTTCGTTTTAGTTGATCGACGTTCATCAATCAATGAACGCCAGATAAACAGCAAGTTGTGAGAAACTGGGATTTTTGTTACCCGTTATTCACATGCGTCGTTTTGATGTTGTGAGTTTATTATTTTTGTTTGTTTTTCTTTCGGTCCACCTTTCTGGCGTTAGAATCTTCATGTTAATATGTTTTTCTTTTATATGTTTCAAATACTTGATCAGCTGCCTTCAACATAGTCTTGTATTGGGCTATTGTTTATGTTTGTCGATACTTTGCCTTCAACCGATTATCGCGATTGAGATCTAAAGGGCCGGGCATACTTCACGCGATTTCGATCGCGACGCGATTTGGCAATTCGCCAGAAGTCTTCAAATCCGATACTAGCAAACTGCGCATGCATAGTGTGTATAACTTACACGGATTGATAAAATGCCCTATCTTCTGCACATTTGAAGTGTGCTTATAGTGAGTTATGGACAACTGGAATGTTGCCAAATCGCGTCGCGACTGAAATCGCGTGAAGTATCGTCTGCGCACCAGAGACGTTCCCATAGGTACCACGTCATCTCGCTGCCTTTCGCATTTTTGAACTAACCTCGGGCACTTCTGTTGAAATCTCAGGAGAAACGTGTCAGAAAGAGCGAAAGGCAGCGTCGCACCACGTACGCACGCTGGTTCACACGGGAACCTCTCTGGGGCGCAGACGGTATGCTCGGCCCTTAACGTTAAACTATTTTGTCCCTTGGTAACTGTTAGGCCTCGGGCAGACATCACGCGATTTGATCGTCGCGAGTGAATCGCGACGAGACAACTGTTACAACATCATTCCATGCCAATCAACTTGCATTCGGTCGTGATACTTTTCCAGCCCGAAATTTTTGAATGTAAAATGGAAATGAATGGAAGTCGCGACGATCAAATCGTGTGAAGTCTGTCCGGAGCCTTAGGCATTGGCCAGACTTCGTAAAAGCGTAAAGTAAAACCCAAAAGCACTCAAGTTTCTTTAACCTCTGCACATTTCTTTCATCCTTCACTCGTTCCGCGCTAGCGTTAAAGCGCCAGCACGCTGACGCTTAACGCTGGTTGGTGTATTATGTATAGCTCAGCTTTCGTCACTGTCAAACTACTGAGTTGTAATTTAGCACACAGAATGCATTCCATTTTCTTTTTGCAGGTCACTGCTGTTACCTCTTCGACAAAAGTGCATGCTGACCCACTCGATTCACTTACAGCGTTTCAAAGACTATGCTATTACCCAAAATAAATAAAAATGCATTAGCAAACTACGACACAGTTTTCAAGCAACCACTGAGAGCTTTTCTTGCGCTATATCGACATTCTTCTGACGCCTGTTATTCAGCTTACTCCAGCACAATTATCCTGATCCATCAACTTCACAGTTCACTCAAGCATTTGCAATAACAGTTTTTGGATCGATAGTCGTCACCATCAATATCAAGTTGCTTGGAGGCCAAATGTAAGTCATTCTTCCATTTTCTATAAAGTCGTCATAAGCAGTAATAAGGGTATCGACAATTTCACCTACATCACTGATTTTGCTAAACTTGTAGATCATTCTTCCAATCACTCATTCTCACTCAATCATCACTTCATTCATTCACGTAATCAGACGATTTGACAGTAAATATGTGTTTTCTAGGCCAAATCATCGACGAAGCTACTCCACTGTCCTCGCAAATCTCTTGCTATCAAGATATCGCCAATATGGACCCCAAATTGGAGATGCAGAAGATGCGGATCCAGCCTCCAAAGACGCCAACCCATCACCTATGCAGCTTGAGCAGCCACACACAACAGAAGAAGCCAATGTTTTCGGAGATGACGAGGTACAGTGTAGTGGCTAAATTATGTTTGCTTTCATCAACAAAGTCAATTTAAGGGGTCGAATGATGAGATGAACGAGTCACACAGTGTTTCATCTGATCGATAAAGTTCTTGACTTCATGGATAGAACGCTAAATAAGTACGGTAGTACACCGACGAAAGTGCCAGAAGGACTAGCACCAACTGCTGAAGAGGTTTGGTCTTTAATTTACATTATTGGATTATTTTCGCGTTCTCTATTGTTCCAACCATGTGTTACTGATCAGAATATGTTTTTTTTTTTTTTGAGAATGCAATAGTGCTATTGCTAACTCATCAAGATACAACCCCAAGTTTTAAGGTACTTTCTGACAATGACGTCAGTTCCGTCTGCTGGAGATACGGCGCCAAAGACATCAACTCTACAAAGGGAATGAGTGGAATAATGGGTAGCAATTAGCCGGCAAGCTCACCAACATCGGCGAATCCGCCAGTCACGGTGAGAGTTATTTTTCTCTTTTTTCCTTCTTTGCTTATGAATTCTGTTGCTTTTCCCCTACTTATAAGTGTTCTTTCTGAAAATTGTTTGTCAAATTCAGTGAAAAGAGTCAAACAAGGTTTTTATTATACTCCCTTTTGTCTCTTCCCTTAGCCTGAGTTTTTTTCGGTTTTCAGGCTCTCTCCGGGCGTACACTGCACGCGGTACTCACGAGTGGTCGTGCAGCAAAGCTGCGGATGCCGCGAAGAACACGAATGGCACGATGCGGCTGCGTAGATGGACGTGCGACCGTCGGTGACGGCGTCACTGAACGGGAAAGTCAACAAAGGAGCCAGTGTCGACGTTGAGCCCGAAATCGCTATCGACGTGAGTCGGCGTGGTGCAAAAATAGTCAAAAATTGGCACAGCTAAATGGACTTGTTGAATTATACTTGTTTATCCTGTGTTTATTGTGCCTTTTTATTCTACAGCCAAAGCTATATTTTTTCCTATCGGTTTTTCTTGTAGAAACCTCTGTGCATAAGCAAGCAGACGCTAGCATGCCTATAGTCAGGCGAACAAACTGTGCATTAGTGCTTTTACATAATTTGTTTACATATATTGTTGTGATTCTATCTCATTTTTGTCTTGCTGAAGTTTTTCACTAACATTTTCTTGCTAAATGTTTTAAAGTTCTACAAAGTTATAGATATCAGATATAGTATTTACTATGTAATAAATATATGTTCATGCAGAAGCGGTCTCAAGAATTCTGAGGAATTACGTGGATTCATGAAACTGATTCGGCAAAACCTCGAATAAACCAAGTTATGACATCGGAGCGATAAATTCGACTAGGAAGAGTTTATACTGCTGCGCGCTATTATTCTGAGGAACGCCTCTAGCAGACCTAGACCCGACTTGAGGTAGGACTGCTGCTTGCATCTGCTTGCATCTGGCACCTACCTCAACTCTCTCCTAAGAGCCACATGTGCTCATTGGGCAGGAATTGAGACTGAACTCGAATTAGGTCCTTTGGAAAGCAGATAATGCGTGCTTGAATGGGGGTTCATACTAATAAGAAAAATGCAAATTATTCAGGTATGATCGTCTCCACGATTCGTGTAGAGGTGTATTGCAGACTTTGCCTGATCACACAGGTAAACTTGTTAAATACATCCTAGCGTTGTTTTTTGTACTCTCTCGCTATCAAAAACCGCCACGCTTTGAGTTGGCAAAACCCCGCCTCTACACGAATCGTGAAACCGATGATATGTTTGCAACTTCGCCTGAGAAACATGAAGTACATAGCGAACTTGATTTAGCGTTTTTGCGGTGACGACAACATTTGAGCGTCAACAATAAGATGTGCACTCTACGGCCAGTTTTCACGCGACAGCTGCAACCAAGTTGTGAGCATTCACAAACCTGGCATTTCTTTTCGCGCAAACGTTGTCTTCACCGTAATACTCTATGTCGAGTTTATATCGAACGGCTCTACTGGATCAACTGAGCTTTTTCTGGCCAAGAGGAAGTCATTGCCAATGAGTTTTAGAACGATAAAACCTCTCCAAACTGCAAAAAAACCTGATAAACTGAATTTATAGGAAAACAGAATCGACCATAGCGTGACCACGCGTACTACTGTGCTTTCCTCATCCACCCTCTCGGCATTATCTGTTTACGCAATTGGCGGAAAACTCAGCGGGAGAAAGGGCCCCAGAGACCAAAACTTACAAAAAAAGGAACAAGGAACTCAAGATGCCTGCTAAGGGTCGTAGAAGGCTCGTTAGATTCTTCACGCTGAATCTTCGGTATCACCGTGGGGACAGTTAAACTCGTCGTCCATACACGCTCTCTCCCTCGGAGCGTGCAATACGGTCAATTGCGGGATAGAAAACGAACGACGTAAGCATAAGCGTAAGCACTTGACTGCTCGTTTGTTGTTTGATCGCAAAACTGGGACGATTCACAGCTATTCGCTTAGCTTCGAAGTCTGCAATGCAAAGACAATCAATAAATCGATAGCATAGAACAGAACACGGGGCTATGAAGACGACAAGGGGCGAACGCGACAACACTGCCCATGGATAGGCAAATAATGAGAGGAATTTACGAAGTAAGGTCGATTCATGGAAGAGTATGATGATGTCATGGAAAATTGCACCACTCATGACAAACATATATCTAGTTCAATTTTGACGGTTTTTATGTGCATATTAAAACGAATACATAACGAAATCATAATAGTGAAGAGAAAGGTCTTCTCATGGACATCATCAGCGGCTACTACTTTCTGCATCCGCATATTCTTTTATTTTCTTGCATTTTTCGTACTACCGTTTAAGTCTAAATACACTTCTAATTGCAAAATTTCAAAAGACGAAGGCTGCTGCGTAGGGCAAATGTGAGAAAAACGTATGCTAATTGATAATGCATAAAAGGAGTAAGAAACATGGAATTGGCACCAATGTAATCATGCAAAATTTTCAGCTAGAACTTTACAAATTGATAGAAAAACGCTAGAGAACTAGAAATACGGGCGGCACAAGAAAAAATGAAGAAATTCAACGCGAACTGAGGCATTACACTCAAAATACTGCGAGAAATGAGTCTACGGCGTCACTTCGCGTTGGCGCCAACACGGTCACTCGCTATGCGCCAGTTCGGGTTCCCTGGCGCACACGGACACCTCACATCGTGTAATTACACGATCTTGCGCACTCATTCATACAGGTCCCGTAAAACCCAATTGCCCACGCGTCGCTTTGAACACCAACGCGCGGCGCGGCTGAAGACGTTTGGTCCCGAAGCGCTACAGGCTTTTTTCGAGCGACAATGAGCGCGCGCCCTTTCCACACATATTTTTTTAAGCTTTTGAAGGGAGCTTTCGTCGAGATATACCCTGCATTGACGAGAGCAACATGAAAACTAAAGAAAGATTTTTTGGAATATAGTGAACGCTGACAATCGTTCGCGACGACCGCTCGCTTACGCTGGTGTTCAAGGCACGGCGCGGGCAATTAGGTTTTACGGCGCCTATACATCGCGTGCGCCTCGGCAGATCGTGTGCTGGTTCAAGATCGTGTAATTGCCAGATCTTGAACCAGCACACGATCCTGAGATTGATACATAGCACCCCTGATCAGTGTACTTTCTTCACAAAAAATTCACAAGCAGATATTGATTGCTACTTAAAGATAATGCTTTCCTCACCAATTCAGAAACCGACCGGAACTTCCGCAGAACGTTTGGGGAAGTTCCGCGGGCCACTTGCGGATGTTCTGGAAACGTGCTGTGGAAATTCCCAGATAAGATGCTGCGGAAGTCCGAAGAATGCGAACTGCAACAGCAAAAGAGAGCACCTAAGCAAGATTTGAACTTTCCTCTATTGATTGCGAACTCAAACTATCCTCTGCACCACGGATGACATGAACAGATGACGGATGTTCATTTAGTTGTTGGCGAGGCAACATCGTAAGAGACAACACACTCAAAAACCTGCGGAAGTACTGGCATGTCAAAAAGTGCTGCGGAATCGCTGACACTCTTCGGAAGTTCAGCAGCGTTTTGTCAAGTCCTGCGGAAGTTTCCGATTAGTAAACAAAATCCTGGGAACCGCTGCAAACTTTTGTCCTGCAGAAGTTCCAAAGAACTATCTGAGAAAATTACTTTGGATTTACAATCACAGAACATACTAAGAGGATTCCTAACTTCTGAGCCAACTGTCAACTGCCCACGCCCCTCTTTCACACCCAAACTTGTGATGCAGGTTTTGTTTCAAGGACTCACTCTAGAGCGCGAATAGAATTTACAAAATCGTGTTTTCTACCCAATAACCTTTAAAACCCGAGTGCTTGAGCAGTCTCGCGTTCGTCGCAATTCGCAGGCAGCTCTTTTTCCGGTCAAGCGGCGATGTGTCCGAAAATGACTGGCGTCGTATGGCGCGGATGAATAGCGGGCTGATTGGCCGCTGACAACTCCCAGCATTCCTAATTAATTTTTTCGCGCACCATCAAATGCTCATTGTTGCTCAGCAATTCGTATGCCCACCACTACGAGTCGAAATTTACTTGCCATCGTCGTTTTATTCACAAAATTCACTGTTTTACTATGCAAAAACGGCTGCGACAGTATGCACGCACGAGTTGGTGGAATGAATTTGGTACGATAAAGCTTGATTACGTGTTCATATAGGCAGTGCTAAGCTGAAGTACTCAAAAATAAGACATCCAACTCTCGTCCAGACCGTATTTCCAAGCGGTTACGGTAGATAGCATGGTTTGGGCGGGAGCTTGGAAATTAGTTTATCAATTGAGGATAAATCATAAGAGATGCCGCTTAAGATGTGCTCGGTTCAGAAGCTCCCAAGCTACCCATAATTGCCTGAACACTGCCTTAACAATTTCTGGCATACGGTAACAACTGTTGGCATACTGTATCCTCTTTTAGGTATGCTGTAGCCTACAATATCCTGTCATAGATACCTGTGAATATTCATCTCTATGTAATACAGACCATTGTGAATGTCATTTAACAATTGGTCCCGAACTTGACTGCGACCTTGACGAACCTGAGGTTAGAGACGAGAAATTTAGACGTCTCAAATCTGATAAATTTTTTTAGAACCTGCCGAATTTTACCTGGCGTGATCATCACCAACATCATGAGCGCCTTACTTGCACAAAGTTGAATCTTCCCAACAAAGACCACTCTTATATCATCATCATACAGAACTGGAACGAAACGTAAACAGAATTTTGCATCTACCAGGATATACTAAATATCAGTTATTTAGACTGACCCCTGCCCTAATTATGGGACTTGTAGAAGTGAATGTTACGGAGCTTCGAATTTATGAAATCGACCAAACTACGCCGCTTGTTGACCTCGCCAAATATACTCCTCATCTCAAATCTCTGGAGATTAGTACAGGGTGAGATTTTCTCGCATTCATAGAAAATTTAAAACTCTTTTTTAGAACACGTCATCCGATTGATGTCTTCGATACATTTCGCCATCTAAAAGTGCTTGAAAATCTTCGTCTGGTCAACATCGACGTGGTATTTGCACGAACGGCAAGTCACTTTCAAGCAAAATATTTTGCCGGAATTTATCAACACAAATGTTTCAATTGAGAATAAGTCGTGGTTACATTCCTTTCTTCTCCTATCTGAAAATAAAAAAAATATCTGACAATAAACAAGGATTCTCTATGATAGTTCAAGCAACAGCATTCTGATAAACTGTCGAAAATGACCAAAATTGTTCTGAACAACCTAAGATAAGGTTCGCGATAATTTCTGTTATGAAACGTTCCTTGATATATTTTAAAGGTTCTTTCCAAGCTTCTCGCATCAATTTTAAACGAAATGCACAAAAAACAAAATTTTTGAACTTTTGGTATTTTTTCACTTAACTTTTGACACGCTAGAGGCATCAGACAACCGGTATAGGCCTCGGGCAGAGTTCACGCGATTTGATCGTTGCGATTTATCGCGACAAGATAACTGTAACAATATCATTGCATGCCGATCTTCTCGCATTTCGGTTGTGACAGTTTTCCAACATGACTTATCGCGATTAACTATCATAACCGAATTACAAGAAGATCGGCATGCAATGAGCTCGTAACACTTGTCTTAAAGCGATCAAATAGCGACGATGAAATCGTGTGAACTCTGCCCGAGGCCATAGAGAGACAGTGCAAAATCACATTGTATTAGATACATAGAAAAAACGCAAAGAGATCAAAAAGAAAGGAAATAGTGTATTTAACAAAACTGTCGTAAATTTGATGATTAGTGTGCAATCGCAGCAAGTATCATGCCACTGTGAACTCTGTCATAACCAAGGCAAGAGGCAATTTTTTCAGGGAGCTTCCAAAATTTTTCAAAATAGAAAAAAGTGCAACTGTATTTATCCTTAATCCTACACTTTCTTCAGCTTGAACACTCGATGTTGAAGGAAAAAAAATCAAGTCTGAGGAGACTCTGATGAACAAGATTTAGGCTTCACCTTGGGTTCGAACTATCGCTCACATCCACATCGAGAATTCTTCACTGAAGGAATTGCCCTTTTGGCTTGCTATGAGTGACAAACTCACCACCCTTACTATCAGAAGTAAGCTGATAATCGACCTAATGATATTCACAGCTTCAAAAAATTCTCTTTAGACACCTATCTACATTCATTTTCTACAATCTCTCAGCTACGAGGACTACGATCGGCAAAACTAGCCAGGAACTCTATAGCAGATCTTTCCAAGCATGTTCTCTTGAGCAAAGACATCTACGACATCGATCTGAGCCATAATAAGGTGTAAATAATGCTTATTTGTAAAAATTTTGTAAAAGTGTGGTTTAGATAAGTAGCCTAGCAGCTCACACTTTTGCGCTCTGTACAGAACTCAGAGTCTTGGACCTCAGCCATAATCCATTCAAACACCTGCCATACAAGCCTTTTCATCGAAATACAAAAATCAAATGGTTAAAACTCAGCGGGACAAAGATCACGGTAAGTTTAGCAGCAGCATTCAATTTAGCAGTGGTATGCAGAACTGGCTACCAAAACAGCAATTCATAATATTTATTCGTGAGCGAAAAACTTAGCGCTGTAGTCTCACCCATTACCGTACGCTGATTGATCCGCACGCATAGTACAATACCGGGCGGGAGTTTGAAACTGTAGGCGACAAATTAATCATGTGAGGTGCCGTCTGGGCAATTTCTCAACTCAACTAAGAAACTTATTGTCAGATACTCACGTTTGCGAAAACACTGCCTTTTGTTCTCAATGTATATAAATAACTTCTTCAGAAACTAAACCCCGAACATTTTGCTGGACTTGGAGCAGTAAAGTCGCTAACGCTATCCCACACACCTCTGGATTCTATCGACCCATTTGCTTTTCTCCCGCTGAAATCGTTGAAAACTCTCGATTTGGAGGGCACAAATATCACTTCGGTACCAATAGCAGTTACCCAAAATTGTGGATTAACCCAGTAAGTGATGCCTCGATAATTCTAAATATCGGAAGTAAATGAATGAAATTTTAGTTTGAACGTCGCTAACAACATGCTACATCATAGATCTTCTTTACCACCCGAGGTAATCGCGCTATTGTCAGGCCTTTCGCAAATCAAAATTGACGGAAATCCTTTGATGGTAAGTTCATACTCTGAGGTGTATTTTCGACAAATTGTTGTGAATGTAGTAGCAAACATTTCTTGGCAGAAATGAAGTTTCTTCTGCATTAGAACGATGGTATTGTTGATCACGCCTTCCAAAATACTAAAAGTTTCTTAAAGTTTTTTGACCTGAACCCGTACAAAACTTGCTGCGATTAGTAAACGGCATGCATTTCCTGAAATTTCTTATTCAAGAGACTTTAGAATTTTTATACGCGGATTTTGAAAAGATCTTAATTACCAGCAAAAACAAACAAGTTATTTGCTAATTTAAATTTCTCATTCTTAACATTTTTGAAAATCTCGCAACTTCGCTTCCCTCCCCCTCCCATCATGTATAACTTTTTTCCATTTCTTTTTCTTCTGGGTATATGAATCCTGTGTCAACAACTGAGCATAAGAAGCCTCAAGGGAAAGGGGGGATATAAGGCGATAAAAAGGAGCACGGTTAGGGGACGAGGGCTGTGATAAACTGCGCATATTCCTAAATAATTTCATTATGTGAATAAATTTCATTTAACGACTATGTCAGATTCATTTGCACTTTGTTTGTTTCTATTTTGTTCGATGCGTAGTAGAGACATGAGGAAGTTTCGAGTACTTACTGCTAGCCCCCACTGCCATTTCACTAATCCTTTTTTCTTTTCCCACTTTTTCAAACATCATGTAATTCCAAAAAAAATCTACTCCAAAAAAGTGCTTGCAGGAATTTCCACCATCCCTCTTTCTCCTCTCCACAGACAACTTTCGGCTTATACGTCAACTTTTCCAAACCACTACCTCACTACCTTTATGGACTGAAGAGCCATGCACACCGTATTATTGGGCAATGCATTTGAGAAATAGGTAAGGAAAATCGACAAAATTTGAACAGAGAAGAATAGTAACAAAGCACTCGGTTAGATCAGTTTTTGAAGTCTGAGATACCGTTTGAATGCAAAGATTTACCAAAACTTATACTGCACATTGAAATCTGACAATGAGATTCGAAAGTGACTACCCCGTTTCGAATAGTTTAAGGGAGAGTAGATGAGGGTCGAGGAATAAAGCTCGTTGTCTAGATTGTAGCACACAGTTTATACAAAGGTAAATGATCAAGCTGCCAAAACACTACATTACAGCATGCCAATTACGGTAGGATGTTCTTCGCGCACTGTAATCATTCTTTGGCACCTAAACATTCTCCTCCCATAAGAATGTGTGTAGGTCCTCGTCGTTCCGCCACCTAGTATCGCCATGGAATGACGAAAGGATGGAGCGTGAGGGCTTTTCATACTGTCGTGAACAATATGAGTGGATGTTGGAAGAGATGGAAATTTATCGCGATTTGGAGAAAAATAATGGTAAGCAATTTCCAGGTCAAAGATCTAAGCGTGGATGCAAAAGAGCTAATTAATGGTGCGTGATTGGGTTTAGATCTGCCCGCATGCCAGTACCGTGCCAGCACTCACATGGACCCGATCCATATCGATTGATCTATGTGCTGGCACGGTGCTGACACAGGCAACTCTAAACACAATCTTGATCCCAACCTTCCTCGTTCAGGCTGCGCGGCGAATCGTCGCCTACGTTCAGCCACTTTAGCCAGGAAATCACTCATACTTTGCGAGACAAATTCTACCAACACCACTGTGAAGAAACCTGGGAAACTGGCCGTTGTTGAGACTCGTGCTGACCTCTCCACGCTGTTGTTAGCTTCACTCATTGCCAATATTTTCTTCTTGTGTTTAATGTTGTCCTTTGTTTGTATAGTGCTCTGTTATGGAAATAAAGAGCAGTATTGAGCATCTACGCGTAAAAACAAAAATACTAGCTCCGCCCTCCGCCGCGTCCCTTTTTTGACTTTCTCCGCCTTTCGCCACGCCCACTTTTAACCTTAAGCTTAGACACCTTATTGAGCGGTTCTTAGCATAAAATTTATGTACGGTCAAACAACCAACAACAGAAACAACATAAAGGCATCCATTTTGAGGAATTAAACTACTGGGGCCAAACTCATTTAGAATTCCATCAGTAAGACAGATTTTGAACTCCAAAACATCAGTTCAAGAGATAACAAATAGATAGTGGTTTTCTTTTGATGAGAAATCACAGTAGAGGTATGCTGGTAAGAAAATAAAGAGAAAAATATGATATAAAATAAATGAAGCAAATCTCAAGTCTTTTATATCTTTTCGGCAATCGAGATAGCACCTTTGCAACCAGTCTGGATTACCCATTTCAAAACATCGTACGCCGGTGCCTGCAATAGAAAATGATCAAGGCTGACTGGGATGATGCATCCCAACATTATTTCTTAAAACTGTAAAAGTCAGACAAAATAGACCTTCTTGTGCAGATTACATTTTTTCCCAATGAAAAAAGACAACAGGGCTATGATCTTGATGAGTGTACTTCTGAAGTAATTGACCATCTCATCGCAAAAAATGACAATATTTTACGATCAGTGGCGGTCAGCCCCCCCCCCCCCTCCACATGGGTAGCAATGTTTTTGGTCGTGCATTGGTGGTCGTGCATTTTACAACTGTAAAAATGACTTGATTATACTTGTGAATAAATTTGATAGAAGATGATTCATGAATTGGGATTACTTTGTGAAGAAGGTTTTGGCGCTGCAAGTTTACTTCCGGCTGCCTCTATTACATTTTTGCTCGAGGTATAGAAAGAAACCAACTCTTTCCTTACCTTCAAACCATCGTGCACAATTCCAGTTTCATAATGGTGCAATTCATCGTCCCGAAGTTTGCTCAGCGTTTTCAAAAGATCCTTATGGACTTCAGGATCATCAGCTATTAACTCTATAACCCAGTGTTTTTTGCTCGAAAGGTCCTGTTTAAGAGTCGGAATGTACCTTCTATTTGTCTATTGTAATGACGTCCAATAACTTCCTCGACAGCAACAGTACACGCCATAGCTGCCTCCTTGCCAAGGAGGGCCGTGCCAATTCCTGTAGTAACTAGGAATTTACGCAAAATTTGAAAAAATATTGAAAAGATGTCTAGACGAATTTGGGTATTTGGAATTCTTGAATTAATAATGACTGGAAGGACTTGACTGACAAGGGAAGTATTATCAATGGCCGTGGCCTTTTGATATGAGATGCATATCACCTGAAGCAGCTTCGAACGCTAATTTCAAATCTGCTTTCCGTTTCTGCGGAACGCTCTTCTGAAGAGAGTTATGGAAGCCTGAACATTCTATTTTAGGAGCGCCCCTTGAGTTTGAGGGCGCTGCTATGTGCACTGGTGGTGCAGTAATGTAGTGGTTAGTTGCTGACATTGAAGGCGAGAGGGTGATGGTTCGAATCCGGTGGAGAGCGAACTATTTTGCTTATTGAGTGTGAGCTTGAAAGCACGCTAAATCGCCTGCAGAACTTACTGTAATGCCTTTGGCATAAGTGACCTAGAAAAACAATTTTCTGGCAAAATTGCTTGTAATGAGAGCCTGAAATTCTATTTGACTTCCTTACTAGTAAAACAGTACCGAAAATGGCGTAGCACGTTTGTCACCATATCAAGCTCAAAAAATGCACACTGTCATTAGTCGAAAAGATGTTCTCTTCTGTTTGTGCTAAGGCATCACAGTAAGTGTCTGCAGACGATTTAGAGTGCTTTTAAACTCACATTCAAAAGGCAAAATGGCTCGCTCTCCACCGCATTTGACATCAACCTCTCGCATTCAATGTCAGCAAGTAATCATTACACTACTGCACCACCAACGCATATACAGCGCCCTCAAACTCAAGGGGCGCCCCCAAAATAGGATGTTCAGGCTTCCATAACTCTCTTCAGAAGAGCGTTCCGCAGAAACGGAAGGCAGTTTTGAAATCAGCGTTCGAAGCTGGTTCAGATGGTATGCATCTCGTATTAACAGCCACGGCCATTGAAAATACTTCCCTCGTGAGTCATTTTGTAAGCAGTAACTCAAGCAATTCATTCCTGCCTAGAAAATTCAACTCTATACTCTTGCCCAGAACGTGCCTTCAAGCAAATCACGCACTGGCCAGCTTGCAGAGAGTATGTACGGTCCGAGCGAGGGTTTAGTGTTAATTTCCTCGCCCATGATTTGATCATATGAGGTGCCGCTTACATAATGACTTAGTCAGAACTTCTCAACCATTTTTCACATAAGAAACCCAAGTATCTAAATCTGAACACTGCCTTCAAATCAACCAAACTCACCCAATATATAAGCAGCCGTTGCAAAAATAGGTGAGAGTACAGTATGAGGAGCACCATGTCTAGCTGCAAGTCGTTCCATGATGTCTAGATGTTCACGTTCTTCATCCCACATCTTCTTTATTACTGATCCCAGAGGCGAACCTGCACATCTACAAACATAAATTTCAAGCAGACACACCCAGCTGTTTGCGCGTACCACTAAGCACAGCCATTTGTCCAGCATAAATGCGATCAGCTCCCATTTCTCCAGCATGATCCACTCGAATAATTTTTTCTAACAATGCTTTTCTTGCAGCTGGAGTGTGAACCGCTCTGAAGAGGATCCGATTCATCTGAAAAAATAATTTTTGATGTGTTGATATTTATTCGCAAAGACAAAGTAAAGCACATTTGTTACATCATTGTAAACTACTACTCATAAATTGAGTTTAGAGACATCGTCAGAATATAGCTAAATGGCAGAATTTGGTCCCATGACGATATAAAGAACAGGCAGTGGTGTAGATAAAGCTCTACGGTCATCTGATCAAGTCTAGGTGCGTTGAATCATGCGAGCGGCTTTGACGCCTCTGAGTCGCGTGGGCGGCAGACAAACGCTGCTTTTCTTTGAATTGATATTTTTCGGGACCTAAAAGCGTAGAAGCCGCAACACTGGGCGAACAAATGATCATGCGAAGAACAATGCACTTGATACAAATGTGACATATGACTTGAAGTGCGACAAGACAGATGTCATCAGCGAGTTCAAACTTCGATGTATGCCCCATATCAGGTGAGCAGCCGACTCAGTCATCTCATCTAGCAGTCGAGAAAATTAGCAGCCATGAGCAGCTCAAGCGCCACCTCGGGAGTGATGTTGAATTCCGGAATCTCTGTTACCGAACTAGTATAGCGATCCTTGTACGAGAAGTACTGGCAGACTCTCTGCAGCACGTGTGATGGAATCTCGCGAAAGTTCACTACATTGCTTTCATTCTCCGAATATTGTCCAGGTCCGCTCAACATGGCCTTGATGGTTCCAGAAATTGATGCAAGCGTCTTCTTGATGAAAAACTGATGTCCATCGCTGCTGACCAACTTCACGTATGTCGCATCTGGGCCTTCACAACCACCGTAGGTTTTGGTTTCCAAAGTGTCAGAAGCCGAGTTGGAACTCATCGCTCAAATACACATGATAAATCTCCATAAACATTCTTTTGGCATCAACAGAAATTTATGTTCGAGTTTAAATGCTTGAATATAAACGAATTACCTCAAAATGTACAACTAAGTCCCCTTTTTGCGTTTTTCAGAGTATAAAGCCAATGTGGAAGACATAGACAGAGGGGGATGATACAAAAATGCAAGAAGTTATGTTTTTATCAATATTTGTATTACTAAATTGTAAAACTCACAGGCTGGATGCCGTTATTCCAGTCTAGAATTCTGATTACAAGTTTCCGAAAAATCTGAGCATCACAAGACATTTTCGAAAGGCATGTATAAGTTTTTACTTGGCAAAAGGGCCTTTTTAAGACAGCCATCAAGAAAAAAATTTTATATCCCCTTGGGAACTCTGGGTAACGACTGGTAAAGTCGATGGGTAAATATTCGGAAAAAACCCGTATTGCAAGAAATCGGAGAAAGAAGAAGTGCAGAGAGAGAGAGAGAGAGAGAGAGAGAGAGAGAGAGAGAAATTCTAACAGGATCCAAACGATTATTGGGAACGAAATCACTCAAGATGTCAACCGAGCCTTGCAAAACGGATTCTATGAAATTAAATTCGAGCTCAAAAGGGTACAACGTAACTTTATTCATTTTATGTAAGCTTTCATCGAAAGTGTCGATTATGAACTGTTTTACAAAGAGACTATGCTTAAGACGAGATTTCGCGTCTTACGCGTTTTTTGGAGCATGATAACATCTACGAGTAATATTAGCGCACTAGAAAAAAGGCTCAGGAAACTGGTCAGACTCCCAGCGTTAGCTCTATAGATTGATTCCTTCGAAATCCATGAACACCACTCTCTAACGTGAATATTTCAGTCGTTAGACAAGAGATTGAAGACAATGTCCACCCAAATTTAAGATTGTGGAGATTTTGATGAAATAACAATGGAACCCCTACTAAAACTGTCCTGCAAAGGTAGACTTCGGCGGGTCGACCCGCCCATCGGCAGCGGGTGGCGCGACCTCTGCCACATACTGTTTAAAGCGAATCAATAAGTTGGGATTATTGAGCCGTGAATTCAAAATTCAGTGTTTTCCTAATGTTGGAAACTCGAACTTCATTGTATCATAGGCTCCACGATTCGTGTAGAGGCGGGGTTTTGCCAGCTCAAAGCGTGGCGGTTTTTGATAGCGAGAGAGTACAAAAAACAATGCTATGACGTGGAGGTTTAACAAGTTTACCTGTGTTATCAGGCAAAGTCTGCAATACACCTCTACACCAATCGTGGAGACGATCATAGATTGATTCGGGTAAAGGGCATTCGGAAAATTGTAACGATGGCAGTGGCGCGACCGCGCACGACAAGCGCGCTTCCGGCAACAGTGTTTTCCTGGTTTTCATTTCTACTCGAATGGTTTTTCTGCTTACGTATGATACTAATTAGACACTGGAAGTGACTGAGCTGAGCGTTGAAATGTTGCCTTTCTAATTGAGGGTTTTATGCTGCTCTTGTGGGCGCACAGACCGCAGTCAAATCCGTCGTTACGACTTTATACATGACCTAGATGCTGTTTCCAGTTAAGCGGGAGATGAGAAAAACAATACTCTGCAAAAGGAATCTGCAAAGAAAGAAGAGAGCGAGCAACTTTGAGATGAATTTCATCAATGCACTTTTGATGTAAAAACTAACAGAAAAACCCCGTTATCGGGATCTTAAAGAAGTAGATCGCAAAAAAATTCCAATAGAGCATGCCGTACAAAGAGATAACAAGTTGATTTTTCTTAGCGCAACAAAGACATAAATGCCTTCTTTGGCAAGGTTGGAACTTAACATAAGTAAAGGAAAGTGACATTCGGAACCATATAGATTCAACAAAAGGTCTCACCTATTTTTGCAACGGCTGCTTATATATTGGGTGAGTTTGGTTGATTTGAAGGCAGTGTTCAGATTTAGATACTTGGGTTTCTTATGTGAAAAATGGTTGAGAGTTCTGACTAAGTCATTATGTAAGCGGCACCTCATATGATCAAATCATGGGCGAGGAAATTAACACTAAACCCATTCCCCTCGAAACTGGCCCCCGCGAATGTAATCGCATGGATTCATGGCAGTTTCGCGCCACCACGCTTTGCGCCATGAATCCATGCGAAACATGGTCGCGGAGTCCAGTTTCGAGGGGAATATCTCAGCCATTACAGCACTTCCTGAGCTGCCGCTTGGGCAGTGCCTTAGTTAGGGCCCCAAAAGTACTTTCCACGTAAAAGCCCCATAGGTCCAGATCTGCCTGGACGCTGCCTTTAAACAATGAAAGTCATAAGTACAATGCACAGAGTAAAAACAACTATAAACAGCTCTTGCCTTACAGGAGGCTCAATGTCGTGAAAACTTCAAAACTGATCTATGTATTCATTGAAAAAGTGTACTTTTTTTCGAGATTTTGGACACATTTGAGACAACCGACCCACTGATGGTTAGTATGTTTCCGAAAGAATTTCATTTTGCAAGTTTACGATAGCACATAATGGATTTTTGGCAAACGTTTGTAGACAGATTTTCAAGTGAAGCTCTCAAAAAATTATTATCTCAGACCATGGGAAAAGATCGATGGTGCCCATTTGACGTTTTACACAGAGACATCTGTAAGGACATCCTGCCAATACTATAGATTCTAGAAGATGACCCATTTATCCCGTCGCCCTCATCACAGAAAATGCAAATAATAACATTTCAACAAAGTAACACATGACGAAATGACTGCGTCGCATAGAAACATAACAAGATAAAACTTCAACACAGTTGAATACCCTATCATATGGGATATGTATAAATAGTAGAAATAAATAAGCTATGCAAACATCGTCGTCAAAAACTAGGATGATGCCAAAATCTTGAAAACTTAAAATAAAATTAATGATAGGTTACTCCATCATGCGTATGACCATGTGCTGCGGCATTATTTGAAGGATTGCCGTAAGGTTGTTGGAAGTTGGGGAAGCCCGGAGTAGCATTCACTCCATAATTGGACGCGTGTGCATCCAGGTGGGGTGCCGATCCATGTGAGTGTCCATGTCCGGTTGGGTTGGAATGTGAATGTCCATGACCTCAAAGAAAGAATATCAATCATGAACCTAGCCACGAAGCATGTATGCCACAGAATTTCGGGCTCTTACCTCCATCATCGTCATGATCGTGGTCGTGACTATGGCCGTGACCATGACTATGTCCATGGCCGTGATCATCATCATGAGCGTGAATATGGGGCTAAAGAGGGGATATGATGTCGTGATCTTACAAGCTTTGAGACAGGTTTATCTTATTGTTAGAGGGTTTGGCTAGAATAAGAAAAGCAACGCCCATAAAAGCCTTGATAGGAAAGCTCATTGAGGAAAGCAAGGAGGAAAGTTAATTATCTATCAGCAGACATGGGACTTTCGGAGCAGAAATGCAGTAAAGATTTTTCTTTCAAAAGAACCTACATCAGAGGCAATCGAGTTCATAGAATTCATACCCTCCATATTCCATGCAGCATCTTTGACAATCTAAACGTCTTCAGCTCCGATATAAATCAATAGAAAAAATTTGACAACAAATATTATCACCTGCACAGTTAGCATGCTGACAACAGACGACATTTTATCTGTGACCAAAGTCAAAACATTTTGCTCATCGGCGTCACGTCGAACTCGTACATCAACGGTGCCCACCTAGATGGAGAACCAAAAGTGCTAATAGGCCCCGGTCAGACTTCACGCGACTTAATCGTCGCGATCTAATCGCCAAGATTTCCATTCATTTTCATTTCACATTCAAAAATTTCGGGCTGGAAAAGTATCACAACCGAATGCAAGTTGATCGGCAAGGAATGATGTTGTAACAGTTGTCTCATCGCGATTCAGTCGCGACGATCAAATCACGTGAAGTCTGCCCGGGGCCATAGGGAGAACGTAGATTAATGGAAACATGAATATTGAAAAATCTAAAATGAAATGCCTTACTCACCAACTGCGCAAAATCCAACTGCCAAAAATGTCGCGCTCGAATCTCCAAGACACCATCAATGGTTGACGCTTCAGAAATGCACCTATAAACAACGAGTTCTACAAAAAACCTCCATATAAATTAGGAAATTACCTATCAATCTGATTCAATAAATGAGGCGGAGCCGTTTGTAGGAGTATCATTCCTGTGTAGGATGACAACGGCCACATTGTGGAGAAAACCGCAACGCACAAGAAAAGACAGCACACTGGATCCGCCCAAGCGAAATCATGTCTACAGAGATACTGTATAAAATATCATAAAAAGCAAGTGAATGATACTACCTGAATTGTTCACAAAGGATGAGTAAACAGCTGGTGACTGTTGCTAGTAATACCATGGAGTTAATCCTAGGTAGGAGAAGTCTGGACAGACCGGGAATGACCCAACAAATGGCATGGCAGATGTCGGCAGCATGCTCCTAAAGTTGATATAATAGATTTGAACTTGTCGGGATAACTACCACCTGTAAACTTGAGCTGCTCGATGCAGTTAACACATGATTGAACGGCTGGTTTTTCAGAGAATATGCAGATATCAGCAAAGCTATGGAAGAGGCTCCAGCGCCAAGGAAATATGGCCATCCACCTGCATGAAAATCCAATTATATTCTGCATTTGTAAAGAATCATTTCGTAAAAGTGCGCTACCACCTTCGATGTTTCAAGATTCTTTTTGTGACGAATACGAAGATGAGCATATAAGGCAGCAACATTAGATTAGATAGCAAGAAATTTCAAAAGGGTAATGTTCACCTACTCACCCACGCTCTCCGGACCATGTTCATGTGCGCTATTTGATGGCTCATGGGAACCTTGATGATCCGGTGAGAGCATATGTTCAAATGACTCTTTTGAAAGGAAAATGGAGAAAAGTTGTGCTAATACCTAAAAGTGCGACGTATGAACTAGTAATTTGGAATTACACAGGAAACCTACCGTGGTGCTGAACACTGCTAGAACTGGAACCCGCGCAAGACCATAACTAAACTTCTCCATGGGTTTGTGAGTGATAGTCATAGAGTATAGGGCCGATAACAACGAACATAGGGCAAAGATAGAGATCCACATGGCAGCCATCAAAACTAGAAACAAACAATTACATCTTTTTGAGCATGTGACTAAATGAGAACAGTTTAGTTAGCAGAGAAAAATCTTACCTATGGAATGGCTAACAGATACACAGTAAGCTAGCACGAATACACAACACAGGCAAGCAGCAGAAGCTGCAAGCCCTCGTTCTCCCTAAAAATGCAACTGAGCATGAAAGTCGCATTAGACGAGGACAGTGATTTGTTCGAAAAGCCTACCTGAGCATGATTCAGCGAGGCCCAAATCCAGGATATACCCATCTAAATCTTGGTAATCTTGAAAAATGCATATTTTGTTGAATCAAGAATACACAGCCTCGAACTGAGTCAACAAACGGAAATTCGAAGCATGTTTGTTCCAAAACGATTCATTGAGATCAGCTTCTAACTCGTGCAGATATCATTATGCAAACAGTTAACACATCTTGAAAGGCAGGTATGACTAGTCCACAATCGAGAAATGAATAATTACATAGAGACGTGGAAAGTAGGACAATAAGACTCAACATTTTGACTCTTGCGCGCATGCTGACGCAATCGAATAAGTGTCATCTATCAAAGGGATAATTCGAAGCAGACTGCGCAACGATTAGGACGATAAATATCAGTTCAATGATTTTGGCGCATGTCCTTAATTCGATACTGGTCACTAACCCACTCCAAAAAAGAAAAAGGGGGCTCCGCCAAGCTACTGAATGAACAAAGCACACCTATTCACTTGCAAAAACAATCAGTGAAAGCACATAATAAGTCAAAATAGTGGTTCATCAACATTGAGATCAAAGCCATCATCGAATTGGTCATCGAACAACATGCCAGGCACATAATCATCATCCATCACTGCACCTTCATCGCAAGCGATACCGCCTTCGATAGTATCCAACCACTGCGCATTGTGCCAACGGAATCTTTCGCCAGCGATCCGACGAGCCCATTCTTGGGAATGCTCCTGATAGTAAATTTTGCCTCAATTTCGTGAGTGATACAACACGACTCACTCCTATAATCACAAGAGCATTGTCGCACATTTCTCGTATTGCTGGATTCTTATCGTGCATTAGATCGAGTACGTAGGCTCCCAACGCTGAATCAGCTCCCATCAAGCGATTTGCCAATTCCCTATGCCGTAACAGCTGCAGGAACAAGTATAACAACTGCACCACAAACTCATCGTCTTCTTGCATAGCTAGAAAAAAATGTGCCAACGCAGAAAAAGGTTGAGAACCAAGTCTTGACACCTACAATGGAGAAGCTGAAGAAAGACGTCCAAAAGCGGAACCAAGTTTCTCGCAGCATCAACTTGTCTAGCCATTGTGCCGCACATTATAACAACCTAAGCGATCATCTTCAGGAAGAATAGATGATATTCATTGTACATACCTGGAGTTGCAACGGCTCGATCTGACCAGCGGGCGTCTTTAGTCGTTCCCCCATCCATCACAAGGTCGTGGGATGTGCAGAGACTACAAAGTACATTATAAGGTACATGCAGGTCATAGTAGACAATTAGTAGATGTATGCTGACTTGCTCCAATTGGCCACTCTAATAACGGCTGCAGTAGCAATGAATTCGAGTCCCAACGCTGCGTTCTCGTCCTCGGGCATGATTGAATTTTTCATGCCCGCCTCCAAAAGGCGAGGCATTACACTCTGGAAGCAAGGAGTAAGAAAATAGTTTCTTCTGCACGGAAAGTAGGAATAAATCTCAGGCGCATACCACAAACATATCTTGTGTTGGTCCCTCGTGACATGCGATGCTGCGAACAATCTTGGCTACCATCAAATCGCGACCATCTAGCGCTGCATCCAAGAGAAGATTGAGCCTAAAAAGAGAAAGTTTATTTTTGACACATATGATTGCACACATAAATATGCAAAATTTTGAAAACGATTGACCAGTAGTACCAAATGTACCACGATATCTCAAATAATGGAAAATTTTGCGAGTTCCATCACAAAGTAGAGGAATTTACAAAGACGAAATTTTTTAGAGTGAATAGGTATGCAAGAAGTTGAAAGAAAACATCAAAATTGGAATGCAAATGCAAAACAAACCCTTGGCCGTCTGGACCGCAAACCAGCTGCGCATTCCTCTTTTCAGCACAAGCATTCAGCAATACAGCTTTTGTCACTTCACTACCATTGCCAGTAAGCAAATCACGCATCAGCTGGAATTTCCGAGTAAGGAAAAATTCTGCAGATGACTGAAGTTTACCAGTTGCATGGCATCGGTGAAAGTCAACATAGCCTTCGCATCGTCATTTATACTCAGCTGGTAAAGGAGATTCAATGCTTTAGCATCGTCTAAAACATGAATATGATAGTAATCGTAAAAATCAAAAATAATGAACATACTTTCAATAAGCGGAGCCACATGTGCGACCAAACCCTCAGCAACCATCTTTGCACGAGCTTTAGGATCAAACGACAAGTTGAACAGTAGACGTATAGTAGATTTTCGTAACTCTACATCACCAATAGGGAAGAGTTGCAACAATCTGCTTACTATATCGCCTTGTTCCTAGATTAAGGCATGCAAATGAATGTACAATGATTTTTTGGAAGAAAACGCACCAGAGCCGTTTTGTTCTCTTCGAACATGCTGAGCTTGAGGAGAAACTGCACAGTGGCCAAGGTCAATTCCGCTGAGTCACGAAAAGTCAAGCACTTCATGAGCATTGGCACAATATCACGTCGCACCATTTTTAACTCCACACTGATGTCATGAGCCAGATTCGTGAGAAGCGATATGCATGCTGAGTAAAACAAATATAAGAGATATACTGACGTAAGTCTTAGAGAAAACAGGGAAAGAAAAAAATAGGAAACCAGCCAAAAGACTTGTAATAATCTTACCCGCTAGCAAAGCCTGTTGCTTGCGTATAGCCAACCGGCACTTTCGAGCAGTTTTCTCGTCTGAATTTTGAGCCTCTGCAGCCCACACGTCAGCACGCTTCAGCTCGTATTCCATGGCATTCATGCAGAGTGCTCCAATCTAGAAAATAACCACTCCCCCTAAACATTGACTGAGGGCGCAAGACTAACCTTGTGATGCGAAAGAACTGCTTGGAATTGATTGTAAAAGGAGAACTGCACGAAAATGCGAGCTATGGTGGTAGCTAGATCAAAATTCTTCTTCCAGTCTTCACGGAATACACGCGCCAAAGCTCCAATTAGAGTCTCTTAAGCAATGCAATTACAATTTTACTGAAAACCATCATATAGAGTTTTGATAGAATTACGAACCATTCTCTATGAGAACTTCCAGATTAGCAGTGGTTTTAGTCAGTTCCAAGATGCAAAGAGCACCACGATTCTTCTCCGGCGTCTCCTCGTAAAATAGTTCGATGTAATTCTGAAAGCGCACCATTGGCAAGGATAGCGTCATGGGATAATTCTAGAGCGAAGCTGCGACTTGTGCGCAGCACTTTTTCGTATGGATACAACTTGTAGCCACTTCACTACACGAAAGCATGAAAAAAAGTACAAAGGCAATAGCCATTAGAAACCAAAAAACCTTTAAATTATCAAAACTTACATCCACTTGGTCCATTTCAGCTCGTATAGGAAGGGAAGCAGCGTTTGACTCCTGTGAGCCGACTGACGATGCGCTACCTTAACGGATAATATCCAGTGTTACAAATCAAATACCATCACCATGGCTGCAATCTCAAGCGAGAAAAACTATATAAGTAGAACACTTACGCGAACGTCTAGAGCGATCCGTAGCTCTCTTTTGTAGATAGTATAAAACCTGCTCCACTTCTTCTCGCATGGATTCCGGTATAAGAGCGCATTTTTCCATCACAACATTGGTGAGCAATCGAATATCCACATCCTCATTGAGATCTTTGAGGTTTATCCTAGAGATATGAAATGCATATGAGAAAAGAAGAAACAGAAAAGATAGAGGAAAACTAACAGCTTCTGACATTCGGAAGATCGTCGGGATCTACTATCGTCAACGTGGTATTTGATTACAAGAGCTTGTTCAACAGGGTGTGCATCAATCGAGAGATTGTCAATAGCCCTATTTCAACACTATCAAAAAGAAACAAAGATAACGAAAAGCGAGAATGTCTAAGAAGAAATTGTTATGAATTTTGTCATGAACCACTTACTCTCCATTCATCCTAGTCATAGGACATTCAGCCATATCGTAAATATACATCACAGTGTTTAAAGTAGCAAGATCACATCCTTCGGAAGTAGTGAGCACTGCAATTTTCTTGATGTTCCTACTCAAAGACAGACGTAAGCGCCTCGTTCGTTGAACTTTCACTACTTCACTACAAGAATAAATGAAATGATGCTTTCTGAATTGAACTTAACAAGACAATCTAAGGTCTAAGGCATACCTCACGCGATTCTTGTCGCGGCGCGATTTGGCAACGCTCCATTTGCTCATAACTCATCTTAAGGGGTTTCTGAACGTACGGAAAATAGTGCATTTTATCAAACTCCAAAAGTTATACATGCTATGCATTTGGGGCCTGCCAGTATTGAATATGAAGAGGTCTGAGAAATTGCCAGATCGCGCGGCGACTGAAATCGCCTGAGGTATGCCTTAGGCCTAAATAGACTTCAAAAAATTAGACATAATGAGGTAATGACGTGTACATCAAGCAAATCAACAGGTAGCGGACAGAAAGCGAATACCAAAAAAATTCATCCGAAGGATATTGTCCAGACATAAAAGAATATTTTAGATTCTATAACTTAGTGCTTCGCAACATTCTGGATCACGGCTGAGTAAATACAAAAAAGAAGCTTGGAAGCTGCAAAGCGTCGTCGCATAGTAACGCCTTTTTTGTCTCTGCATGTCTGCGCTATTTTGCGGGGAATTAATCTATCTACCCGTGGAGGATACGCGGTTGTTCCACCATAGAAGCGTTATAGACATCTATGTTCATGATCTGCGAAGCGCCTCTGGAGCAATTCCTTGAACTTTGTTTCCTCAATGGGCAAGGATGTTTAAAAGGTTGATTTCGAAAACCTTGTTATTCAGCTGACATCAGCACCGTTTGAACTTCTCAAATTCTTACGAACTAAGTTATAAGAAACAATATCATCCTTCCAATCGAATAACAGTATAGCGATACGAACTGCTTTGAAACTATGTATCGCGGATGCAAAAAGCTCTCTTTTGACTACGGAAGAGAGCTTTCGCTGTTCTTTTCTACAAAGAAGCTCCATCTCAAAACCAAGAGTTTTTCTCCAAAAACTGAAAATCTCAAGAGAAGTAAAACGGAGTCGTGGTCATGAATGAAGTTCCTTGGTTCCTACCTGTTAAAATTTACCGTCAATGTCTCAGTGATGTACACCAATCAACTCCTGATGTTAGCTTTTTTTCAAAATAAAAATCTGCAATTTCGTCATCGAACGACAAAATGGCATAAGCGGCGAACACTAGGTTAAATGAACAGCAGAAAGCATGCACTGTGCACAGACACTTTAGATTTTTTCGTAGAATTCGAAGCAGGAACAGTGCGCACAGAAAATGCCTCTTACCGTAAACAAATACCCTCTCAAGGCGGGAAAATACCAAATTTTGTTCGTGAGCTATTTACGGCGTGGAAATATTAAATTTATTTTGAGTGTTTACGGTATTCAACTCTACATCTATTACTTCTCACATATCTACTTCTTTCTAACTAATTCTAACGCGGATAGTTATAGCGTATACTTAGTATACTTGGGGAAATTCGAAATTTTTTTCGAATATTCGAATATCGAATATAGTCGAAAATTGAAAATTTCGAATATTCGACTATCGAATAATATTCGAAAATTGAAAATTGCGAATATTCGACTATCGAATAATATTCGAAAATCGAAAATTTCGAATATTCGACTATCGAATAACATTCGAACACTGAAAATTTCGAATGTTCGAATATCGAATATCATTCGAATATCGAATATCATTCGACCTTCGAATATCATTCGATTTTCGAATATCATTCGAAAATTTAATGTGCAAGTGATATGGTAACATGACCAAGCGCATAGTTTACAAGTACTGTAGGTCTTTGTAATGCCCTTTTATGCGACTACTACTCTGCAGTATATGACGTATATCTCAGCGCGTTGCGCGGGTTCTCTACATCTAGCCCGTGCCGTCGACAACTCCACGATAACGTATAGCATACACATTGTTGACCTGTAAAAATGCTTTACCCACAACTTTCGACTCGACACTCGTGGCAACAAGCAATCTTCCTCTCGTTGGCAATGCGATAAGCTAGACCGCTGCTGGAAATACTATACAATGACTGGTTCTACCATATCCCTTTCTCACACTACAATAAACGACGAACTCCTTGACACAACACTATCCTTCTGGTCACTAGTGCTTTATCTTGAATACGCCCTCAATTTACGTCGAGTGGAAGTAACGCTGCGACGATATCAGGAACATCTTTACGTTCACGTTCACATCTATCACCTTTTCCGAATGCGAATTAAGAACAGTGTGCACTAGATCTTAGGCTCATTGAGAAAAGTCAAGTCGCAAGTCATTTTCCTAAGCTTTGGTGCTTTTTGAAAGGTACTCAAAACTTCAGAAACTACCAGGGTCGGTAGTAATCTGGTCGGAACTCACAGTTACTCTGACTTAACTCTGAGTTATATCTGAGCTGACTCGCACCTTTCTTACCCCTTCAACAGTTGAATGGACCAAATCTAGAAAGCGACATATGGCAGGAGACTCCGTAACCGGTAATTTATCCTTAGTAGGAAAACATAGTCGAAATCGTTCTGCACAAGAAACAGCGCCACCAAACTCGCAGTTATGCTTTGTGATAACTCTGAGTTTGGTGGGCGCAGTCTATCGTGAAACTCAGAGATAAACCTGAGTTTGGTTAGAGAAAGAGAAATAGTGTCCAAAAGAAGAGATGCAGCTAAAAAGTCCTTCGGAGTACATTTTTCTCGTACTTTCAGCAGGCATGTGGGGGGGGGGGGGGGTGGTATCGTAACAAAATTTTGAAATCTTGTGAAGCCTTGGTCTAGGAGGTTGTTCGGTGCGCAGATCAAAAATATGGTACTCATTTTTCACTTTCTCCCGTTGGGGTCATAAAGCCGTGTTACGGTGGATCTAAACGTTGGAACTCTAAGTTTAAGTTTTAAAGTTTACTCAAGACGTTCATGAAGAACTGATAGACGCTGTTGAAGAACATCAAAATCTGGCGCTGGATAGCGAAAAATCGGTAGCAGCTACATCTGTCCCAGAAATGGCGCATCAGTATTACTGCATAGAGTACTGCGCCAGGATCACGAAGCAAAGTACTCTGCGTTGATACCACTGCTT